>CM032669.1:34573953-34591635 GCA_019095985.1 Streblospio benedicti | reverse complement strand
AAGATTGGTTTGCATTATGGATATTTTTTTATTTGATTTGTTTTATTTCCAAACACCATACCATACACATTACTGATATTATATAAAAGGGTATCTAATAGGCATAGAGACATTGGAAGAAGGACGTCCATTTAGGCTTGATTTATGCTTCAGTATATACTTTATCACTTCATTGGATTTGAATGGCCAGTTAAGTTTGCATTACCGTAAAGACTATGTCAGACTTTGTTTAGTGTTTGTAAAGGTGACTGATGGGAGTTGTATATCATCTACTAATATGCTACTCGTGTTGTTTGGTGTATAATCCCAGAGTAATAAAGCAAATCAAACTAAATCAAATAAAAAAATTACCCACAATGCAAACCAATCTTAATCCAGCCAATAAAAACAACTTCTTGATTAAGGGAACAATCATAAATAATGATGCCGGGGGTCGTCCATTTTTTGTGGCTCGAAGAAAAAGTTAACCGACCCCCCCCCCATCAACATTTCAAAAGGTTGAGTGACCCCCCACCCACCCATCCACTAAAGAAAAAAATCCTCTATATAGTCATTACATTGCTAAAAGAAAATATTTGAAAAAACAGCAACCCCGGCCCCCCCCAAAGGAATCAGAACAGTTGGACGACGCCCCCCCCCCAAAAAAAAAACAACAACACCTTTTTGGACGACCCCCCCGGTATCATTATTTATGGTCGTTCCCTAACTTACTGCAGAATAAAGCTATGGAATATTGGTAAAATATTTATATTGTCAGCTAGCTTATTTCAATAATGTGAAGTGATAAGGTATATGTAGAACTAGAGCACAAATCAAGCCTAAAAACGGATATGCCATGGCTTTCAGGTTTCTGTGCCTATTAAATACTAGTAGACTTATACATGAAAAACACATTGTAGACAGCTGATTGTATAAAACATAGCTAACCTGGGAAAATACGCTAAGTATATATAGAGTTACATACTCTTTATATGGCCTGACAAAACATAGTGATCTACATTTGGACTAGAAATACATTTGCATCATCATTATAAATCGGCTAAAACCCTGTACATGTGTATGATAACAAATATTTTGGCCCAGCGTAGGGTAGCGGTGACAATAAATCAATTGTGACTACAATACATAATGAACGCATGTACATCAGCAAATTTACATAATCATAATGCACTTGTGCATGCTAAAAAAAGAACGTGAAACGAAAAGTCACATGGCCTTTTATTTTAGCCTCTATCACTCTAGCGTTGTACACAATAAATTAATGCTTGGTAGAAATCGAGCTTTCGATAAAGAGTGATAATGAATCAGCAAAAGGAAGCCACATATTTTACATAAATTTGCATATAGATGCCACATTGACCCGCGGCTGACCGCGGCAACTTAATCTCTTTCGAATAATTTTAGACAAATGCCGCGATGTGTTCCGCTTTTGTGGCTTCGTTTTTGAATCAGTGATGTCACCGGTGGCATCGTTTTAATCTAGGATTGCAGACTACGGAAACAATTGTATATAAGCTAGCGAAGGATAGATTATTCATTCAATATCGAAACAGGCAAGTACCATTATGATTTAGATATATAGATTAAACTGTTAAGATACGCGATGGTAACTGTAGGCGTCCAGTGAGCGAGGAAAGACTTATTACACTGTTCAAGAAATCACAATAGACCATCTTTGACTTTGCTCAGAAAAATAATCGGCTCTTGTGACTCGTCAAATATTACAATGGCATAATAACCGTGCTTCAACTGTCAGTACGTGTTGGAGAAGTCTCTTCCACATGGGTGTGGTTATAAATTAGTGTTGGGAGCAATTAATGTAGCACCATATGTGAGCATTTTTAGTACAAATGAACGATAATTTCACTGCTGTATATTGTCATTATTGTCATTTATTGAGCAGACGTATGTGAAATGTGAACCGTCAGATGGATCTGTAGGTACTACAATGATAGTAACATGCCTAGGAGGTAATAACGCGTATTATTTTGGTCCACATAATTTCCATCCTATTTCACCTATCAAAATAATGTATGTTGCTAGAAGTCATTGCGCTAGAAAGAATACACTTGTCTTCATCCTGCCATATCCCATTCTTGCATGAATACAAGTGATGGAAAATTGGTCCACTAAATCAACAACCTCAAACATGGTTAAACTTTCCTAACATTCAATGACAAGACCGTTAAAGCACTGGTATGTTTTCGATATCAGCGATCTACACCAGCAAGTGTAAAAGATCATTGGAATGTATGGATATCACGAATTAGTGTGCGTTTCCTCATCACGTGTTTGTCCCCTGTCATACATATGGTTTAGTTCAATGGTATTTCTGCTAGCGGTTTCCTCATCATGCGTTGACGAGCAGACGACAAAACATGTGTTGCGTGGATGCATCAATCCATGCGACTCGTGTTTTGTGGTCTGTGACCACCCTGACCCTCTAAACCGACTGTCGTGTGGAACGTTAAAATCTCTAAATATCATTAGCTTGTTTCCTGACCATGCATTTTGTCACTCGTCAGTTCAAATTATCGAAAATTATACACGTCTGATTATCTGATAGTACATTTATTGATAGAATGTGTGAGACAATCAAGAATGTGGCCAAAACATAGCGTCACTATGATAAGCGTAGCATGCCGCTATAGAAGTGCACACTTCTAGAGTACACGGATCATGCAAGCTTGGCTACAAACGCGCCGTGAGGAAACGCGCAAAATGCGAGCCACCCCCACCCTGGTTTAACCCTCTCGAAGCCGGAAGTAAATTCACTATATACCCCCTCAGTGCCAGGCACGCATTGTGAGTGACGTGTTATTCACAATGGGGGGCTTCAGTTGTCATAGTTGAAATATGATCCTTTGTAGCTCTTACGTTTTTCATCAGAACATTTTCACATTTACAGTACACATTCAGGAGACGGTCTAGTTTCTTATTTTTACCATTATAAATAAAGATACATACAGCATTAAGTTAAATTTTGACAATTTCGAGTAATCGTCCATTCATTTGACAGCTTGCGTGGTTGATTTTAAATGGCGTAGTATCAGTAGAAATTTTAAGTGCAGCGACTTTTTATCCAGGATAGACACAAAAAACACCATAAACCATCCCTATTTCATAATAATATATTTTTACTTACAATAATACTGACCAAAAACGTGTTCAAACTTGATTTCTTTATCGTCGTGGGTCTTTGACAGGCATCATTCTATCACCCGACAAACACATCATCCGTTTTGATAGAAATACTAGATTTCTTTATCGTCGTGGGTCTTTGACAGGCATCATTCTATCACCCGACAAACACATCATCCGTTTTGATAGAAATACTAGATATCCGACGTCCACATTTATTGGGTGGTTTGCCAAACGCTTTATTTGTGATCCGGTATGTTCAAGTTCATCACATTATGGCTGATCTCGCCAAAAACAGGTGATTCCCGGAAATCAGCCTTGCGCAGCGCGCGGCGCTGTTATAGAATCGTTAAGAGCGCTCTTGATAAAGGCTAATTGGGATTCCTTAGCAGCGTCAACATAGTTTTGCAGGCGATTGAACCTATTACTGCTTTCAAGGCTCAAAATAGATATCAGTATATGACGTTGACGAGTTTATTTCACATTTGTTTAAGGTCTATGAATAGCTGGTTTCACGAGGATTCCAACCATGTATTACAAGCCATGGTTTTGCGAACACAAATAACAGTATTTCAGGGCTCAAAACTGCAGCAGATAAATCTGATAATGCGTGTTTGGTGGGTAAATATTCGTTCACACTAATAGAATTAAAATATTAGCACTATGCTGCTTATTTACTTCTAGAAATACATCGTAATGACAAGGTAAGTTGTTGTTGACACACCGGAATTTGAGATTAGAACCACGAGTGTTTACATACGAATATGGCAGACAAACTCAAATTGTTTTTTCTATTAACTCGGGTGCATATATGTGCCCCGGCACTAAAGGGACATATTCTGGGATGCATATATGCGCCCCGGCACTAAAGGGACATATATTCTGGGGTGCATATATGCGCCCCGGCACTCAAAGGGTTAAGGTCATTTCGACGCAGTCAGTTCTTAAAAAGGGAGGAGTGAAAAATGTAACTGTAAATTTTTGTTGTGTAATTAAAGTTGTTTAATTGAATTTAAATTTTGAAAGACTTCATGTTTCCATAAGATGACATTATGTTTATACAGTATAGGTCCGAATATCCGGATCCGGATTATCCGCTTTATCCGGACGTGAAATCTTTGTGCCATTCTTCAGTTTACGGACTCGTACATCGTGAATGGCTGCTTGCCATCGTGTTAGAAAATTTTTTTTTTAAAAATCACGTGCTTTTCAAAGTTACTGTATTTAATAGGCACTAGTCTCGTCACCCGGTTTCTATCTATAGGTAATCTAAGTTACGTTATCGGTCCTTTTTCGGGTGATGGAAACCAGATCGTCACACAGACCTAGATCTTGACAAAGAAATAAGGTTTGCATTGGGCCGATATGTTACCGTTTTTTTTCCGGATAATGGATTGTTTGGATCGTAAAATAAATATCATATTTGTAATCAAGACATTTCTCTCGTTAAATGCATAAATTAAACTTCAAAATCCGATGAAAAATAAGCGAGATATTAATTACTTAAAAAATTCAAAAACATCGCGGTCATGCATGTTTAGAAGCACGTCGTCGCTATTGTCAGCCTTTGAAAATAATAACATGCTTGTAAAACTTAAAAAATATTGTTTTTAGAGGTCAATACGTGTCGATTATTGCAATAATCTTAATACATGTACAATGGATATTGATTTTAAACGGAAGGTAATGTTACTTGTCACTTGTAAGTCCTGAATTATGCCAAAAACGCTCTATACGTGATCGATACTTGTATTATCACCCATGTTGTGGTCTATCTGAATAGTCTTTGGTCACCACCGTGATATCTGGACGCCAGCCTATCCGGACACCTCATCAATGTCCTACTGTAATTTCCACTTCACATTTGTATTTGTATTTAAGTTGACATGTTTTTAATATCGACCTATAACATTTTATTTGCCATACTTAAGCCTAATAAGGAAATTCAGCCATTTATACAGGCATGCTATTAAATTGATGCTTTAAATCCATTTTAATCAAACATTTGACATGTGGTGTGATATGTGATAATGCAAGAAAATTATAGAAATGTAATTAGTTGGTATCATGTTTGATTGTATTGAGGGCTGTGAATTAGATGGACAAAAATTCTATTGAATGCACATAGTGCAAGAAGTGGTTCCATTTCGAGTGTGTGGGGTTGTCAGTCGATTGCCTGCCGGCCGAGCAGGATGATTATGATTGTCCCAAGATGCATGGATATAAAACTACAACAAATGAGAGCCAGAAAAGTACGGCTGGCAATGAAGTTAGAACAGGCTGAAATTGAGGCCCTTGAGACGAAATTATTAAAGCTGGCGTCTTTTGGAAAAGATTATACTGAAAGAATCGGTAAACCTGGGCTCCACTACATCCCTATATGCCTATACATTTTACACTGATTCCTCCAATTTCATTACGTTTTAAGGTCCTCATAACAGTTAGTACTGAAAAATGGAGTTGAAAATGTAACCATTTGTTTTGTAGGATGTCTGGTATTGCTCTAGGAAGACTTGCTGAGGAGAGGAAAGGATGGCGAAAAGACCATCCTTTCGGTTTTGTGGCACGACCAACCAAGAACCCTGATGGAACATTGAACTTGATGAACTGGGAATGTGCCATACCTGGAAAAAAGGGAACCCCATGGGAGGGAGGCCTCTATAAATTAAGAATGCTGTTCAAAGATGATTACCCATCATCACCTCCAAAGTGCAAATACGAGCCTCCTTTGTTTCACCCAAACGTGTACCCATCGGGAACTGTTTGCTTGTCATTACTGGATGAGGAAAAGGATTGGAGACCTGCAGTAACAATCAAACAGGTAGAGCTGTATTTTAGTGTAACTCAGGGTTTGGCCTAAGTGGTAGTCCTGGTCTATATGAAAAATGGATGGGGTACCTGTTTTTGGCAGGCGCATTATGCACAAATTTGGGATTGTTTGAAATAATTTTGTACCAGTTGTAATCTATTATTAACCTCAATTCATCTTTAGATGTGTCCGTTATGTAATCATTTACTCATTTTACTGTCAGCACTATCCTTTAACCCATTACCCCTCACGTTTTATTACATGACAGCCCTTGTATCCTCACAAATATTTGCAGCGTAGCGCGTGTAAAACTTTTCCATTTGTCGCAGCTGCGTTGCCAACTTTAAACTGCCATAATTTCCTTAAAAATGCTCGTATTTCAACCATCTCTTCACCAAAATACAAAGCAACCATTTTGGATTACACCATTTCCAATTTCACAAATGTTTTGAAACAAAGCATCACATTTCCAACTGTAAAAGGAAGCCCTATTCGGATCGGTATAGGACTGTGGTAAATGCAGCGTAAATGCGCAGTAAATAAATCACAGAATTTAGAAAATAATTAAAAATATTTATCGGGTGTTTTTGGAACTCATTTATATATCATAATAAAGCTTAGGTTGTTAGAAACACGAATATGTATTTCTCATCAAGATTGAACCATTATGAGTATGTCTACAACGCGATCAAATATTGGTGTTTTTCCGTCATTTGTAAGTGCAAATTAATGCCGTCAATTGAAAGTTCTTTATATTCTCTTAAAATAAAAGCTAAACATTAAAATAAATTGTGCACAATGATTCCTTATACGTTTTTACATATAGTTATCTAGTTTTAATCACGATGGAACCGCTGCTATAGCCCAAACGTGACTTGTATGACGAAGCTTTTGACACCCAAACACACGAAATCAGCCGGCCGGTTTAGGCCGTTTTGAGGGGTAAAGGGTTAATGGCACTGATCTGAATGCTGGGCCACTTTATTTTTTAACTTAGTGGAACTGATGTCTACTGCCTCATCCATCCATATGTGAACCCCTAGTAACTACAGTGTATTAAAAAAATTGCTCTAGTGAAAGTTAAGAAAAAATATTTTTCTTCAGATATTGCTAGGAATTCAAGAACTTCTCAATGAGCCGAACATCAAAGATCCTGCACCCAAGCGGGTTTAGGCGTTTTACACAATATACTGGTAAACTTTATTTTTTAACTTAGTATGATTTGTCTCATATGTGAAGTCAGACTGGTATCAAATTGATAGAAATTTGAATGTTAAAAAAATATTGTCCATCAAGTGACCATACTACATGTACTGTATTTTAATAAAGTAACCGCCCAGTGCTTATCAAAGAGAATACCGCCAGTGGCAAGTTGAGTAATGTGTTGGTAAGCCACAAGATGATATTTTGCTTGGAACTATCTGTCTAGAAAAAATTTCTTGGAAAATGAAAAAGGTCTTGAAAAGTCATTTGAATATATTTAATGCATGTGCAAAATCTGTGTAGAACCCCGAAGTCTGTAATGCCAGAGCAACCTTGTAGGATAACACATGATGCACCTGAATTCTGGATGCAATAAACACCATGTCTTTTTGGTAATGTTTTAAGTATTCGCAGGGTTTGACATAAGGACTGGTAAGGCAGAAGACAACGGGTCTACCAAGTTTAAAAATCAGGTGGACCGACTCAAAATCAGGTAGCCCGGCACTCACGTGTTGTTAAAAAATGCATAATGTTTCCTTCTGTTGCCCTAAGGAAATGCATAATTCAATACATTGACATATCATAATTCTCTGTGTTTGTTAAATTAAGGATGATGATTCAAACGATTGTTGGACACCAGTATTTTGTTTTTCTAATAATACATAATGGAACTGCCAAAACCAGGTAGACGACAGGTCTACCTACTGGCAAAAGCTGGTAGACCGGCCAGTTTTCAGGTAGACCAGGGCTACAGGTCTACCACTTATGTCGAACCCTGATTCGTATACTGGTGTAGATATTCATCTCCACGATTGTTCTTAACTTGAGAATATGTTGATAAAAATATTATTTTCAAAATTCGGTCAAGAATGACAAAGTTACAAGCAAAATACCACCACATCGTGGTTTAGAACCAAACACATTACTAGACTTGCTGATGGCAGTATCAAGATGTTGAACATTTCAATCGATTTGATACAAAGATGAGGTATACAATTCATGTTGAACCCTGTTACTGTACTGTGAGGTAACCAACTGTTCTGTTTCCCTTCTACATTTCTGCTTACACTACTTTCAGTCAAAACAGAGCAGAATATGAGAGAAGAGTTAGAGAACAAGCAATGAGATTCATGGATAAATAGCTTGTAAACCTTGCTATTGTGTTGCAGTCAGAACCGGGCGGAATATGAGCGACGAGTTCGTGAACAGGCCATGAAGTTCAGGGACCCGCAAATGTGATCTCATAAATTACTGACATCGACAACTGCCTCCTAGTAACTGCCTATTTGTAGGATGAATGTAGTTTAAATGAAGATGTGTGAGTGGTGCAACTGGTATGTTTTGGTTGCTTAGACTGTTGCTGAGACAGCTGTAGATAACACAACATTGGATACTATATTGAGACACCTACTGTGATGAACCAATTCTTATACAAATTTAAATTCTTTGACATTTTTACTCTTATTTCTTATCTGATTATTGTAAAGTTAAAATGATTATTTTGTTCAAATAATCTAATAATTTTAAATTTAATATAATCCTGTTCATAACAAAATGATAGCTGTAAAGTTAAAATGATAATTCTGTTCATAACAATCTGATAGCTGTTAAGTTTAAATGATGATTCTGTTCGAAATGTTGGCAAATTTGAGAAATTCATTGTATGTATGACTGTTTGAACCTGAAAATTAAATTTATTTTTTAAACTGTTTTGTACATTCTTTAGTAACTATCATTATGTAAGGGATGATGTACATTTTGTCACGCTCCGCAAAAGTGGAACAGTGTTCTCTTTTTTCTTGACCCCTCCCCCCCCCCAAAAGTGGAAACATCAGATGTGTGACATAATCAAAGAATATCTACACAGTGTTTCGCGATATTTATTCAAATATTACTTATATATGCCATAAAATAATATTTATTATATATCAGGAATGTAAATTATAATATTAATGAATGTGTGAAATTTGCTGTGTATATTTTTTAATGCAACATTTAAGTAGTAAATAGTGGAATTCTGGTATGAATGTCTGGTATGAAAAGTTTTAGCGCAAGAGGTAAAATTTTACACCTACAAAAAAGTGGAACATCCAAAACTTTACAGAAACCCCCCCTCCCCCTAAGTGGAACACTGTTCCACTTTTGCGGAGCGTGACAAAATGTACATCATCCCTAAGCCATCTTTTGTTGGTCTCGTTCAGTGATTGGTCCCTTGTGTATTATTATGAATAATGGGAATGCCAAGTACCAGTAACCTTATTATAGTATATATTACATTACAACCTCCATAATAAGACTACTTGCCATGGTCCAAAGCCTTCATGGAAACTACAAATGAACAACTGCATCTCAACATAGATATGTGTGCTTGTGATTGGTGTTGAAAGCCCTGAATATTGGTTACATTATACCAGACATACATATATATCAGTTCTGCGCTTATGGATTTCTTTTTACACCCAGTATTTTTGTAGACCGTTTGCCGTTCCACGACAGAATACCCGTAAAATACTAATGTTGGGCATCCTGAGTACAGAAATGGCTATTGACGGGTTGACAGCCCTGCTATAATGAGCATTGAAGCACATTTTCACCCCACTCATACTATCAAAACTACTGATATTCCGAAAAGCTAATCCATTTAGTACATTATGAAAAAGGCTATGTTTAGAACAATAGCTAAACTGTCCAGAATATTTTGAGACTAAACCTACAAATATTTGCAGTCGATTTAATTTGCGAATCTTTGTGTTTACTATAAAACTGCAAATATTTATTCCATCACAAATTCGAAAGTTTGCCGTAATATTGTAGGAATTGACCACGAGATTGGAGTGTCAATCGCAAAATTGTAAATCAGACGTCAGCATGCTCAATTTTGCGATTGACCCGACAATCGAGTGGTCAATCACCATTCTATCATGACTAAAATCCATTTTCATGATTTTATTTTAAAATAAATCATATTGTAACATTCAAGTCAATTTCGTTTGTTTTGAGCGCGCGGAGACGTCAATTCCTACAGTTTTGAGCGCGCGGAGGCGTTAGTCTAAACTGTTGCACTCCGCACAGCATGAACACGCCTTACTACGTCAGCGGCTGTATTGATGCACATCACATAGTGAACATGTTATAGAGCTAGAATCAACATTCTATCATTCCGTGCAAAAATCACCGCCAATAACCCACGCTGATTGGTCAATCTCCGTGCTTAATTTTGCGATGGAAAACACGCTCCCAAAAAAAACCACGGCGTTAGTCTAAACTCCTCACATAAAATTCATTTCAAAATATATTTTATCACCTTATGTCCAGTGTAAGAACATAAAATCATAATGCACCAATTCACTCATACTTTTATATATTTATTTACTGGGAAATATGCTGAAATTTCTTAAAAAGTTATCACATTCTTTAAAACTGAAATTTGGGGGGGGGCATCATACTTTTTATATTGAGGGAAAAGAAAGAAGCGCAAGCATAATTGCATGAAACTTACAATACAAAGTAAGGTTATATTGACAAATGTCAATTGACAAATTTAAGTGCTATTCATTCCAAGTACCAGTATCTCATACTTATTTATCATCATTATCGGTGTTTTGATTAAACGTGCAGGTGCAGAGGTAACGTGCACATTAGTGGACCCCCCCTCAGGTAGCTGGCTAGCTTCACGCATGGCTGCTCGTACACCAGATCTCCATGTGTTTCTCTCAAGAGGATCAATTGTTGAGAGACTCCAGTCCTTCCTATCCCTCTGTCACCTGCTTCCATGAAATCTTGGGTCTACCAGTTCCTCGACGACCAGTTATTTGCATATCCCATGCAGTCTTGACTCTCTACTTTGTTTATTATACCGGCATTAGTAATGATTACCAATTATCATAATCTGACTTAAAGACATATGAGTATGCTACAACAGGACCATAGCTTCATGATAGTATGAGTCATGGGAGGCAGTTATGGCAGGCAACTGCCTCCAATGTTTAGGGGGGATTGCTCTTCGGTCAAACCAAGCCCTGAATGAAACTGAGCTTTGACATATGGGTTATAAGGTTACTTTTCTGTTTGAAATAGCCTCAGACGCTATGATAAAGGGCACTGTACATGTAATGCTTTGACATACATAATTCTAAATGATAACCTTGAGGTGTTGATAACAGCACTTGTTTGCTCGCTCACTCGTACTGTTATCAAAACCACTCAGTAAGATATTCTCTGATATCTCTACCCCACTATATAATACCCTATTAATATTTATGGATATGAGTAATAGAGATACTGGATTCAAAAGATGAAAAATTACAGATTAACTAAACGATTATTTTTTATGGATTTCAATAGACAAAAGCAAAATTGGTCCGAACAAATGAAAAATATTTTTGACTTTTTAGATATGTCTTACATTTTTAAAGAACGGAAACAATGTGATTTGATATTATGCAATAAAAAACTTAATGATATATTTGAAAAGGATTGTATGAGAAATGTTGAAACCAAACCTAAACTTCGAACATTTAAACTTTTTAAAACTGATTGTAAAACAACTGATTACGTCAAAGGCTGTTTAAATAAATGTCAACGCTCATTATTAGCTAAATTTAGATGTGGAATTTTACAGCTAAAAATTGAGACAGGTCGTTTTGAAAGTATTGAATTAGAACAACGTCTGTGTATCTTCTGTGAAAGAAATGAAATTGAAAACGAATTTCATTTCCTTATAAATTGTGATTTGTATAAGGACCCCCGTACTGTACTGTTTTCAAAAACATTAGATAAATGTAAAAATGTTAATAGTTTTAATGATCAAGAAAAGGTTATATATCTTATGACAAATTGTCAATATTATGTAGCTAAATACATAGAAAATGCATGGAATATGAGAAAAGACAAACTGTATAACTAACAATTGTAAATTTTATTTTTTATTGCACACTTATTATAAGATATGATTTAAACTGACTTATAAGCCATTATTGGCTGGGTGATATTACTAATGTATTTAAATATAAGCAGAATATGTATAACTCCTATCATCACTGAAAATAAACAAGGCCACAGGGCCAGATAACCTGCCATGCTATGTATTACGAGAGCTTACTGAAGATATTGCTCCTATCCTTACCTTCATTTTCAATCAATCCCTCAGAACTGGTACGCTACCAACAGACTGGGTGAAGGCTAATGTTGCACCCATCTTTAAAAAAGGGAACACCAACAAAGCTGAGAATTACAGGCCTGTATCATTAACCTGTGTTTGTTGCAAAATCCTTGAGCATGTTGTGCTCAAACACATGCTAACCCATTTTGAAACCAATAACATCCTGACATGTCTACAGCATGGCTTCCGCGCAGCTCACTCCTGTGTCACCCAGCTAATCACTACAATTCATGATCTGATGACATACAGAGACAGTAATACTCAAATTGATGTAATAGTTCTCGACTTCTCCAAAGCTTTTGACACTGTACCACACAATAGACTCCTCCATAAGCTACGCCACTACGGAATTAGTGAACAGCTGACCAGATGGATAGCCTCTTTCTTGATGACACGAGAGCAAAGAGTTGTGGTGGATGGAGCTCACTCGGACTGGATCCATGTCGACTCTGGAGTTCCTCAAGGCACGGTGCTTGGCCCACTTCTCTTCCTTGCACATATCAATGACCTTCCTTCTGCCATTCAATCTCAGTGCAGACTTTTTGCTGATGACTGCCTTGTTTACCGCCCAATCAGATCATTCCAGGACCAATTGCTCCTTCAGAATGATCTCAATCATCTGCAACGCTGGGCTGAAGACTGGGGCATGCGCTTTAACGCGTCCAAATGTCAGCTTCTTCGCATCAGCAGGTCTAAGTCACCACTGGAAAGTTTTTACACGATTGGTGATCAGATCTTAGAACAGGTACCAGCTTCAAAATATCTTGGTGTGCTCATCAACAACCAACTGAAGTGGGACTCACACATTGACAAGGTAGCTGCGAGATGTAACCAAACCATCGGCTTTCTCAGACGCAATCTGTCTCATTGCTCAAGAGATCTGAAAGAACTAGCATACTTTTCACTGGCCCGTTCTGTGCTAGAGTACGCTTGCCAAGTATGGGACCCTCACACCAAGAAGAACATTGCAAAACTAGAGCAAGTCCAACATAGAGCAGCACGATTTGCAATGAGCGACTACTCTACCTACAGCAGTGTCACCGCCATGTTTAGACAGTTACAATGGGAGTCACTATCCACCCGCCGGAAAAATCACCGTCTAGCACTTATGTATCAAATAGTGAACAAGAAAGTGGCCATCCCTGCTGATGACATCCTCCTACCAGCTGACCAGCGTACACGATCATCACATCATCACAAATTTAGACATTTAACAGCAAATACAGACACATTCAGGAACTCCTTCTTTCCACGGACAATTCCAGAATGGAACAGCATTGACTCAGACACTGCCAACTGCAGTTTTGTAGACACATTCCGTGCCAGGCTACAAGCCTTGCACAGGAGCGACTGAGTAGCGTTGCGTCCTCCCATCCATCTGCCCATATGCTGATAAAGCCCTGCAGATTAACTTTACAGATACAGATACAGATACAGATATCACATGTCAGTATAATAAATGATTATTTGACTTGACTTTGACTTGGTATGCCCTGACTGCAAAGATCGATGGTCCAGTATAGGCCCATGTATACATCAATTAATTCCATCAATAACGTGGCGATTGATAATTACGTTTTATGAATTAGGGTGTACATATAAACATATAGTTGTATTGGTGAATTGTACGAAAATTGCAAAGTGATGACTTGACATGGTCTACCAAATCCATATCCTACACACTGTAGTGAAGCAAAGTGTCCGCCTAAGCAAGACATCTGTAGAACACTGCGTGGATGTCCTTCAAAATTGAGAGATGGCATACTTTGCTCTATGTGGATCAACCCTAGATAGAGTTTACTGCCCAAATATGAGACCTGCTGCCCAACAGTGCAGAAGCAAAAATATCTAGCGGCAAGATTCGTATCCAATGATTGGGGCTCTCAGAGCAGCCCGCCACTCAAAGATGCGTCTCCTTTATCATATAGTAAACGAAGACATATCTGTCCAACTAAGAGAGGGCCTAATAAATATAGGTTGCTGTGTCTGTCTATTCCAGACCCCTTCGAAGACAAGTATGTTTGTAAACTCTATTGTGCCCCGCAAATTAAGACTGAAATTGCTTAAAATCACGTAACACAGATTATGCCTTCACGCGATATCTGCACAGGAGATTATACTGATCCCCCCCCCTTGCATGCAATCGCGAGTCGAGTACTGTCATTAATCAAGCACACTTTTGGTACTCAGGGCCGTAGCCGTAGCCAGGATTGCAAAACAGAGGAAGCAATATACTGGGCGATGGTGCAGACAAGCATCGTAGGCTTGGGGGGTTCGAGGGCATGCCCTCCCTTCCCCTTCCTCCCAAGAAAAGTTTTGAATTTAGACCCTTTTTGAAAGTGATCTCCAAAAACAGAGGAGGCAGTTGCCTCTCCTGCTTCTACACCCCTGGTACTTGAGTACTTGTATGGACGAGATTTTGTGGACTGATTTATGGACATTTGTAAATTATGATTTACATTTATAATTTATGAGGGATGGACAGTTATCATTGATGCATTGCTAATTTGAAATATTTGAAATATTCATAATGTAATGTTGTGTTACTTAGAATAAATATTTTATCAAAATCGTGAATGTACTTTTTAAAGGTTTCTCAATATGTCAAACACAATTAAAACATCATTTAGCCTTTATGGTGACAAAAAATGATAACAAAACAAGTGAGTAATCTAAAGGTAGAGTACTCGAGTACGAGTCTAGTACTCGAGTACAATTTTGAATACTCGTCCCGCCTTTACAGGGCCCTACGTACATAAAAATAAAAATAAAAAAAAAAGTGAAATGGAGGACTCGAACTTTGCATATTATCATCTTCGTGGTATGTTTGTCTTGATATGATAGAAAGCATAATGCAAACAGACAATCTTTCGTTTTATGATTCGAATGCATCAATCCACAATACACGTTAATTTCCAAAATTACAACTACGTGTAGTCAAACGACAAAATAAATCACTTAATTTGGAAAGGTTTGACCATTTTACGTATATTAACGTTAGTTAAGCTTTCAGTTAGCAATAAAGTCAAAATATGACAGTTTTAAGTTACAAATGATAGCTACTACACGTACAAGAATCGTATAATCCCAATATTTATTCAATATCGCCCATCCAGTGGCTTCTCCGTTCCACCCCAAACAAATACAACTGCATTGATAGTTCACAGTAGGATTATTATTGACACACATTTCAAATGACATGTTCCCACCACGGGCAAAACCAGTGCCACCTAACTTGGGTGTACGGAGCTAACGCTTCGAACATTGGGTGATAGTCATCAATTTTGATGTTTTGAGCGTCACAAACATTCAGATTCCGATTCAACGGCAACGTCTGGGGCTGTTCACGGTAATCCGAGAGGTCAGTTGGGGGTGGTAATGTGGTCTTAAAGCACACATGACAGAACCAGACAAGGTAGTGATGTGATCTTAATACTCACCAAATCAATTGGTGTACCGTACATGTTTAACCTCTGGGCACGTTCACAATTATCCAGGAGACCTATGGTCACCAAACTTCATATTGAGCTTCATTGTACAGCTCTCCAGAGCTGATTAGATGTTGGTGTACTTTGGCTTACTTTGAATGAAATTACAATGTGTTTTTAAAAACAAATGATTACGGATTGGTGTTTATCTGTCTCCTGGGAACAGTTTATGACTTATCATCACCAAACTTGACATTTGGTGATGATATATCACTCTTCACGTGCTTTGATGTTTGTACTTTGGCCTACTTTTGAAAAACTTATGGAATATTTGAATAAAACAGTTGTTACCACTGTACTGGGAAAAGTATTTCACCTATGGTCATTATTAAACTTTACAATTTTATTCACCATACTAGTCTCAACAGTTGAATTGATGTTGGTGTACTTTGGCCTACTTTTGGCGAACTTATGAGCAATACATGTTAACACGTGTTACTCTCTTTATATTTTTATTATATTCTTATAGATTACAAAAACAAGAAAAATAATTTATTTCAAATTAGATATACAATGCATCCAAAACCAACACGTGTGTATAAACTGTACTAGCTATGTCATTATATTGCCAATGACAAGTACCATAACAAGTTGTTTCGTGTGTACTATAAAAATAATGTAATAAAAACTTTTGCAAAAAACAGCCAACCTAAAAAATGGGATAAAGAATAAGTAATGAAATAAAAACTTTGTCACAACCTTCCTACCTAAGTCAAAATCTCATGTTACCCCAAACAGCATTTTAATTTTATTAGGCTTCATAGTAGCTTTCTGATTCCATTAAAAGCAGAAATCACCCAAAAATGACCCTTGCCAAAATTCACAAACCACTTACTCTCCATAACACCCCCCCCCCCTTGCCCCCCTCATCTTGACCTTCTACCCGTTGATTTGAGATATCACACGATTGTGGGAATTATTTTTTAATTCTGTGATACTTTAATAAACTCATAGGATTTACAATCAGAAAAAAAATACTCCAATAACGATGTTTAGATTGACAAATACTATCAATCTAATTAGCGAAAAGTGGCGCATCACTTTGCTTATAGATTTAAGAATCCCCATAGTCTATACTGAATGCTCATCTGCACAGATCTAATTCACTATTTGAGTATTACTACTTGTTATTGTGCTAAAAATCAGCCAAACCTGGATAGCAAACCAAAAGGGTGGCCCGTCAGTCAATAATGACTAGTGGCCACCACTATCACGTGGCGTTACACCACTTTGGCTGCAAGTCATTAGGACTGACGAAGCCAATGGAATTGGTGAAAGCTATCCAGGTTTGGCTGATTTTTAGCACAAAAGCAAGTAGTAATACTCAAATAGTGAATCCCCCATAGATTGAAAAAATCCCCCATTAGTTTAACTTACAAGGGGGATCCCCCCATTGTACAGTTTTCTCTTCCCAATCTCTGTATGACTATCACTCTCCTCATGTGATTTGATGTTTGAGTACTTTGGTCTACTTTTGAAAAATTTATGGAATATTCAAATAAAACTATTGTTGCTACTGTACTGGGAAAAATATTTCACCTATGGTCATTAAACTTTACAATTTTGTTCACTATACTAGTCTCCTCAGCTGAATTGATGTTGGTGTACTTTGGCCTATTTTTGATGAACTTATGAGTGATGTGGGTTAATACCTCGTTACCACTTTACAGGGAGAAGTATTTGACCTATTATCACTAAACTTCATATTTAGCTTCATTGTACTACTCTCCAGAGCAGGTTAGGTTTTGATGTACTTTAGCCCACTTTTGATGAAGTTACAACAGGTTTTTATTATTCTGATTAGATGTGTTGCCTTTCTACAATATTCTTTATACAATGTACATGTATGTATTTGAATTACTAATTTTAAAATTGATTGA
>CM032669.1:34509696-34563927 GCA_019095985.1 Streblospio benedicti | reverse complement strand
GGGGGCTTTTTTTCAAGGTTTAATTTTTGGTTGGGAAAAAAACTTTTTGTTAAACCTTTGATCTTGTTCCAGAATTTAAATTTATTTTATGAATGCGTGTCAGTTGGTTAATCTATCTACACTAGTCCTAGTTGATGATTATATTTTATTTAGATATGATTATGATAAGATAAGAATAAATTTATTAGTTTGCAATCTAAAATATTGAATTGTACAAAATACATAACACAAATACATCTTTTTCAATGAGTTCCATTACAAGCTTTTCAAATTACATTAATATCCAAATATGACGAAATTATTATGAAAAGATAAGACGATCTTTTGTAGATTGTATAGAGTCTCACAAGTACAAAATCTTTAATCCGGGTACCGTAGCTGCCAAAACCGAGGCAAAGTCCGGTACTTGATGGTAACATGAGTTGTCTCACAACGCATCTATGCACACCCGCGGAGAGACTATATACAGGTTAAATGATAGCGCCCTGTGTTTCAGTGGTTTATTACTAACTTAATGAATTTGACCAATTATTCAGGTACTGAGGTTGCTAAGTTGTATCTTCGTGTATGCCAATCCCACCCCGTGATCAGGTATCTGATGTATTCGTGAGGACTCTATTTTGGGTAAAGCTGTTTATCCCGATCTATCTTACAATTTTAAGTGATGATCATGGTTTCAAATCAGTGTGGTGAAGTTAATCTGTATTTGTGTGTTCGCACATTTGATTTTGTAATGGGTAAATGCAAGTTTTGTTTATTGACAGCCGTGTTCTTTTTAAATGATCGTCATGTACTAGTACATTATTGCATTATAGATATGCGTGATAGAAGACTTGTAGCCTCTGTAAACTGGTTTTATTTTATTAAATGAAAAGAAAAAAACAAACAAAAAAAACCCAACTAATTCTGTTCGAAAAAAAATCGCCACCAGGGAAAGTTTGGCCTACTCCTACTTCTCTATTGATAGTAAGGTTTTACTGTAATTTGAACCATACGACACTGAAATAACATGGTCTCAATAGTAGCAAGCAATCTACCAGTATACTCTTCCACAAGTCTGACAAGTCTCATGTGAGGATCATCAGTATGACTAGTAGTTAATTAATTAGATGATAGATGTGTGTGTGCTTGCGTGTGTGTAATATCCCCAGTGATGTACAGTTGTACATGTGTGATAACGATTGTACGGAATACACTGCAACTTGAGAGGTGTTTGACAATGGAATGTGTTATCACGAGGGAGTTCTATGATATATGCTGCTTTTATTGCCATGTACATCTATTAGTTTATTGTAAAAATGCAACTTAATTAGTCTTAATTTATTTTATGATATAAATGTGTTACTCCTATATGGAGAATGTTATTTCTTCATTATGAATCTATATATATAAATTAAATAAATATCAAATTCAAAGCTTTGGATTCCATTATTTATTTTTTTCTAATTTTTCATATCATAACGATAAACAAAAGTTGTCATCATTTCACATCAACAAAGTTATTGTCCTATTGTAAAGTAACAATTTATGTTTAGAAAAACAAATGCATATTAACAAGAAAAATAAAACTACACTGTAGGAGGATAATGTAGGCCAAATATATGAATATTTAATGCAAAATTATTTTTAAATGGAATTCTATCACAAACTAAAGTTGCCATCATTTCATATCATCAAAGTTCTTTTCCTATAAAAATTTGTTTTTTGAAAAAAAAAAAACATTTTAACAAGAAAAATAAAACTACTGTAGAAGGATAATGTAGGCCAAGTATATGAATATTTAATGCAAAATTATTTTTAAATGGAATTCTATCACAAACTAAAGTTACCATCATTTCACATCATCAAAGTTCTTTTCCTATAAAAATTTGGTTTGAAAAAAAATTTCATTTTAACAAGAAAAATAAAATTACTGTAGAAGCATAATGTAAGCGAGATTTATGAATATTTATACAAAGTCATTTTTAACTGGAATTGTATCAAATTTTTTAAGGCAGGTTTGTCAAATCCATACCATCTTCTGGATAATGCGTTTTTCTTACGAATGTGAGGAAAGTCTTTGCTCTCCAGTTATCTCCAAATAATATCTACAAGTGAGAACATAAATTAATTGATACACAAGCTTTCGTGAGAAAAATGCATATATGTATTACTAGATTAATGTAAAAACTTTAATTTGTTCACTGATAATAGGGCCAGTAACTATGAAAAGTGACCATGAAAAGGGTCTGCTAATAATTGTTATGATAGTCCTAAAATGATAGCCTGTCGATTAGCTGTTAACAATTGGAATCAGTCCGTGAAGAAGTCCAGTGACAAACGATTTTCGTTTTCCCTGAATATAATTTTACAGCAAAGACAACGGAAATAAAATATGTGCATCAAATATGTTCCTTTTAAGATAATTTATGCTTCAACAAATGTTCTATGTTTTGAAATCGCTAAGCTAATTATTGCTTACATGCACCTTATTGAAATGTTTGTAAGCTAAGAATCCCCCATTTTTTAAGTTTCTAAGATAGAATTATTCATTTTTCTCTGCTTCATTTACTTCACTAAGTTGGAAGTTTGAATCATGGTTCATTACATTCTGATGTAAATGCACAATTGCACATGGGTAGTCATCTGTGTAGGAAGATATCATTCGTAAAAAGATAAAACACATTTAATAAATTACGGGACTATTTTAGAATGATATGAGATAAACCAAAAAGACACATTTTCTATTGGACTCGTTTGTCAAACCTCATCACTTGCATGCTGTGTGAAGAGGCTGTCAAACTCATTCAATAAAAATTCTAGTATCAAACAGCAGGTGCGTTTGCTTTCTTTTCCCTGCATACAAGAAAGTATTTGGTCATCACAAGTGACACAACAAGTATTGCTCAACCATCATACATTCTTGTGTAGTTCTTCATTATAAAGCTCACTAACAGCATCTACCTTGAGATTATTTTGGTAGCCAATAAATGAAACATTTTGATTGTACAATATTTTAATCACAACTAGTATAGTTGCAATCAATTGTGAAAGGCACAATCAATTGTGAAAGGCTCTTAGGGTGATAATGTTTGTTAATTAATAGATTGAAACCAATCTTCCAGGTATATTATAGTGTGATTATGAAATGAGAATAAGTTTTCTTGCCTGTTCTTTCCTCACTACAAACTCTTTGACAGCTTTTATAAGCCACTTTTGCCAAACATGGATCGGCATGCTTTCTGCTAGAAAGAAATCACTTGGAACCTCCTCATTTTCAGCGCCTTCTGGAAGCACCCGGAATGGTGGAGGTGGCGGAGGTTTATTTATGTTTGGTTCCAATTTGTGCTTTCCCTCTTTCACCTGGGAATTTTGATAACATTATATTGCCACAAAGAATCAATACAATGATTAGTCAAATCTCAGTGCGACTGTTTCATTTTTCATTTTTCAACTTGATGCTCTATGTTTGAAAAGTGTAATAAAATTCAGGAAAAAATCTGAATTAGCCAATTGGGAGTTACTGTAGTAATGTTCTTGTATATATTGATAATGGCTAAAGAAAAAGATCCTACCCTTCTAGATGCTTCATAATCGTGTATTCGGGGCACAACTTTCTCCTTTAAAAAGTCATCTAATTTTGCGCAAAGATATTGCCTGACTGGTGATGGAATTGGCACAGAATCATATATTTTGCGTTCATGATGTAACTTTTGCAAATGCTGGAATAAATTATAACACTTAGTAATAATTTAATAAGAAAATGTTACCAGGTACCTATTTTATTTCTTTATGTTGTCTTGGTAAGAAATTATGATTTAAAATGATGAACTAAACAAAAAATATATAATTACACTCAAACTTCCATATGGGTTTAATGCTTCTGCATCAATGTGTCTAAAAGGTAGCTTTGCCTTCACATCTTCCAATTTTTGCAACATTGGAGGTAATGGTTTATCACCTTCACCTTCTTCTGGTACCCTTTCAAGGTCTGGCTGTTTGAGGCAGGTAACAAGTGGTTTTCCCACTTTCTTTACTATTCTGTATCGTCTTTCACCATTATCTTTCTTATTTTTTTTCTTATCTTCTGGCTTTTGTCGTTGCCATTTTTTTCCCTTTTGAGCTGGCTTAGTTACTTTGTCAGAATCATCTTGGTCTTCATTACGCCCATTTTGAGTTACTCCACTTTTCTGTTTGTCAAATTGAGCATTCTTGCTTGTTTGTTTGTCAACTTGTTTAAGTGCAGAATTTTTCCTTTTAGATGACTTGCCACCAACTTTAAGTGTTGAGGTTTTCCTTTTTGATGTTTTATCACCTTCAACTTTAAGTGAACCTTTCGTTTTTGGTTGTTTATCACTGTCAAATGTTTGGTCTTCGCTTTTCCTTCTTGTTTGTGAATCATGTTCGACAATATGCATATACACTGAATGTTCAGCTGTTATTGAGGAGTCTACTTTCGGTAGTTCCTCATGTTTATTTGGTGATTTTGATTTTCTTCTACCTTTAGGGGATTCTTCTAGGATTTGGTCTTTAAATGAAATTCTTTTCAAACTACTTTTCTTTTTACCACTCTCATCCTCAACACCTGTTTTCAAAATGTGTTTTTTCTGACTATCATCATCAGTCCCAGACATTTTGTCAATATCAATATCAGGTGATTCAAAAGATATTTTTCTAGTAGTTTTTTGTTTTTCATCAGATATTATCATCGTGATTGCAGGTTTCTTCTTCGGGACCGATGGGGGTCTTGGTTTCATTACAACTTCTTCAGGTTTCTTCTTTGGGGCTGATGGTGGTTTTGGTTTCATTACAACTACTTTTTCCCAAGATGGTATTGGTGTAGGTGGATTTTCTTTATGCACAAGGCAGCATGCTCCTATTTTTTCATCTGATTCCTCTTGCTCACATTCATCATCAATATCTTCTTTCAAATCTTGCTGCTCAGTGGTGTCTTCTGCAATCTTATTTGGAGACACACTTTGTGTTACAGCTGAATCCTGGGGGTTTAGAACGCTGTCTTGCTGGTCATAAAAATTCTGTACTATAGGTGGTTCGCCAACGTCAGAGAAGTCAACTGATTTAAAACTTAGTTCACTTTCTACTCGACTGGGTGAGGCGGGTGAATCGATTTCATCTGCTTCTTCATTGCTTGCATCTGCTGTTTCTTCTTTTACATCTCTCTCACTCGGCGGCTCATTGATTATTATCGGGATTGCAGATAGCATAGGGGGAAGTGGCACAGTGAGTGGTGCTGTCGGTATTTCTTGTGGATGCTCAGCGTTTTCATCAATGAAAACTCTCTGTAAAGTTTTACCATCTAAGTCAGGTATGTAGATACTGCTTCTTTTTCTAGTAGCAGCTGGTACCCGTAGCTCAGGAGCTACTGATGACCTTCTCCTCCTTTGGCTAGGAGTTTTCTTTTTGTCATTAGACACATCTGCTGGATTCACTGATTTTCCGTCCTCATTTACAACAGAAGTTGCCTGTAAAAAACAAAATAAGTTATTATAGAATGGCTTTCATCTTGGTTTTATTGGCACAATTCAAAATATTTATTGAAGTTGTAAGGAAAACATGTTAAGGCTTCCAGTGTGCAGGTACATAGCAGCATGACCGCATAGTATAATTCCACCCTCTAAGTTGCACTGGACTAGGTATAAGATCCCCAGTTACACACACCTTGATAGCTTGTTCTATCTTTCCTATGGCCACTATAGGATTAGGGGACCACAGCAGTACTCTTTGGTACTGGGTTTGAGCCGAATAGCTGCAGTTTACTGTTAGAGGCTGGTAGGGACAGCAGTAGAACTGGCAGCCTATTCTCTCTCCAAGGTTAGTCAGTGGCTTTCCTCCCTCACTGTGGACCAGGTCCCGCATGGACATGTATTGGGAATGCCCGATACACAGCGCGTCAGCACTGGTGCAAAGTCCCCACATTTGGGGGCTCTTGTGGAACCCAGTAAAAACCCTTTACAATCCACCACTAGTGCCAGGCACAATGTGACCCTGGGTGTGGCCCAGCACTCCTGACAGGGCCAAAGGCTGCATAGATCCACAGACAACGTAGTTCACAAAGATGGCCCCATATTTGTTGATTGCTGCTTTCTGAGCATATAAAAGCATCCATATAAATATTGATATCTATGGTTCCATGGATCATGCGCGATGTGTAAATCTAATGCAAATACACAATTGTGTTTATATATGTGGTTCCCTCTAGAATAACATCATGAGAGATAATCTATATTGTTTATACTTATTTAAACACCTTTTTGTTTTCTTGACAAATATGGCTGGGTAATATATTGTCAATAACATCACAATATTTTACTCATTAAAATGTATACTACTGTCTGTCTTTAATGAAGATAAAAACTTATGTCGTCAGCTAAACACAACCAACCTCATTTTGCCCTTTCTCTTCAGACATATTGTTGTTGTCTCTAGTCTGAGATGACTTGAGCTAAATGTATACAATTATATTATGAAAGTCTGAAAAGTCTGATTTTATCATTAAAATTTGATAAAAAACATTGCACAAAGCAAATTAATATGTGTCAACTGGGATTTTTAAAAAAGTCCACTTTTCTCCGACATATGTATTCAATTCTATCCCATACGTTTTGCTCTTACCTCAACATTTGGATCCTGTAGAGGAGGTGTATCACAATCCTCATACTTTATGTAAGCACGCTTGTCTTTATCTTTCTTACTTCCCTTTGGTAAAGTGTATGTTCTGATAATTCGTTTCTGAAAACAATATTTACAATGAAAGCCATGATCTTAAACATTTTTGTGATGCAATTTATAGAAGCAGGATATAATAATATCTGCTTTAATGGATTATCATAGCATGATTACAACATCTCAGAAAATTGATTATTCTAATTCTATGAAAAAATTATTTCTTTTAAAGTAATGGACCTGTGTATGTATCATTGATTTCTCTGTTAAATTATAAACTAAAATAATCACCCGGTCAGTAACAGGAGTAGGAGGAGGCAATGGAGGTGGTGTTTTTCTCTTTTTCTTCGGAGTCTTTTTTTCTTCTACTTCGGGTTCACTTTTATCATATACCTAAGATGGTACATATATTGATAAACTAGCTTCAACATCTATATCTATGTGTAGAGTACACTAGAAAATATTCACAGTAACCACCTTTGAACTCATAAAACCGTTTGTTACTGCCTGTCAATATTGGGTAGCTACGCAATATAAATAAAAAGACTATTCTTCACTTTCATATTAGCCAACAACCCAAATATTTTTGGGCTGCACCACCTTCAAAAGGTCCGTGCATACTTCCAGTTTGTTTTGATCGCCCATTTAAAGTAATATTTCATGTTACCGTAGCCAAAATCTTGAATAATTGTAACATGTCTGGATTTTACAATGATAAACATAAGAAAATTAAATAAGTTCATCTATTTGAAGCATGTATGTCTCCTAATATAATGGAATTTACTCATCTGCATGGGTCTTTCTAGGCGATCAAAGCACACATGCATATATATATTGTTTTCTAGTATTATCTAGAGCACTACACATGTGCTATTAACATATGTTATAGAATCTCATGTCTGGATTACGAATCTGCCACTGGATTTTATAGTCTGTCTCTTTGTTATTTACACCATGAAAATAGCAGTTTTCAAGAACATGTGAACTTGTACCCTATGGGTCAAAACATAATGATATATCATACTATGCACTTTGACCCCTCTAGAATATATTATGTGAGATATGTCCGTAAGATACATTTGATGTAACACTATGACACGTAAAGTACTGTACTCGGTAAAGTTTATGGAAAATACACTAACACTTCAGTATCTTGCAATATATACAACGATTTGAGTTATTTTTCCATGGATTTTATTTACCCTTGCCAATTCTGCACCAAATGGTATTATTTTATAGAAATCCGTTTTGGTTAAAGGAAGTTATGCGACAAAAGGTGGGTTCGGATAATCAAAATCTATAGTATAGTTATCAAGAGAATTGACAAAATTATGGACAAAGTCACAAAGATCTAGCTTAGTTAAATGGCGGGGAATCAATCCGGAAATCACCACAAAATTATGTGTCTCGTTGCTCGAGCTCGTTTGTAAAAGTGCCCAGCTTTTCTTTGCGATTGGGAAGTCGTCAAGAGTGGAGACTCAATACATTTGTATATTTCTTCAATATAGCTTATAATTTCCTCAAGATATGTTTTTCTTTTTAGTATCAATGTATCATTGACTTTCCACAGTGTATTAACTTTACAATACATATTTAAATCAATCGGCCTTATGTACCTGATCTGGTACCAAAGTATAATAATTTTGTGCACTACAAAGTCAAGCATTATTATGATAATAATATATGACTAGCTTATACCCGTGTGGTCAAAGAGGCATGCTGAGAATCACATTGAATCACTCCAGTTACATAATCGTATAAGTAGATCCCAACTAAATCATTGGTGAAATCTATTGACTTGGCATGTGAGATGAAAATCTATGGGAGGAAATGTTATTGTCCATGTAAATGGGAACATAATGCTCTCCATGGGCATAGAAAAAAGACATATTTGGTGAGTGTATAAATATGTTTTTTCTGGCATTTTATTTTCAAGCGCCATTGTCCTGACAATACTAGCCCACGTCCTGACAGCACCACCACCCATCTTGAAAGCACCCTTACAGCATCCCCATACACACAACATTGAAGATCAAGCCAAGGCGTCATTCATTGAAAGGCAGTTTTTTGACTATGTAAACATAGCAGGGTGACCATACTCTATAATAGCCAGTGAAAATCAAAGGCATTGTGATTTTTTCCCTAACATTGGCTATAAGTATTCTTATTTAGAAAGCACAAACTACAAACTCATAAATAATGTTAACACATTATAAGTACACAGCAAACATAAGCATCAAGTATGATTAATTGGCGGAGGTTTTCAGAACCATGTAACAATAGTCGATGATGAAAAGAGAGTCAAGACACCAACCATCCAAAAATAAAGATCACTCCGCAATGTCAGCATTTTGACACCACCCACCCACCTAAGATAGTACTTGCCAACATCCCCCCATTCCCAGACAACTAATTAACAACAAACATTACCAACCTAGGTCTCATCCTGCTTAAAGCCACATAAACATTGGTATAGCCCAGATACAGACACATTTTGATACTTACACAATTCACATGTATAGTCCTTTTAATACTTAGGTTCTGTCCATTATGTCCAACCATAATAGTAATAAATTATTTTAATCTTTCAAGCATCCATAGTCCCGATTACTATAGCATGACTACAGGAAGTCACTCCATGTACATTACATGTGTGTACCATTAGGTCTCAGCCAAGTCATTTTAGTCACAACTAAGTTAGGAACATTTAGTGTTTATGTATAATGCCTTCCATGGACATAGGAAAGGGGTATATTGAGTAAAGCGTATGAAATGAGTACAGCACTCCTTTTATCCAGCACCCACCCTTGTGCAAATTGTGGGCATGCATGGGTGATACTTTGTAACGTTGACTCTGAGCACTTTTGTTAGTAAGTACATACAAATAAATGATAACTAATATTGGCACACTTCATTGTACTGACAACTTAGCACCTTCCAGGTATCAAGTATAATATGGAGAAAGTGAGTTTGGAATAACTTTTAAGAGTGAAGGTAAATTGTGATAGGGAAGTTCTTATAGCACAATATAGAATCTTTTGCAATGAGCAAGAACTCAAGCAACAGACCAAGCTAAGGATTTTTGAGCTTGCGTGTAGTATGCTTGGCCCAGACGGAGAACTACCTGGATCAGCTCCGACTTGAAGCTCTAATAAGTATATTTCAAGTAAGTCATTGATCACAGAAAATGCACTTGGCATCTAATATGCAAAAGCTATGGGATGAAAGATTAGTGTCTATGGTAATGGGAACATAATGCTCTCCATGGCACAGATATTCTCACACACATCAGTAGAACATCCCTATTAAGACCGCCCAAGGACTGGCATCAAGTGGTTTAATATAGGGGTGGTCTCTTTAGGGAAGTTTGCAATGGTCCTTTTATGAAGACTTGGGACTGTTATAAATCATCTTATAATAGAGGTAGTGTATTTATAGAGGAGGTCTTGATTGAAGGTTCTAATGTACACGGCAAAGTGGTGGTAATCCCTAGTATTTGAACCCATACGACCCTTTGGCGTCTTTATGACATCACACTACTCCACATGACGCTGTCATGGCTGCCGCTGTCTGCTATTTTTGTTATAAAACCGCTAATTAGCAACCATCAGGGCCATTTTGACGATGAAAAACATATTCGTGCAAAACTACGCTGTGCCATGAACGATCTCCTGTAGTCAGATGGCGTCCAGTTAGTCAGGTTAAAGAGGAGATAGCCGAACAAAGTCCAAAAATTAGCGTATTAATATATAGGATTTCATGAAATATGTTTTTAAAATATCTTGGAATTCTCACCAGTTCCTTTACCACTTTGTCATAAGTTGCTAATGGTATAAACTGTGTTCCCTCATCAAGATGTTTTGAATCTTTGTTTCCAATACCAGATTGGGATTGCTGAAAATATATTAAAATATTATTTTACATGTAGACCTCACCTACAGATTACCATTATTATTAGTGGTAGGCATCTTGTGTGTTTATCATTTGTTCATACAGACCATGTTCATTGCTCTTCGTTCTCTGGTTTTATAAACAAATCCACATTTTCCTCTTTTACCAGTCATCTGCCTCAAGTCATCGCAAAAATAATGCTCCGTAGGATCTGCTAGCATTGTTAGTCTCTTAACTTCTGGAATTTTTTCCATTACTAATGGCAATTGTGATTGGGTAATTGCATCTGTAAAAAATATTTAAAATCATATATCAATGGATTGCATATGTCCACACAATACAAAGCTATGGCTTTTAGAAAGAAACAAATTGATTTATCAACGAACATACGTCTATCTTGGGTTTCATTATTCATAATTATGAGCATAATATTTGATACATTTTGGAACCTGTAATTGTTAGTTGTCTAGACTTTTGATAATGGTAGATTCCAAAAGGAATCAAATGATATTCTCACGAATCTTAAGTCTTTTTTTTGTTGACTATTACCCAAAATGCTTTTTACATTTCAAACTGGTGAATAAAATATTTTCAAATTCTCTATAAATTGTAAAAAAATAATTAATACATACGCCTTCTTTTCTTTTTATTTGCTGGTATGATTTGATTTAAATCATTAATGACCAATTCTGCATCTGTTCGGCCTGCTTGATTGACGCTTAGCTCCCAAATTATGTCGAGCATCTCTGTCATACCCAATACTTCCTAAAATTGATAAACACAGCAGTTAACAAACACTCATAAAGTACATATTAATATTTGAACTGAATTCAATGAAACTTAACATTTTTTCTGAATATATTAATTGCAAAATAAATAATTGCAGAAAAGGAGTACATATATAAATCCACAATGTTTGGTCAGCAATATAAACTTTAATGCACATATTTCTTTGTCTATGACCAGTTAGATGCAAAGATAACATGTATACTCAAATCATGTCTCTAGAGTTCAAATTGAGATACCGACACCAGATCTGCTACACCTACCTTTGCGATTGTGTCTTTACTGGTATCAGCAGTAATGGTAAATGCTTCAGACCTCTCAGGAACCATAGTATAAATCTTATTGCTTGTGTGATCAACATAGGTTACGGCACTTTTTGAATCAGTCAACCCATCAATTTCTCCAACAAGGATTTCACCATGTGAACTTTCTCTTTTACGCCCTACTGCCCCAGGGTCTGCACTACTGAAACTTCTTTTAGCCTTACTTCCTATTTTGCGTAAAAGAGATAGCCTTTGTTCACACTGGGGGCTTTCACTTCTCATTCTTGTAACACTACGACGTCCTGTGGAAGTCCTTTTAACTTCAAGTAAACTCCCTGGCGCACTATCAGATTTATCCCCTCCTTCAATTCGCCGACGACTGGCGCGCTGTTTAAATCTTTGTATGTTCTGTAGAGAAGTCAGTCTATCTACACCAGACATATTTTTGCCAAGATTATGACCTTCACTTTTTGTTTTTCCTTGCTTCATGGAAGATGCCTCTTTAAATGAACAAAAATGATATTACATCCAAACATGTTGACTTTTATAATTGTTAATTTTACATTTATAAGATTATTGAGACACTGGACACTTAACAAAATTCTCTGCTTAGATATTTTTGTAGGGATTTGTTCAGATATGTATATATATATTTTTAGAATTAATGCTCTTAAAACATAATAAAGTTCTGGGATCCAGGACTGACTAAATGTAGTGAAACTCTAATGGCTTACGACGAGCTGCGTCTCCGCCTGAATGCTTTGAGTAAGCAGGAACAGTAGGTTTGCTGACTTCAGGATTAATTTCCATTGTCGTAGAATCAAACGATGACTGTCCACGACCTTTTTTCATAGTCAAGTAGAAATATGTGAAGCATATTTTGATAGGAACAGTTTTAGAACCAAGCTGTAAGTAAAAACAAATGATACACTAGAAGGGTACTCATTGGAGCACATGGTCACATTGGCACGTACACAGTGAAACATCAAATGTTTTAATGAGTTCCTGTGAGATATAGGAGTAGAAAAGTTCAATGGCTTGTGCGAGCTCCCTCACAAGGAAAGTTGCGTACGATTTTCATATGCGAAAGTCTCATTATGTGAACAGGATTTAGTCTGATAAATGATTCTTATGCTGAATATGGTTCGGTGTACATGTATACTTACATCATTTCTTTTCAAGGTTGGTACCGAAATCGTGTCAAATCTAGCAATAAAAATAAATGAGAATTAAAGCATATTTTCTATTCTCCAATTATTGTAACATCTTGTCTGCACATTTTTAAAAAGCAACTCTTGTATGAATACTTTTATATGGCTTTAGGAAGATAAATATTAATCAAATGTTGTATAACCACCTTGCAAAAGTAATCTTTTTCACATTTAGTCTATTTTCTAAAATACATGACTTATGCAGTAGAAACCTCTCATTAGAACATTCGGGAGACTGACCTCAAGTGGTGTCAACGAAGATGTCTCTTTATGTACATTCAAAATGGTCACTTAATAAAGTTCTCCAAAGAGAGGTAATCTTAATTGGAGGTTATACCGTGCTTAGTATGTGGCAAAGCAATCATGAAAAAAGGAGAAATGATCTTACTTTCCTGCTCTGTAGCAATCAATGATGTCACTAGATGTAAGACGGTACAGATGAATAAGCATGTGGGTGAGAAGTTCACCTTCTCCGACTCTTACAGTCTGATGCTTCCAAGTTGGTGAGAACAAGTTTTCCCAGAATCCTTCTATTAAACACAGCACACAAGCGACATTTTAGTTTTACTTAAAGCTCATTTGAACCTTGAATGAGCAATAACTTTGTGTTATCCAAATATTGAACATATCAAAGCAACTTATAATGTGATACATCACGAAGAAAAATAATTTTTACATTGTTACATTTCTATAGAAATTCAATTAACATTTTTTCAATAATCTTATTTTTTAAATTACATTGACATTGCTGTTTTGAACACTTTAATACAAAACATAGTTGCTTTTTATCGTAATAATATATGGATTAGCTTTAACTAAGAAACATTCAGAGACAAGTTGTATACTTACCAAAAGAAGGCACCATAATCTTTTTTCCTTTTCTACCCTCAAACCACACTGTTGATGTGGGTGGAGAAAAGAATCCCTCCCTCTGCATGCATTTGAAGTCTTCATGAAGACCCTCAAAGTGATCAAGACCATGTGGCAAATCAAAATGTATTTCCTACAAATAATAACAAATAATTTTGAAATATACATATATACTAACGCTCGTGTGTTAACAATCCTTTTAATTCATGCGGCAAAGGTGTGGGTAGAACTACCGGTAGTGGTGATGTCACATGTTAATGAACTGCTAAAAATAGACAGCACGCACAATACATCATTCATCAATAATGTTACATATAATCCTTATGTTATCTGATTAGAAATTGGGGCTCTATTATTTCACGATATTGATCCATGTACAATAAAGAAATTATTGAATGTGTAGTAGATGGCTGCTGCTTTGGTGTGGTGGATGAAAGGATGTCTTGCTGATGGCAATATAATACAACACAGCCCAATGTTAATCTATTCCATAAAATGGTTATGTGTGCTTGTAACCCTCCTTAAAGGATGCTTCAATTTTGATTAAAAAGTGGTTAGAGCCTTGGACCGCCTTATGGAAAGAAAAGTTTGTTCCACAATTTAGGTGCTGCCATCTTAAAAGGCACTATCACCATATGACTTAATTAGTTCTGGTTTGGAATTCCTTCAGCAATAAGTCATGTAAGGACTCCAGTAATCTGGGTGGTGAATATGGCAAGAAGAGTTGAGAAGTGTTAGATGTTGCAAGACCATAATGTGTAAGTTACACACGTCATGTAGCTGTTTCTTGCTAAATCACAGAGCATATTTAATGACTGAATTAATAAAGTTAATTATGAGGTACAAAGCCTATAGAGACTATCATGCGTTGGGTCTGGTGCTATTAATTCAATCAATTTATATTTAATAAGTGCACGAGGCAGAGAGGTTAGGGCATTGGGAGATCAATGTAATTAGTTTTTTTAATCCACCAACACTGGTGCTTCATCAAGATACAGTGCCAAACTAATATTGGCATATATGAACATTGAAACTTATATATGATGCAAACTCAGTTATCAGAATTCATAATTAAATACATATTATACTTGTTATACAGTAAACAGCTTCGTGCCCCATGTTAATTTTCTAACTTTTCCTTCATACAGCTGTATTTATCCAACATTTTCAAAAAACGTTCAAAAGTAAGTTTTATTATATAACATTGTTTCCACCTCTTGGTCCTTATCAAATCTTAAAAAAAAAACAACAAAAAAAAACAACAAAAAATACCCAAAGAGGTCGAAACAATGTTACATAATAAAACTTACTTTTGAACTTTTTTTTGAAAATTTTGGATAAATACAGCTGCACTATTTTTACTCAAGGAGGGGGCCAGGCGAAAATCGGAAAAAAATATTTCAATTCTTAAATTTGATGAAAAAAATAAAGCAATTACAGATCACTTAAAAAGATGACATTGCTAGATGTCGGAAAATAAGAATATAAATTCTTCATCTCTGAGGTATCTAAATCATCAGAAGATATGAAAAATTCTGATTGACTGAATTGAAGAATGTATTTTGACGCATTATAAGCTTACTACCTTTTCAGAAGAATCAATGAAATTAATTTACAGAGAAGTAGATAGCAGCAAAGATGTAAAATTTAAAACATTATTCAAACAACAGGAATTAAATGGATACAAATAGTAGTGCCTCATTATCTCTTGGCAGTATGTTCAATCAATCATCAATCAATCAATCCCTAATTATTCCTCAATGTGAGGATGTAGCCTGGCTGCCCAGTCTACCTCGCAACTGTCCCCTCTAAGCTTTTCTGTCATTTGCTTCTATTTGACCCCCATACATGCTGTCTTTTTGTACTTTCTTGCCACCCACTTCAGGCACATGGGCATTCTCCACTTTTGCGTAGCATGCCAAGACCAGGCATCTGATTTTACCCATGATTACAAGGAATCACTTGGCTTCCATACCCGTCTTCCATCCATTCACCTTATCTGATAGCTCTTCAACAGATATAATGACAAGGTCATCAGCATACAACGATTGCCAAGGGAAACCTATTTAGAACTTCTGAAAGAGGGCTTCTAGGGCTATGATGAATAGCTGTGGACGAAGAACATAAACATGATGTACCCCAACAATAACACTAAATTCCTCACTGTAGACATCTCAAACATGAACATGACTGTGCACATTGGCATACATTGACTGAACTACCTTTACAAGTCATTTTTCAACATCTATCTCACACATAGCCTACCATATGACGTGTCTAGGAATACAATCAAAAGCATTCTATAAGTACACAAAGGACATATACTGGGGGTTGTTGGCTGCTAAGAATTTTCCTGCGCTTAGAGAGCAACAAAAATTATATCCGTCCCTCTTCCAGGCATGAATCCAAATTGCATATTATCTGTCTACCCTCTTTCTTAACAGTATGTAACTGTTGTTCTGCCACTCTAAAAAAATTTCATCACTTATCAATCAATTTGAGCCCTTGGTAATTGATCCACTCTAGCACATTGCCTTTATTTTTGTAGAGGATGACTATAAAGCATTCTTCCCATTCAGATGGTATGTGACCATCACAAACTATCTCTTCAACCAGGTCACGGAAAAGTCGGACACTACTCTTGCCAGCAGGTTTTAGCATTGCTGCAGCTCTAATTGATGGACGAGCTGCCTCAATTGCCCATTTCCATCTTTGAGAAAACCTTGGTGATTTGAACTCTGGGACCTTCAATGGAAAGGTTTTCTGGGCTCCAGGAAAATTCAATCATAATGTTGCTTTCAAAAATGCTTTTTAAGCTTCCTCATCCATTCAAAGAGCACCGTCAGCCTTTTTCTCCCTCCAACTTCCTGCTTTTCATGGCTTATCTGTTTGGCTAATTTATCAGCCAATTTTGGATCAGTTTCACAAGAGCAACTCTTTGAGCAGAGATACTGGCAACATACACAGAACATCTTACAATGACCTTTGCCGCATTGTATGCCTCTCTGTTACCTCCAGCTTTCCTCGCTTTATAGAGTTTTCTGTTCTCTTGCACTACACTTTTTACGTGTTCATCCCACCACCAGGTCTCTTTTCTTGAACGTTGTTTCTTTGATACAATACACACAAGCAAACTGTCTTTTAATATATCTTCCACCTTTCTTCAACCTCACTGTTTTTGTCATAGACATGACCAGTGAAGATTTCAACGAATTCTCCATTATATATGCATACATATATAGCTATGTATTGTAATAGTTGAAAAGTAGATTATTACATGCTCAAAGATAAATAGTCAGAGTTTTTTTGAAGAAAAAAAATGCTGATTTGCTCTGAGTAAAAAAAGTAAAACATAAAGAAAAAGAAAAAAATAGAAGAAAAACATAAAAAAACACAGAAAAAATATCATGCATTTGAAAAATGAAATTCTCATGAAGATTTTGTAAAAGTAAAAAAAAAAAATAATATTACACTTAAATATTTATTGCCTGGTCCCGGCCCTCCCAATTGGCATTATGGTTGGTGTCTATGGACTATATTTATATTACCCAACAACTTAAAAAGCTACCTTTTTGCGCTCTTGAGCAAGCTTTTTGAGCGGTTTTGTTACCGCATTCATATCCATCAGGATACAAATAAGTCAACCGAATTTACATTGCAAATTCCATAAGCTCGTTGTCAAGCTCAATCTCAGAATGAAGATTGTTGTATAATATTCCAGGTGGGCAACGTGACACGTTTGTACGTTTAGCGTACGGGGCAACAGGACGATTCGCTAGTAAAACGATTTGCCGCCACCGGTAAATCGTCCGACAAAAGTACCGTCGTCTTTACTTCCGACGTGAGACTATAATAAAATAAAATACATGATATTAGTTATAGAAATTATTTACAATAGATAATCATTAACCACACCAATCAAATAATGAATTCATTGAATTCACTTACACTTTGAATCTACGTTGGTGAAATTATACAATGAAACAGAATTGAAACTATTGTAATAAGAGACTAGTAGATCTACACAGTATTAGATAAAAATATTACATAACATAATTTCATTTCCAGTATTTATTGTTTGTTTGTTTTTGTTTTATCTGGGATGAAATCAAGGTTTGTTAATTGGTTGGAAGAGAGAAGGTTCCAACAACGAAGTGTCAAAGTAAATGTTTAATATGTGGATTAAAATGAGAATAAAATGTGTTTTAAAAACAGTGATTTTGGAAAATAACGTAAGTTTATGCTAGAACTGGCCGATGTCTGACTTAACAAGTGAAAACAACCAACATTGAAAAGACATGTGTTCGTGTTTCACCCCCCCCCAACACACACACCCTAGTTCTACTCGAAAATAAAAATAAACATGCGCATCTTCAGTCTTGGTTTTAACTGTGTTGAATCACTGCCCCCCACCCCACCCCCACCCCACCTTTCCCCACTGTTTGGTGACGGGCGTTAAATCCACCTTTCAGACATGCAGACATTGCACGTCATGCAAAAATGAGCGAGCAAAATCAACTATGAATGTCCAGACAACAGGGCAACAAAAGTAGAATAGTCATATATGCAGAGCAAGCCGTATATTTGAAAGTCCATAAGCTCCATCTTCTTGCCGTTATAACCTCATGCATAATTAGACGCACCATAAAAGAGCTCGCGGCGTTAGCGTCGAGCGCAAAGAATCAGGCTCAAGTTGGTTTGCAGGTTCTCGGATTACCCAAAGCAGCATAACTACTCCAACTATGAACTTGAAGAGGTAACTTTTAATGCTAAAATCTATCAGCAATAAAATGCATTTTATTGGGAGATGGAATACGTTTTCTAAGTCGATAGCGTAACTGTAAATAAATTGTTTCGGATGATTCTATCGTGTGTCGTGGCTCAAGTAAGTGCGCTTTTTTGCGCTTTTTTGTTTCTTTTTTGTTTTTGTTTTTTGAAGGTTGGTGTAAACATGTGAAATGATATTCATTGGGAACAGCTGAGCAATTTAATAGTTAAAAACAGTGAAAACCTAGTTTATTGTGTGTACGTTGACAACACGTAGACCTACTGCCTCTTTTAGGCAGGACGGAGACAGTAGAGGGAGTTTAATATACCAAGCTTTCCCTGTAGTCTATCAAATCATTGCCTGGCCGTATGTATGCAATACAGAGGTAGTAAGAGCCAGTACCAAGCTTAACGTTATTACACTCTCAAAATGTCCGCACTGTCACTTGTGCCCTAGGCTTTAGTAACTGTAGACGGCATTTTGATGGTCACTTTCTAAACAGCTTTGCTTTCAATACGGTCGTCATCTTCTTGAAAATTTTACCCGTTTTCTTGTTATGCCTACTTTCTAAAGATCAGAATAAATAGTGTAGGAAGTTTTTTTTTTTCTATTTTTACTTTCTTTCTTTATTTCAGACATAGAATACATATCAATACATGCATTAGAGTCCATAAAATACAGAAATAGAAATCTAAGATCTAATATAAAAGTAAAATAAAAAAATCACAATAAAGTATTAATGTATATAAAACACCCCATATAATACATGTAACTTAAAACTTGTTTTAATTAATGATTAGTTAATTGACTAGGCTATAAGCAGTTTGTCGCCAGTTTTTAAATAGTTTGGAACTAAATATAAATTACATTGAATTGACAATAGTATTGACCAGAACATTATTACTATTAAAAAGCCTATTACATGTAATTAGGTAACTGATAGTTTTTCTTTGAAGTTCTTTAAAAGTCTTTAAACCGCATTGAAAAAATACATTAGATATATTGCATCTTCCCGTGACCACTGGTAGCTCACTGCAATACAAGTTCATACATTATGGTTGTAACAACTGTTTTTTAACATTGTCTGTACATTTAGAGAATTTACGAATTAATACATTTCCTATTTTATAGATACTTTTGACTTGCATGTTAATATCCGTATCATCTTTACACCCTGACAAATATGATCACACCAAGATACTTCTGTTGCTCTACCCGTTTAACACTTTATCATCTAAATAAATATCAGGTGTTAGTTCACATGTAGTAGGCTTATTTCTTATACAATTTCTTTTTAGAATTATAAACCATGTCATATTCAGTTGCAAACTTTTCACATATAACTTTTCTGTAAGCCTTGCGGAGAGGGAGATAGAATTACTGTGTCAACTGCATACTGTATATGATTAAAACTAACATTATTCAGATGACGACCTATACCTGAGCTGCTAAGTTGGCTGCTTAGTTCATCAATGAATGCATTAAACAGATGCGGGGATAATATTCCTCCTTGCCGTACACCATTAATTACAGTAAAAGATGATGACATAGGCAGATCCAGGGGTGGGGGGGGCGCCCATTTTCATAGTTTTTTTCATGAAATCGCTAAGTGCACCCCCCCCCCTTTTTCCTTAAGTGCCCCCCCTTTTCCAAGAAGTTGGATCTGCCATTGGATGATAGAGTAAAATTGCATTTAACAGAGAAACTCTGTGAGGTATACCAAACACATAAGTCTAACAATGAGTTTGGGAACATTTCTATATAACAGTTAATGAAATAAATGCCAGTGATTCCCACGGTCGAATGCTTTAGATGCGTCCTAAAAGCTCACATACATATCGCTTGTGTATTGTCTATGATAGTTGACTACTTCTTTAAAAGAGAAAATACACATATCAGTAGAAAACTTGTTGTTAGAGCCGAATTGGTTATTTGCGGAGTAAAAGTAGACACTATACCTATCAAGCATTACCAATTCTAGGATTTTAGAAAAAAAAACACTAGTGATCGCAATAGGTCGGTAGTTATCACGTGAAGAAATGTCGCCCTTTATATCTTTTAACAGAGTAATGATCATTGTATACATAAATAGGTCAGGTAGATAAGAGTGTATGATCATGGCATTGAACAAAAATGATAACAATACACATATCTTGTCATGACTATTAATAATGTCTCAATGACCAGAATACCCAAATGGACATCACAATCCTGGACTTTAGCAAGGCATTTGATGTTGTGCCCCACGATCGTCTACTGAACAAACTTAAACTCTATGGTCTGAGTGCAGAGGTACACCGTTGAATTGGTAACTTCCTGAGTGGTCAATCGCAAGTGATTGTTGATGGTGCAAAATTGGAAGAGGAAAGTGTTGTCCCCCAGGACACCGCCTTAGGCCCCCTACTTTCCCTCCTCATCATAAATGACATCAAAAGCAATCTCAACACAGGAACCAGTATTCATCTCTTTGCCAATGACTGTCTGGTTTATCGGCCAGTACATACCATACAAGACCAAGTACTGCTTCAGCAAAACCTAGCCTCCGATCCAAGCTTGGAGTATCACTCGGGGCATGAAATTCATCCCATCAAAGTGCAACATCCTTAGGACTCGTTCTGGTCTGCGTGAGACTATGAATTTCTGTTATGAGCTTCATAACGTTAACCTTGAAGAGGTGAGCACTGTCAAGTACTTAGGCATGAGGATTGCTAACGATCTGTCCTGGTCCCATCACGTGGATTATGTGGCCAAGAAAGGCTGGGATTTCTGAGACGAAATCTCAGAGGTGCCCCTGTACCATCCAGATGCCTAGCCTATACTTCACTTGTCCGCTCGGGTCTCGAGTACGCAGCATCCATATGGGATCCATACATATCGAAGGACAGCCTTAAGCAAGAAGAAATCCAGAGGAAAGCAGCGAGATGAGTCAAGTCGTTGTACTCGCCGCATACAAGTGGTACGGGCTTCTTACAGGTTCTTAGCTGGACCGACCTTAAGGATAAGAGGAGAGTCTTGTGGCTAGCCCTGCTGTACAACATCTATTTCGGTAAAGTGCAGGTGAAGCACAGTGAAGTGGACCTCACCCTGAACTCTAGGCCATCTCGCAAAAACAGCTTCCAGATCCGGAGACTTCGGTTAAAAACTCTGACATTTTCAAACTCTTTGGTACTGCAAACAATACCAGAGTGGAATGCCCTCTCTGATAACACAACCATACAATTATGGTTGGCTCTGTTACCGCTTTCAAGAGCCAGTTGGTCGCCTTCAAGCCATAAACACTCACTCCATTCCCGTGTTGGCCCTTATGGGCATCTGGGAATTTAGACCTTAGTGTTGGTCAGTAAGCGGTAGATGTAGATGTATGTGAACTTGGGGTGTATTCAAGAGTGTTTACAGTCTGGTTACACACCATTCACTGCTGCGACCGGCCAACTGAGCGACCGGCCAACTGAGAATCCATCTTTACTACCCTTCTATAGGCCTTAGTGTTTGACGTACGGTGCTCAAATTCAGGTTGTCAGTTGAAAATGGTGGTCATTCGGAGCGTATTTAACATGGACCAATACGGTTGATGTTATGGTCCATTCATGACCATTGTTTGGTCCATTTATTACTGCCACCTCTATAAAGGTCATAGTGTGTGAGCTAAGTGTTCAAGTTTTATGTGTATGATCAGTTGAAAATGGTCACCATGCTGAGCCCATTTTCAATGGACCCAAACGTTGAAGAGCCCAAACGGTCCATATTATGCATGGCCATTCCAGAGTATTGTTTGGTATGTATACATACATGTATCAACCGTTTACAATTAAAAAAAAAAATCAAAATTAAAGAGAAACACTCTGATTTATATATGTGTTTTGTGAACCATTCATGCAAATGCCCGCTTTAGACCCAATTCAAATACAGTACACATCAACCAAATACAGACAATTGAAATGCCCACATACAATATTCACGTAAAAGCCCACTTCGGCATTGCACTGCGTGTAATGCCAGAATTTATTCAAGGGTCCACGTTCATGTTAAAAGGTCTCTGGTTATAAAAAAGAAAGAAAGGAGAGATAAACACAGCCCACTTCAAATTACGCCTGAGTGGTCGGAATTACAGGTATGTGGACGCGCTCATTTCTTCTTGTTTGATTGGTCTGTGAAGTTTATACTAACGCGCCTCGTTATTACTGTAACAAAGCCATATTGCTTTCTGGCACAGCACCTTCATAATGCAATTCCGGTTGAGTGGGGAAATATAGATTAAACATGCGAGTGTAATGTATAATTAGAAGTCCATAAAACACAATAGGAACGTAATTATATCTTTAGTGTTTATATATGAGATATATCCATGTATCTCTAGATGAGGAAAATTCGTGCGACTTGCCTCATTATTTTTACAGCAGACATGCCTCGTAGCACATAAAAACGCTAATAGTTCTAATAACAATGAAACATTGAAAAGGTACACGTGACAGTGAAATATGATGAAAGGGTGTTCATTTGAATCACAGAAATTCAACCTCTAATCACACTCCTTCATAGGACCTGCAAATAGTGGGGGAAAAGGTTTAGACACTAGCATACCACAGACATTTTCTATATAAATGCCATAGAATAACTTAAAATGTGCTCTAATCTCTGAGGCTCTAATACTCGAGCATACTTATTCATTTTCACATTAGCGTACATAGGCAGATCTAGGTTTTTGGAAAAGGGGGGAGGGGGGCCCACTTAAGGAAGGGGGGGGGGGCGTACTTAAGGAATTCATCAACAACCCTACGAAAATGAAGTATTTTGGTGGGAAATGAGAGGGCGCGCGCCCCCTGCGCCCCCTGGATCTGCCTATGGCGTATACGTCAACATGTAACACCCCTATTTCATTTCTCATAAACATAGTGCCGATTATGGCCGATTACAAATTCCCACGAAAAGTCGATCACTCGCATGATCTCGTCCGTACTCGGACCCGATCGGGCTGTGTGGCTGTGTTGGGTTGCAGTCGTGCATACATACCGCCGAGTGCCACAACAGTGCAAATTGCCCGTACTCGCCCCGAGTCTAGTGTGAAGCGACTGGCGATTTTCCCCATTACCTACATTTGAATAAGAGTGTACACATCCAAGCGACAAAGCAACGACGCCCTAGTCGCTGGGACGATTTATATACTCATGTAGCAGAAAAAATTGATACATTGCTTGCATGTGAACAGTGCAGTTCAAATATATGGGAGCGTTCACAATTGACATCAACCACATTTTTGCATTTTCTGACACCCCCCCCGCCCCCTCGTCCACTTTCGTCAACTTCATGATACTCCCCCTCCCCGTCAACTTGAGGACAAGTGGCCACAAACACGCTCCATGCGCCCCCACTGTCAACTATGGCAGTGATGTCAATTTCATGATATCCTCACCCAAACCCCAAATCCCAAACCCAAACCCCTCAGTTAACCATCTAATCTAGCCAATATAATTTTAGATATGCTTTATTGAAATTGAATCTGTGTCCAGTGTTGTCAGGTCATGTCATACAACAATTGCGTTCGATGTGCAATATATATGATAATGTGATTTATGAACAAACATTCCAACAAATACAAAGCATTTATTTCATTTCCATTCTTTATACTACAACCTTAAATATCAATTGAACTTTGATATATCCTTAATGTAGCCCCCCACCCCACCCCCACCCCCACCCGTCAACTTATGGGGTGATGCCCCCCCCTTCGACTTTCGTCAACTTTTGCTGACCCCCTCCCCCTCTCAAGGTTGAAGTCAATTGTGAACGCTCCCTATGATCTCAAAAATCTCTTGTCACTCCGTCGCCACGTTACTTCATCTGTTACGATATCGCTAGCGACATCGCTTGCATGTAAACACATCGGCAATTTGCATCAACGGATTTGATCTTCATTTGAAAGTGGCTTTGAAATTTCTTTTACATGTTTTAATTATTAGAATGAAAGAAGCCAAATATCAAGGGATTACAGTTAACTGTAGCACAAAATGTTTTGTCCCCCCTTGTTCTCTACATTAAGCTCGAAAGCTCCTTCAAAATCCATCACCATGAATCCCTGGCAATAAGTACATTTTTGTGTCCCATTTGAAATGTACGTGTTACAATGTTACGTAAAAGCAACATAAATTATTTACTGTACAACATGTAAACCCAGATTAACAGTTGAAGGTCATACTTTGCCTAATAGAACAAACAAGTATCATAAATAAATGATGATAACTACTCTTTCAGGATTGATATAACCATTTTAGCAAAAGCGACACATACTATTTCTCTCTGGCCAGAGCAGTTCACCTATATACCAAAGTGACTCATAAAATACAGTAGGAGACTATAATGATATTAGCATTTATTCTTAAGAAATTTAAGCAAATAAGTCTAATATAATATTTATTATTCTTGAATGTGCTCATTGTGTTGGTATAAACTATTTTTGGTTCATATTTCTTTTTTCACAACACTATATTTGACCTTCATTGACAGTTTCGTCACCTGTTGTTGGCATCATCAAAATGACTTCCCGCGCATGTCAGGAGGTCAAATCTGCCGAACCTCGCCGAGGATCAAATCGTACACTCACGAGAGATGGTGGCTCCTGATCGTGCGAAAACCAGACAGGAGTGTGAAATTACTAGTTTACAGAAAGAAGACACACTGACCACGTCTCCTCCCACCACCCTTTGTAACACAAGCTAGGTGTTATATGCACCCTCTTAGATAGACGGAACGACATCGTGACAGAAGAAGTTAACAGGCAAAAAGAGGAACAACACATCATTGAAGCTCTGACAAGATGTGGCTATCCGGAATGGTCTTTCCCACGAGTGAAACACCAGATACAAGCCAAACTGGAAAGGAAGATTGAAAAGAACACGAAAAGAAAAGAAGCAGAAAGATCAAAAGGCCAGGTTATCTTACCATACGTAAAATGTGTTACAGAAGGAATCTGCAGAATTTTAAATAAACACTTAGTAGATACAGCGGTGAAGCCAATGTAAACCATCAGGAACATCCTAGTACACCCAAAAGACAAAGTGGATAAGATGGACAAATGTGAAATTGTGTACAAGATTCCATGCAATTCATGTGAAAAAGTGTATGTTGGGGAAACGGGCAGAAAGTTTGGTCCCAGACTGAAGGAGCATCAGAAAGATGCGGAAGCTAACCAGAAGAGAGCATACACCAGATCCACAAAGAGCCTTAAGCGGAACTGAACAAGAGTGCTATCACAGACCATGTGAACCAGCAGAACCACGAAATAGACAGGAAGAGTGATAGACAGGGAGAGCGAATGGAAGACCAGAACCATCAAGGAATCAGTGCATATCCGTACTTGCAGGCAGGTCATGAACAGAGACGATGGGGGCCACCAACTTTCGCAAGTGTACGATTCGATCCTCAGCGAGGATTGGCAGATTTGACCTCCTGACATGCGCGGGAACCATTTTGATGATGCCAACAGCAGTTGGCAAAACCGTCAATGAAGGTAAAATATAGTGTTGAGAAAAAAGAATTATGAACAAAAATATAATATTTGTGTTGAATACACCAGGTAATATTTTTTCACATCTGATATTCTACAATACGTATCTTTAAATGCTCTATTTTGTACTACATAATCTCAAAGATTCCAAGGTCAAGGTATCAAAGAATGGCAACTTCTTCCATATCTGAATACTGTCTTTACTTACACATAAAATAATGGTTTGTTCAGTGTTTAGGGACGGTGCAATATTTAAGAGGCAAGGGGGACCAGTGGAAATCGAAAAACTTGTGTGAAAAAAGGTCTCGTCCCCTGCTGATGTGATGAAAAAACTGGTGTCCCATGACCTCTATTCATAAAAAAGTCTGCATCCCTTTCCATGAATATTCGCGTGATTAATTTATACCGATCCGCTCCCGTCCAGGTGGGATTTCAGCAGCTGAAAAAAGTACATGGCCCATGTCCGACGAGAATGAAAAATCATCCGGTCCCCCTACTTTGCACCTTGAAAAAAGTACCTGTTCCCCTACCAAATGCACCGGTCACCCCTCCCTGATAAATATTGCACCGTCCCTCAGTAACTGCCACAGCAATTTGATGCTCTTATATGAAAAAGCTCTAAACGAAGATTGAAATGACAGAAACACTTTCAGGGTATGGCTACAGGTTGTTAGTTGTTTCTTTCCTTTTCATTTTTTCATTATCAATTTTCTAAAAGTTCCTTACGTTCCATAACTCACATCTATTGATGCAGTTGCCTTCGTGAACACGCCATAACAACATCACCGCGTTGCCTCATCGCCAGGACGATTCACACGCTTCCATGTGAACGTACTCACTGCTGTGACCAATTATCGTCTTTTAATCATCTTCACTCATAAGCAGATCCAGGTTTTTGGGGAAAGTGGGGGGGGGGGCACTTACAGTATTTCATGAAAAACCCTATGAAAATAAAGTATTTTGGTGGGAAAGCGGGGGGGGGGGGCGCCCCCGCCCCCCTGCATCTGCCTATGTCACTCGCCCCTCCAGCATGTCTAATCGGCCAATATTAGGTGGGAAGAGCGATGACAAGTTGGATTATGTTGGGACGAGAAGCCACCTGGGCAGGGACGATTGTGGGAGGGGCGAGTTATTCATTTCTCAACGTCTCTATTGAAGACCAAATTCATGAATTTCCATCTAAAATTAAACTATCTTATCTGCCAGGCCAAAGTCACCTTACACCTATTCAAATTATATTATATTACTTTCGTAGATAAATTCTCACTATGAATTTTATATGAAAAGCGCCCCCAGTGAGGGCAAACCAGTGTTTTATACCTGGAAAAACACTGGAATGCCACTGTCTATATATTGGCAAAAAATCAAACGATGCGACCTGTAGAGGGGTAACGAACCGGACGGATGGACGGACGGAAGGAAGGACGGGAGGACGGACGCAATTAATTGGGTACAAACCAGTGTATAAACCACTGGAACTAGTGACAGCCGTGCTAGATTTAGATTTGGAATAAGCATGATTTATTGTTCAATGTCATATTCATGTATTCTGTGAGTAATATTAATAAGACGCTAAAGGAATACCGCTAAAAAGGAGCATGTTTACAAATACAAAATCAATTACATGTAGGTGCATAATATGAAAAGCGCCCCCAGTGAGGGCAAACCAGTGTTTTATACCTGGAAAAAACACTGGAATGCCACTGTCTATATATTGGCGAAAAATCAATATTCATATTTAAGCAGCTAACAGCACCAGGCTAGACTAATGTTGCTGCCTTATGATATTGATTTTTTCCACGCTGGCTAAAGCTTATTGAATACTAGTAAAATGGACCTAATAATGAGCCCAAATTGGACCGTTTGGGCCCATGTGAAATAGAGGTCTTGTGGTCACCATTTCCAACTGGCATGCCAAATTTGAGCATCCTAGCTCAAACGATGCGACCTGTAGAGGGGTAACAAACCGGACGGAAGGACGGAATGACGGATGGACGCAATTAATTGGGTACAAGTCAGTGTATAAAACACTGGAATATCGTTTAATCGCGTATGGTGGATTTTCAATTTGGGTGGGTGAGTGGTTTACTGGCTGGCTGGCTGGCTGGCTGGCTGGCTGACTGACTGGCTGGCTGGCTGGCTGGCTGGCTGGCCGGCTGGCTGGCTGGTTGGCTGGCTATTTTGAACCTTACACTACAAAGAATTGTTCACAGACTGGCATATGATATGTGTACATGATATGTGTAAAACATTTATAACCATGAATAGTGTACGCTGGTAATAAATGCTCCCCAAAACAACAGCCATAGGCCTAGCGATTTCCAACAATTAATATAATTGGATAATATAATGACCATTGCCAATATATCTCTTCGGGGATATGTCAATTAGTGTACAAGAGTCTCTGTTAAGACGTATATATCTGAGGTTTATATTATAGAAAGAAGTTACATGCTTGTGCTTTAACACTTTCCCGGTATCTTCATGATCTCGTGAGAAAGCTTAAGGCGTAGAAATGTGTACAGCATTTCAAAGGATTGAAGAGTATGATTTGAAATCCTATAACTTAGCCATGATTCTAGACAGTTACTAGAGATTCTTACGTAGAGAAAAGGAGTAAGCAAAATAACGTATTCGTTTTGTTGTGGTTGAAGCTTAGGGCAAAAAAACAGTATTGGTCATACATGTGCATCTGATCGGTGAGTGTTCAAAACATTCCTTACATTTGGCCTCACATGTCATGTAGAGAAGTGTACTACCGATTTGGAATGAAATTGGTGGGTGTTTGGATAGGGTGGGGGCAGGTAGGCTAGACATAGGCCATATGGAAAGTAAAATGCACATTTCACTAAAGAAAAGGCCTGCGGAAATGGTCTTTCCGTCTCCTGGTGGATCTAACGGTGCATAAGACAAATTAAAGGTCATCTATTGTAAGACATTCAGCTGTGAACTTTATGCTCTGAAGTGGAAAACGAGAGAGAGATGCCCTGCACTAACTTACATTTATTTACACTGCTGCTGCTGCTGCTGCTGCTGCTGCTGCTGCTGCTGCTGCCGCCGCCGCCGCTACTGCCACTACTGCCACTGCTACCACTACTACTACTACTACTGCTACTACTAACAATTACCCACACTATTGCAAAGAATTATGTAAGATACTTGATCAATTGGAATGAATGAGCAGATAACGAACGCTTGTATTTCAGAATGACCCACATCATAAGGTAATTCTCTTCAGTAATCTTTCTCACACACTTTGTAAGCATCACGTTGACAGTATCGTACATACATGAATGTAGGTGTGATATCTGTACACGACCATCCATCACGTGCACTAAGATGTTCCTCTCATTAATCCTAACGAGCACGATTATCTCATTATGACACCTGCACGGTCTTGTCATAACGCTAAGAAACAGAGCAACCAGTGGCTGGCTGGCTAGCTGAATGGCTAGCCGGCTGGGTGGGTGACTGGCTGGCTAGTCGTGGGTAAAACATGATCTATGCACTGCATGAAAGTGCTGCATGTTAAATAGCGAGTTTTTTTTCAGGCTGTCAGCATATGGGTTCAACATTTTTCTTTCTTTGTACACTTTAAATTTATGGAATGGGATTCTTCTAGAATTGTTATTTGGTAGGATCTGTTCCACATTGCCATCTCTCTTTGAGAATGTGTATCATCGTTAAATGTGATATCTATCCTCGATCCAACCGCATACAGGGCTTTGTTTGACCGTTATATGTTAGGCCTACATTTTTAAACGCCTCTATATCATCTATATAGAAGTTTAAAAATGCATCATATGAAGGCATATATTTACAAAAGAAGCACATTTATGCGTTTTACAACATAATCTTCAAAAACAAAGACTTACAGAGGAAATTAACTATGCGATAAGACAGGATGAATTCTTTTAGAAAAAAGTTTGTTTTGCCACATTTAATTTCCCAACAATTCACATATTTCCACTAACGTGCATTTTCAACATCAGATACCTGCGTATACGAGTATTGTTTTGAATGCTGTGGAGGTTTATATGCTTTTGTATAGGCCTATTGTCCATCATAAGGAATGTCTATGCTTGCTGCTGCTGCTGCTGCTGCTGCTGCTGTTGCTGCTGTTGCTGCTGCTGTATGTTCTTAAAATCTGCATGATAGTTATTGAGCAGCAGCAGCAGCAGCAGCAGCAGCAGCAGCAGCAGCAGCAGCAGCAGCAGCAGCAGCGTGTAAAGCATGATGGAAAGGAATAAAAGCAGGACGTAGCTCTTCTTAGTCACAAGTGACATGATCAAATAATAAGTTAAAACTATATGATTAATTAATTAATAGACGTGCATAGTGGCCATTTTGATTAGTATGCTCATTTTTCACACCTTCGTTATATTGACGTCCATAAAATAGTAGGCGAAATGTAATTATGTTTAGACTGTATCCAATGTCACTACCTTCACACGAATCTTTTTTAAGCTTGACAGACAACACAGAAATTAGTGGACAAAAAAAGAATAATTTAGCAGACGAAACGTTGGTCTCTGCTTAGCCACTGCACTATGCTTCAGTGACCCTACACCCATTGCCTTCGATGATATACAACTTGCTTTCCTGATTATGAATGTATGATGAACATTTATAAATGGTGTTTTTTCCAGGTATGTGCAAGAATTGATAAGATAACCGACTCAGCCTTACGCAGTTGCCATTTACCATTACACGCACCTACTTATCCCAGACAATTGCAAAGAAAACCGTTGGATCTTGACAACGTGTTTCTTAGGAATTTTTGGATAATGAAATGAATACATGCAACATGAATGGCTTATTTTCTGAAAATAAATGCTCGACAATTGCGAAAAGAATACATATCAGCAATCATCGCATAATTGAACGTTTGGCAGAAAATGGGATGCGTGTCAAGTAGAATTAACCTCTATAATAAGATCAGCCATGGGGTTGGTCACAATGAACTGGTCTCAATAGACAGGTGGTCTCTTTACAGAGGTTCAAAGTGAACTCTCTATGAAGGCTTTTGGCCGCGAATAATGGTCTTATTGTAAAAGTGGGCCCTTTATAGAGATGGTATTTATTGGATGTTCTACTATACAAATGCACAATGACTATCTGCAGCCTAAATTTGATATTGGTGCAATGGTGCATGCTACTTCTACTGTCTTAAGCCTTGGGCACAACCAACTGACCGCACGGACATTTTGGCTGTACGTTTTTCCCCTTGTTTGCTGTGTCTACGGCAGGTAATATTTTATAACTACTACCTGACGTACTGGCTACGTACATACTGATTCCGTAAAGCCTACCTACGGTAAGGCAACTGTTTAATTGACGAGAGCGAAAATCTGACATCTCACACTACCTCTAACGTAGTTACTGTCTCAAGAAACGTTCCCAGAAATTCCAGCATTGGACACAGACTGATTCCCCAAGGTCTCCTTAAGTCGTTGGCAGTATAGTGGTCCCAAGAGGCAGCCAATGTCTAACCGCCATCATGAATGATGTGTCGCGTGTTAATGCCGTGAAGGATTGGTAGGTCCAGATGCCTTTCAAAAGAGATTCTGAAATACAAAATATCTACGAGATTCGCACGCAGAAACATTCGGGGCGATGCTAAAACCCTATTACATGCGTAATTTCTAAGTTTCTAAGTTTCTAAGTGTGTATGCCTGTGTGGTGGGGGCGGAATAGAATGACGAGTGATCCTTGCGCCCCTAGCCACCATGGATCTCCCAACGCAATGTGTATGTTTAGAAGGTCTAGGCCAGTCGCCAAACCTTGCAAGACCATGTACATGTAGCTAGAAGGCATAGCTGCCCTGCGTGTTAGAGTTGCTAAGAACCATTGTCGGTCCACGGGAATCTCTTTTGCCCTATATATAATCTAGTGTTACGGCTACAATAACTCCATAACTTGCGATATGAATAATAAGCCCGAAATAGATGAGGATACTGAAGAAAGCAACCATTTCAAATTGTTTATTTCAGCTTACCGCACTGGCTCACAACTGGAGTGTGCCTTATCTGTTTCACCATTCCAGGTGAGTACATACAATGTCATGTACATGAGAATTGAATTCTTGGTTTGTTTTGTTTTTGTTCTCAATGATTGGAAGATGAAATAAACATTGATATTTTTGAAGAATACCATTTTATTTTTAAATAAGGTGTGTGCTTTGCTTTGCCAGTTGACCACAAACCTAACCTTTTTTTTTTTTTTTTTTCTTTTTTTTCTTTTTTGTGGGGCGGCTTGTGCGGAGTAGAGCTGAGTATGGGGGGAGGCTTTTTATTACCTTTTATCATAGTGCTCAGCCCTTTCTCCAGATAACCCTTAACAACTGAGATACTATACATCTATTCCTATTTTGCTTTTTCTCCATACCACTCTTCTTCCCAGTACATATTTTTTTACGTGAAATAGGCCTATATTAGAATGATATGTATTCACAAGCACACTCTCAAACACAGCAGGACAAAAGTACTCGGGAAAAGCCTCGCCATCAATCATCTCACCGTACAATGCTTTCACAACTCAAAAGTTCAATGACAAAACTGATGGCATAATTCGATTACAAATACCCACTTTCAAGAAAGAATATATCTAAACCTGCCATGAGCAGCACAAAAGTGACATCACTGTTTTGGCTGTATGAGCAGTATTGGTACTTTGAGTGTTGACCTTCTAGGGAGATTTTACAGGGATTAAAACAAACTCACCCGATAAATGTCAGAGCATTGCTCGTCATAGATTGACTTTTAAGGTATTAAAATCTACTAAAGTAGAAGGCACTACCACTGAGATTGATTTAGCTAGTCTCAAACACAGAGTTTCACATGAGCGCGTATGGCAAGCTTTACAGGTTTACAATTCCCTGTGCCTCATGGTAGATCAACATTTGCCATTTCACATTTACCACGCCTACCATCACGCCAAACATAAGTGTGTTTGTCAATGCTTGGTGTAGGAAAGATGTTAGAAGAAAGATTGTCGTGAAAAAGATCACATTGTCAAACACTCAAAGGTGTAAACTGTACAATGGGTGATCATTGCATTTTGAATGACAGTTTTTTTTTCCAGATTGCGCCCTCTCCTCTGCATCCAAGGACGCGGGACATGCAGCTCTCTTATCTCCTGGAATCACGCATCCGGAGGTAATGACGGTTAAAAATAGAAGTATTGCATGCATCGTGGCAGATCCGGGATTTTACGAAAGGGGCCCTTGCTTCAAACTAGATCAAAAAGAAGATAAAAAAAACACACACACACACACGAAACATTAGCATCCTGAAACCACGAAGGTTTGTTAGAGCGTAAAACATAACCAGCCGTAAATTGTGACCGATCATAATTTACGTTAACGTAAATTGCTATCAGGCCTCCCAAAACGGTCTAGCTGCTGTAAATGTTCTGTACATTGTAATCGATTATGCAATACATTGGATGGCTGACATCTGCTCCCAAGCCACCACACCCCTTTTTCGTCATCGTAGGCCTATGTTGCAAATAGAGAGCTACAAAATGTTACAACAATTGTCTCTATTACCATCCTGACCTGACCCACACCTCTTCAAAATTGGACATCGGTTAAGCTCGGATGCTGAGCCTATGAGTGGACGGCCTCTACAGAGATGCGAACTTGAATTCATTCTTTCTCCACCACTTGTCAATGTATCTAGAAGTATGATACATATTTTACGGTCTACCAACGGTCTACTATCTGGTCAAAATAATGAAAAATGAAACCGGTAGTAGCTGTCCCTCCACCTGAATCAGCCACTGTGCATGTTTAAAGCACGTCAGTATGCATAATTCAAGTCCTTAGACGGCAACTTTGGGGGGGTGTTAAAAGATAATTCGGTATTTCTTGTCGTTGCCCCGACTTTTTCAAAATTCTAGATGAATTCAATCTTTTACTGAAAACATTGGGGCCACTGGACTCTGTGCACGTAGAATGAAAAATATGAGTACACAAACTGTATAGGACAACGCACTTGCATTTTTTCCCAGTCTCGATCATCTATAATCAAACGTGCTTGTTATAATCAGGCTAAATTGACACACCGAAAACACTTTTCTAGGTGCAGATTGAATCAAATTTCAAACCAAATTTGAAATTAACACAACACGTTATTTAAATTTCATCCTGTTGGAAAGCTACCATGCCCGTTTCTTACAATTACCTGGTATGGGAAGCAACATTTGAGCGCACGTGGTACATTTTGCGCTCACTATTGTTATTTTGAAGTTTTCTGTACAAACCATCTGCGGCTTCGTTAGCATGTGTGGTGTTTTTTTCTCTTCAAAGATAACCACATCAGTTGGTGTAACACTCACATATATTATAGGATTTGGATTTTAGTAAATAATGATTAAAAATAAATAATTAATTAAATCATTGTTAAGTCCCGTTCAAAAGACATGTTTAGAATCCATAGATGCATCTGTTGGTTTTTCAAACAGAGCTATAGATCGGTTATTTCTTAGAATTCGGATAAATCAGAGTATTGTATCCATAGAAAGGCTGAATATCAAGAATGACAATTCTTTAATAATTAAATATACCCACAGTCTTAGTCGGCGGAAACAGGTGATAATTTACCGGAAATTATATGAATTAGGATTGATTATATTATAGCCAGTATTAGATTTAGAGACTGTCCATATAAGGTATCCCGAAATACACGCACCGTGCGTTCTCAAGAACGGCTTAACATGCATGCATGCGCTCAACTGTCCTTAGTGCATTCTGCTCTAATGTATAGCAGGGCAGTAAAATTAGTGCAACTCCTGGCTTACGGCCCATGCTCTCTCAGCAATCATAACTTTGTCATGTCATTAAGCATTTTACGTTGATTAAACCAAGATAGACACTAGCTGATGCTCGTGGGTGTATGCGATGTCCGGCCTGTATGGAAGCCTTCCAATAGGCAAGAGAATGTGCGTGGAATAACATTGTGTTGGTGATATAAGCATGGCTCAGTCGCCATATTAACGAGGAGCCCTTGCCAATGGCCGTATCACTATAACAACAAGCTCAGCACTACTCCCGTCACCGCTAATTAACCTATCATAATTGGTGTTCTAACCATCACTGCTGTCTTTATCGTCGGTCTACGGGAATCTCGTTTTCAGTTTACATACGATGTATATTCAGTGTTACAATAGTCGTGAGCTGTCCTGTCTTGTACTGAACACATTCCCGTGACACATAGTGGCTGGAATGATGAAGAAAAACGTCTCTCATCACAATACTTACAATTCAGCATATTAAATGCCCTCTATGCGCTGTGGAACTAACACCCAAGCATGGAGAAACAAAAATATAATTCAATATCATGCCGTCTTTACAACAAGTGGTAAAAATGACACTGTGGCGTGCATCACACGGTTTACATGCATTCTTTCCCTTGCCACAGCGTCGTTCTATGGTTGGCGTGAACGCTTGCCGCTGTTGCGCCAGCGACCAACTGTCCATCTGTTGCGGTGCGTGCATGAAGAGGCAGCAATACCGGCAAGCCATGCTGAGAAAGAGCATGGGTGGCGGCGCTGCCGGGGCGATCCTGCCTGAGTTGGCACCCGTAAGCGTGCCTGCGACGGCAGACGTGAAAGAAGCTGTCGATGAGCAGTCTCAGTCTGAGGTTGAAGACCAAGAGGTAGGCCTAATAGAACTCGGTAGCTGTAGTCAGATCATGGCGTCATGAGCAAAGCGATTTGCTTTTATATGGTTTATTAGATTGTTTGGATATTTCATTGTGCGTGCGTGTGCGTGTTTTGATTTCCATGTTTACTGTCGATCCTTCTGATGATTGTGCCCGCGTCCGTATACAAACAAAGCTATATAATCTGAAGCTATATCCTGTATATATAATGAATAAAGTTTACCTACTTTGTTTTCAAAGGACTGGGCAGGCCCTATTTATTGTCACCTTTGACATCTTATTTGTTTCCAGTTCGATAGAGATGTAAGCCCGCCGTTCTTTCACCCGGCAACGTACCAAATGGACAGGAAGGCAACTCCCATGCAAAACCTGGCGGCACTTCGGTCTTCTGCCTGCGCGTGCTGTGCGCAATCAGCGTCAAAATCGCGCATCTGCTGCAACTGGTGCGGCACAATCCGCCATCTTTTACAGCTGTACGGCTAGAACGCCGGGTGATGTTCTATGGTTAATTTAAGTAGAATGATAACAAAGGTAGAAAGGGATGGGTGGATAGTTAAGAAAGCTTATGGCAGACGACATCAAAGCAGTAATGGCATATGATTATATGGTACAATGATCACAGAAGTGTAAAAACTCACAAACCAACATCTCACGGAAAGGGTGAATGTTATATCAAAGAACTATATTATAAATCTCATTATTCGTATATACATTTTTCTTCTTACCTTGCAATATTGAATGAAAAGTTGAAGGTTCTAAATGTCACAAAGTTTTTATTGATGAAATTATTTTCAAGCCAATAGCCCTCAAGAGCAATAGACTCCGTTTTAATCACGAGCCTATTAGCTTGAAACTAGTTTCAACAACAATAAAAAGTTTATAAAATTTAGAAACTTGTACTATTAAGTACAATTTATTCAATATTGCGTGGTAAGAAGAAAAAAATGTATATGAGACCATATGCAGGTTACCGTTTAAACTCTGTATTAAGTTATTATAAATCTATCAATATGCCTGTAAATGAGTGATGATAAAAATACGTAATACATAGACAGCATAATTTACTGTATGTTGAATTAGTTTAAGCATTTTACTTATATTGCTACCTATTGGAACCTGCCATTTTGTCTTTGGCAAGACTTCCGCTCTTTTCTCAAGAGCTTCGTCGGTCCTAATGAAACGATCCTCTCACTGGGTCACATGACCGCCACGGATTAGGCGATCATGTGACAGCAGAGCTGTGTACACGGGGGGGGCAAGTCGTAGCCAGTGTCGCGGTTCCTCCGGGGTCCGCGCTCTCTGATTTCAATGGCCTTACGTATTTTCCTTCGCAGCTCCATATCCTCACGTGCTACCACTTTAAAGTCACTGGAGCTGATCTTGTGCCCCGTATCGCTGATGTGGTCCCCAATTGCCGTCGGAACGCGTTTTGGGTTTAAATGTTCCTTGACTCTGGTGTTCAGGGTCCTGCCTGTCTCCCCAACATATGTATTCTGACACTGAGGGCAGTTGACCTCATAGATAATACCACACTTGGCACTGTCTGGAGACTTGTCCTTAGGAGAAGGTAACATTGACTTAATGGTATTGACCGGCTTATGGTTAGTACTGATCCCATGTTCACGAAAAATGTTACTAAGTTTTTCTGAAAGTCCTCTCAGGTATGGAAGCCACACTGGAATCTTGGCCGTCGCTTCTTTGGAGACGTCTTCTGTGAGTGTCTTTTCCTTGGGCTTGGGTAACCTGAAGATCCATGGTTGGTATCCATTGTCTTCTGTGAGTGTCTTTTCCTTGGGCTTGGGTAACCTGAAGATCCATGGTTGGTATCCATTGTCTTTGAGAACTGCTTTCACATGGTCTCTCTCTCTAGCCTGGTCCTCCGGAGTGGTCACTATGTTGTCGGCACGATGGAGTAAGGTGCGTACAACTGATCGCTTGTGGTCCAGATGGTGATTGGAATTGAAATTCAAATATTGATCAGTGTGGGTAGCTTTACGGTATACCTTTATGGTATAGCTTTATGGTACACCGACCCCGGATGAACCGCGACACCGGCTGCGACTTGCCTCCCCCCGTGCTGTCACATGATCGCCTAATCCGTGGCGGTCATGTGACCCAGTGAGAGGATCGTTTCATTAGGACCGACGAAGCTCTTGAGAAAAGAGCGAAAGTCTTGCCAAAGACAAAATGGCAGGTTCCAATAAGTAGCTATATAAGTAAATATTTATATAATGGAACCCAATAGAAGTTTCAATTCTGTAGTTTAAGCATGTTATTGTATTGAAGTGCGTTCATGAGCCGCTATTATGCATGTAGAACCATTTGAACCATTATTTCATTTCCTATTTTATTTAGTTTAGTTTTTATTTGTGTGATTTAGTAAATGATTCGAGTTCCTTATTGAAATTTTAAAGTTTGATTTATAGTTGGATAAATTCTCTTGATAAATTAAAATCATTTTCAGTAAAAAAAATAGCAGGAATGTTACAATATATTGTTGTTACTTAATAAGTTTCATTTTTTTTAAACTTATGGTATTTTTATCGAAATTTAGTCATGAAAATATAAATATCATGAACATTTATAAGCATAAATATGAAGTGATATTATGTTTAAAAATATGTTAAGGTTGTATAACACCATTGTAAATAATAAAAGTTACTCAAACACAACATTTTCGTGACGTTATGCATTATTTCCATTTTAGAGGATGCTGTATTGCGATGAAGTAAAATAAATAATTACTTCTTTACTGTGTTTTTTTTGCATACTATTCATATATATAAATGTCGGTCTTTAACAACATTTCTTATGGTGTTAGAGCTCCTGAAGATGGAATATTAAAAAAAATATATATATTTTTTTAAATTTCAAACAAAATAAACATACAATTGTGTATTCCGTTCAATGCATGTCATGGTTTTTAATAGGGAGTGGCTAGGAAGCCTTTTTCATATTGGGCATTTGAGTAAGCTTGAAAGTGAATACCTTCAGTGAATGGTGTTTAGGTCAATGGTCATATTGCATCTAATCACATGTAGTTACAAGCTCAATTCAGAGTATAATGAAGATTTATTTTTATTTGATGATTTAATCACACTGCAGGTTATAAGTGTAGCAAAATATTTACAAGATGCTAGACTTTTCACACAATCATATAGAACATTCATAAAAATCAAAAAACCATTCAAACTCTGCTAGATTTTAAACAACATATTACATAGTGAAAAGCAAATATTCCAATTTTGATAGAAAATAGATTTTGAATGACGTCTCTGCTAAAATGAGAGCACATGGTGATTAACATTTGTTGAATACTTGCATTTATTTTTACATTTTTCTGTTCAATGCCTATCATTTCAAATCAAAAATAAATTTGCTGAATGATTAAATTTGATTTTCAGAGGCTTATCACTTTTGTTCACATATTTTCAATTGAAAAAAAAAAAATGATTTCAAGTATACCAAAATTGCAAATATGTTAAGGCTAAAATTTAGGAGAAACAAAACATTTCACACAATAATCACAGTGATACACACTTAAAATATTACAGATAAAATTGACCATATTACAATAAAAAAAGATTCATTCTAATTCATTCATGAGCTAAGTTACATATACACTATAGAAGTCAGCATCTTGTTAAAACATGATGATCATGATGGTTAATATGTACAGAAATTATTACTTTCAAAAATATACAAATATAACACTTGAATAATAAATGTATATAGGATCAACATTGGACACTTCTATGCAATAGAAATGGAACATATTACATATACATGTACTTGCCTAAAAGAAGTTAACAAAATGACAACAAAACAAAATAAATGACATAGTAGGTGCAATATAACAATATTTAGAAAAATGTCACCATGGCAACACATTATAAAAAGCATGACCTGGTTATGACTAGGAGTTATAAATGGTTTCATCATACATACATCAAACAAGAGTTTTCGTTGTTACACAGCAAATACTAGTATAAAAAGTTTCCATTCTGAAAGAGCTAGTTGATTTGAGTTAATTATCGAAAAAGTTGTTTAAAAAATTGCACACTAACACCAAAAAAGCAAATATAAATCACAATCTTTGAATTTGAAAATCGCAGTATTTATAAGATTCTTGAAGATTTGAGTTCAAGACATGTTCAATTGCATTTCTGTTCTCTTTATTTCCAGTATTTTTCAAAGTAAACAGTGGAATACTTCTGATGCATAATGCAAAGAGAACAACTGAGAATAACTCCTAATATTATCGCGTATTTATCATCATGTCCACAGTACTGGTATTGAGAAATTATTAAATATATTCATGTTCAAAATTAGATAAAGTGGTAACGTCGTGGTTGAAGCAATATCAATTTACCACTTAAATTGTATCTTCCAATTTAAAAATTGTACATCTATTAAACCAAGTCAGGTATTATGGAATGGGATAGTAAGAACAGTACAGACCATCACTAAGGAATAAAAAGTGGAAACAATAATTATCAAGATGGTGTTTGAAATGATTTTATATATATATTTTTTTTTTAAAGAAAGACAAAAATAAATTAGTTCTAAATTAGCTTTAGATTTTGCTTAAATTAGCTTAGCTTATGTAAGTAAAATTGATGCATTGCTTTTTAAAATACATTTAAAATACCATCTGGATTTTTTGTTCGTTGGAGTTTAATTAAAATTGAATAAACCTGACTAATGGTAAAGCAATCCTCACAAAGGACAATATAGAGGGTAAAATCATCTCATTTGCCAACAATTTTTGTACCCATATATACAATTGCCACAGACATTCCTTTGGGCTTGGAATCATGAAGTGTGTTGTATTTACATGGATATAAATAGGTCCCTTGCACGCTTCACTCACTACCAAATAATCCTATTTTGTACCACTTTGGTCTCTGGATGTACGTCCATCTTCCATGAGATTGTCAATGGTAACCACAATGACCCCATCACTGGATCGCTTCCAAATGTTTACAATGGTAGATCACAAATGTATGAGATCACTAATGACCAAAAGGAAATTGTATTCCAATTATACCTTAGCCAAACAAAAAGTTAAAACATATATTTCTTTGAATGATGATATATAGCTATTGATGTTCATCTATGGTCTTGAGGTACGCTTTTTCTTTCTTCGCATGCTTCGTCGTTGTCTTATTTCAAAAGGACGAAGGCAAAACATCTGTAAAATAATGAAATCACCAATATGAGTATTAGTATAACTATTTACAGTTAAACCATTGAAACAAAGACAAAAATGGATTTAGTTAAATCATTATGATGAAAAATACGTAAATAAGTATTTTAAGAGTTGTAAAATCCTGAAAGTAAAAATTAAAACGCTGAAAATTATATAAATGCAAGTTTTTAAAATGACAATGATACATGTAATATTGATTAGAATATAATTATCAATAAGAGTTAATGTCAGTTCAACATATCAACATCAAAGTTATTTTAGTTTACAAAGTACAATATAAATCATTTTGGTCAATTAGATACTGATTTTTGCACAAATAAATATCCATGCATTTTACACTTCGTTTTTTATTGTGACACTAGAAAACATTATGTTTATTTGTCATTAATACAATGCAAAATTCTATGAAAGATATAATTACAATTCAATTGAATATTTGCTATGGCTACTGCTATAACAACATCAGTTTCGATCACATTGAAGTCTAGTGCTAAATGACATGCTGCTTAATATCAAAGTTTTCAATCTAATTCCATAACACACATTCCAAGCTAAACGATCTCAGCCGCACGATGATGGACAAAATTCAGACAAGACAAAGACAATGGCCATTTAGGAACGCACCGCAGTCATAACTTAGTTCTTCGCAAATCAAAAACTAGTCACGCTGAAATGGTCTTCACAATTTCAGTCAAAAAATCAAATTTGAGAAAAAGGCAAGTGATAATCAAGATTATAAAATTTTCAAAAGAGATATTTTTAAGGCCTCTAAAAGATTGGAAAAGGTCTCATTACTGTGGGTGATTTTTTCATACAAAAGAGATAAAATACCATTTTAAATGATTCATTAAAGATTGCAAAAGATATAAGAGGCTGATATGAAGCAGCGCCCATATGGGAGATGAAAGCACGGAAGACAAACAAGAGTCACCCTCTGGTATCATTGCAGCAATACACTACAAACAATTAAACACAGAGAACCAAACATCCTTTCCACACTACACTTTGTTGATTTTTACAGAATGTACTAAATGTTTTCTGCATCAGATGAACAACAGCGCAATTTTTACGGTCAAAGCTCTACCATGACGGATGCTTGGTGATCTGAATTTTGGTTAATACGGTTATCGCTTACGTCTTAAATCCATGTTGCCTAGAGCCCTGGGAGACTCGCGCAACAGTTTGCTGGGAGCAAAGCAGAAAACCTGTGGGAACAAAATGAAGGGTGACATACATAAACACCAGGTAACCTCAAACTCATGCAGGGACGTTTTTCAGTCAGCCGTTTTCCTTTTTTTCTTTGGCCTTTCATCTTGCTGCCTTGATGTAGGTTAATGTGTGTGTACTGGTAATCTACATAACCATACGTATATACATCAGCCAGGATTCAAGCCGGTGCATAGTTTATTACAGTGTAACCAGTATAAAAGTGCACACCTAATGAGTAAAAAGGTGTGTACTGAAGAATGAGAAAGCTGAAATCATTAGAGTTGCTCATCGATAATGAACAATGATTCAAAGATAGATTTGTGCAATTTCAGTCATTATAATGGCTTCAGAGTGCATATTGAAATGAAGATTTAAGCTGTCATGGAATTTAGTTTCATAATTTTGTTAACAGAATGGCTAAGAAATGGAAATTCATCTATAGGTTGTGGTTTGAAGACTTTTTTGATCTAAAGCAATCTTGTTAAGGTGCATGAAAGGTAGGGATAAAACTCTCTCATTTGATGCATTCAATCATTTACACCTACATGTTATGTATAGTTATTAAGATGGTCATTACCCTAAAACACACTTACATGCAAACAAATAATTTAAAAAGTGTACTTGATAAAAACTTGGGAAATGTAAAGAAAATTTAACGGGAATGTCTCTAACAATGTATTTACCATATCTGTGGGTAGAAGTGGGAAGTCATCGGGAGGATTAGTGATGACGTATCGTTTTGATGAGGGTTTCTGAGGAGTTGATGTTGTGTCACGGAACCGATACAAACCAATGCATAACACACCAAAGTTGCGGAGCGCAAATGCAAATAATTCTCCATATTTGCCTCCCTCCTATAATGAACAAATACAATTAAATCTGTGAACCAACTTGAATCGAATTCTGTACCATTGCTAGGATATCATACTCCAAGTTAAAAATGGACAAAGTGACATAACACTTATTTTTGGACTCAATGTCCAGCCTTACATGTATATGTAATAGCATTTGATTATCTCCATATGAGGAGTCATACAGAAGAATCTACTTACATCCAACAGAAAAAATTAAAGACCCAATTTAAACAATAAGAAAATCATTTTCTTTATGTTATTAAGAGAAAAGAGAATCTATTTATTATACACTTTTATATGCATGATTTTGACATATAAGCATTTGACAAATCCAGGTTCAACCAGAGTAAAAACTCACCCCTAATTGAGCAAAAGGTCCATCATAGAGTGGAATCTGAGCAACTCGACACCGGTCACGGTTTGCCAATGTCTCTGGTGTTGAGTAACCACCACGCATACCTACACCCTCAGCTAAAATCTGTTCTAGCTCAGGTGTGGCACCTCCAGTGATGAGTGTCCTGATTAGAGTCAGGGCATTGTCGTTGAAGTATGTCTGAAAGTAAGAGCATTTTGTTGAACAGTTTTCTAAGTTTATATACACGACAGATGTGTTAAGGATTTGCATTGTAAATCATTCATAAAATTCGCTTTAGCTTGTAACACTTTTCTTTTTCTTACACACTTACACACCTTACACACTGAAAATTATTGGAAATGATTTAAAGTAAAATGCCTCACCTATACAAAATGTTTTGTCCATCTAACTAACCAGAAAAGATATGCACACTTACAGAAATTTCAGCATTGTCAAACTTTAAATTTGTAAATATACTCATTTTAAATAGGTTATTACTAAATTAAATGTAAGAGCAATTTGCATAGTTGGAACAGACACTAACCTAAAAAAGTGAATGAAAACTGTCTTTGTATGGTTACATGTACCCAACCAAGTGCATAGAAACTTGCACAACTCTGGTAAATATTCAATTTGGAAAATACTTTAACATCCATAGAAATGGTAACCACATACAACCAATACACGGCAAGCAACAATATTATGCTAACTCATTTTTCCCAAGCTCAATTTCTGATTGGCATAGAATACCCAAAGAAGTCCTACTAGCCAAGAGTCTGGAAACATTTAAATCAAATGTTTCCAATAAGTCACAACTTCTACCATATCAACTCTATTATGCTATGCTTTTATCTGACAATTGAACAAGTTGAGAACGTTCGATATGATGTCAATAGACTGTGACGTCATATCTCATATATAACGTACATACGTTGGTCTCATGACTACTATTTACTAACACTTTTATCTGTACACTTGTATTAGTATTACTAACGTGTTCTTAAATCTCTTTTATTCTAGCACAACAAAGCCCATAAGTTTCAATTACTGAAGGAGGGCTGTACTAATGAAACCTAATGAAACCTGAAAAAAAAACAATTATGTGAATCTTTCCAAAAGCATAAACACAGCTGTTCCAATCATTGTCCATATGGCTATTTTACAAAGTCCGAAAATGTTGAAATTTTCAGTAAATGTGCACATCTTTCCAAGTTATGTAGAAACACAAAGTTATCATGTGGGTGCGGCATCTGAGTGTGAATAATTTCCAATAATTTACAGAACAAGTGTCTAGGAAAAAAATATTTCAAGTCAAAAAGTAGTGGAATGAAATTAGTGTCAGCACAACATAATGTCTATCATATTGTTGCTTTTGTGCTGACAGCAAGTTCATGGAGTTGCATTTTCTATCATAACTAAAAAATGGTGATGAATATCAAAATAAAAATTATGGGAAAGAATTTTTTGCCAGATCTACAATGCAATTTTTAATTTTAAACTTCTCTCTCTCTCGCAGATCTTTTTAGCAAGCATATTTCTACCAACAATGGATATAGATAAAGACAGGCTTTACAACCCTAAGCTTCCATTTGACTCTATCAAGTGGCCCTGGTGGGACTCGAACTCACAACCCAAAGGTTGTGAGACCACGACGATCATTATGGTCTCACAACCTTGGGGTCATGAGTTCAGTCAAATGGAAGCTTAGGGTTGTAAAGCCTGTCTTCAGCTATATCTATCGTTGGTAGAAATATGCTTGCTAAAAAGACGTGTAAGAGATAGAGAAGTTTGAAAATGTATCTGCAAGCACTGGGAAACACATATATAGCAATTTTTATTATTCTGATTGGTTTACATAATAGTATGAGCTCATTTTCGTTTTAGTAAAATATTTTTTTTTTGCAATATTATGCATAGTTTTGCAATACATTTTTTATTATGCGCTAGTATAACAAGATACATAAACTACCGACGTGAAATAGTCCCAAATAGTCCATGAAGCAAATCCCCAGAGTTACCATTTAGGAATAAATTCAGGCATCTGGTTACCTAGCGATTTTTAGGTAGGGAAGGATCCACTAAGGTTCGTAATGGTGTGTAACATTGCATATCACTGTAGGCTGGTCAACCCATTGGTGCAATAAGCGAGTCTACGCCTATGTGACCAAGACTAGCACGTCCCACTCTGCACATGGATATCCTGTGATGCCTATGGCTGTGCCACTCCACAGGGATATCCTGCTTAAAGAGGAGTTACCAAAAGATAGTGTAATACGGGTCCTCTCCCAGAGAAGTTTGTCCACCCTAAACCGCTCAGTACGGTGACTAGGCTGAAAGTGCTGCTTTTCGCCTGGAACGTCATGATACGAGTCTAAGAACCAACACAACCTCTTGAGTGTGACAGCAGGGAAAGCCCTAATCCTAACTGGTACAATACTACTAGCACAGAGAGACTTTTTTACGTTAGTAACCACCTTAGCAGGGAAACCTACTCGAACGGACTCTTAAAGAGAGTGAGGAAAGGATTTTTGTCACACTCTCCCCTTGTTTTCACTTTCCAAGTTCATCCGCTTGTACGGGACTAGCTTGGTTAGTGGAAACTTAACTCACATTCTGTGAGTCCTCCATCGGAAGCTTCTCCCTCGAGTGAGTCCCATCAGAGGAAGAATCCAGAGCTGGGTTCTACTTTTCCGTGCCTACAAGCGAAGAGTAATGTTCCTAGGCAGCATCTGTAAAGAATGCAAGAATTACGACATTTCCACATACATTACACACAAGAGCAGATAATACGGATGGGACACACCACAATACTGCTCATCAGACAGAGCCATTGGTGCATTTGCCAATGTCTGTAGCACTTGCCATGAGAAGGTTCAGTGCAATACGCCAGTAGAATGACATCAAGTGCCATACCAAGCAGACAAAGAGGCAATCCATCTGTTCATCTTTTTGCAGTAAAGTACTGAGTCTCTCCTGTAAAAACTGCTCATGTGAAAAAGGGGAAGACCAACAAACCAAATTCAAGCTAGTTTCACCAGTTGCAAACGGGATACTGTAGCTAGCTGAGATGGTGAATAGCATTACAGTATCCGAACCTGTATAGTAGTTCACCCAAGCACCGCCAGACCAAAAGCCTGTGCTCCAATTATCCAGACAACAGGACACTATAAAGTGGTGACATGGATGTTAACTGTTAAGGTCACAGTGTGGCAATCTTCGCACCCTTGTACTTGCTTGACTTCCTCAATTTCAAGAGTTCCTGTGGTTGGCAGTGGAACCAGTGATCATCTAAACTGAGTTTAGAATACACTGGAGGTCTCAGCATGGATGGCTACGACATCGGATGGCAGACTCCTCAGATGGTGGCAGCTCCAGAAGCCAGATCTCCCAGACAACGGCTTCTGCAGATGTCAGACCTCCTAGAAGACTGCTTATCCGGATGGCAGACCACCCGAAAGGCTGCTGCTAGCAACGCCAGACCTCCCAGAAGATGGCAAATGCTTTTAACTGTGGATATCTCTGAAATCAGATGCCTAAGCAATTAGGTGGAAGCCTCAAAAATGGAAAGTACAATCTCCTGTACACAGGGGATCATTGGAACGCTATCTCCTGCACAGGCACATGTCCTCCATCAGTAGTCACCTGCTTGCGTAGTTGCTCTGGGTCTTCTCCATGCCCTGAGACATAGGTGAGGAAAATATCCCCTTTGCTGGCATGTGCATTCCCTACAGATGCTATGTACAGCATAGTGCCATACCCCACAGTTGTACAGTAAGTAAGTACGAAGCACCTTTCCATGGAGTCCTGGAGACCAAAAATGCTGCCTCCCCATGTCAGTTAAGCTGAGCATTTCTGGATTACCAGCACTTGCCATAATAAGATGATCTTCTTCCTTAGCCAGGTAGCCATCTCCGTATTCCGTAGCGTCATACTGGCCATCCAATGAATGTGTCAATGGTCTGATACAGCAAATCCGGACCCTGAACTTGGCAGGCAGCTTAAATCGACTCGATTGATGAGATGTCAACATCCAGAGCGGGTATTCAACAGCCACTTTCCGAATCAGCAGCCCTATAGGATGCTGTTTCAGTTGGATGGCACTTCATTAACCAGGATACCTGAAGTGGCACTTGGTGACATCCTTCTTCAGGCAGACGTACAAGGGCCCTTAGGCAACATCTACCGCCTAAAAGGCAGAATAGAATACATCCAAAGTCCACTTGAGAAGCTGAGAGGTAGACTTGATATGAGTCCGTAATGGGTGATTACAATTGGTAGTTTTTACGCCACAGAATGTCAAAGCATAATGCTAAAGCATCACCCTGGAACTCTCCTTTTCATAGCATTGTAGTCCATAGAGGCATGCAAGACTATCTATGCAGTCACCAGGGTAGACACATTTGAGGTTGTCGATATTTGACCTTGCTGGAAGGATTCATGCCAGAATAAGACCAGTAGGCCTTGACCACAGGTTACGGCCAAACACGGCTTCCACCGGCCCGAGGACAACGCAGGCATTACCTTAGTCCTGGTTACCTTAGTTCTGGAAACACACATGTCTGGTTCCTCTATCACTCTGGATGCCATAGTGCCAGAGTGTCAGACAGTGTTGCTGATGGAGTGTCATTACAAGCCCACACACCCGCAGGCTGACAGGGGTCAGAGAAAGTGACATACATCAGTGGATCATCTATGATTTACCGCCATGGGCTAGCAGGCACAAACAAGTAAGGGCCGCTATGGCATGGGTCTGCGAGGGAAGTAGGATGCGTAAGTTATGTGAAATAATGAGAACATTTCACGTTCAAAGTCAGGATTATACAAATAAAGAGTAATTATTGTGCTGACACCAATTTTACTCCACTACTTTTCGACTTTTAATGTTTTTTTACCTTAGACGCTTATTCTTTAAATTATTGGAAATGATTCACACTAAAATGCCGCACCCACATTAGAATTTTTGTGTTACTACATAACTTGGAAAGATGCGCATACTTTGAGAAAATTTGAATAGAATAACTTTGTAAGCCATTTTGGTAAGAGGCACATGGACAATGATTGGAACAGCTGTGTTAATATTTTTTATTTAAATAATCACAATATTAGCACAAGATTTCACATCCAATCACTGTAAAATCATCAATGGTTTTGTATAATCTCCTATGCATTTGAATATTATGAGCCAACCAAAGGAACAATTTCCTTCACTGATTTAGGTGAGTGGCAGTCCCAACTATGCAAATTGCTGTTACAATTGTTCTTTACATTTTAATTTAGCTTTACCTGATTCAAATTAGTATATTAGGAAACTCAAAGTTTGAAAATTATTAAATTTCTGTAAGTGTGCATATCTTTCTCGGTTACTTAGAAGCATGAAACTCTTTGTGTAGGTGCCGCATTTTACTTTAAAGCATTTCTTATAATTTTTTAAATAGGTGTCTTGGGGGAAAAAATTTAGTATCTGTCAAAAGATTGTGGAATAAAATTGATATCAGCAGAATAATGGCGTTATAGTGCATTAGTTATGGGAATTAATGCATTAGTTACATAAATTAATGCATTAGTTACGTAAAATAATACGATATATATTTTTTATTTGTAACCAAAATGACTAGCCATGTGTATGCGAATTAAAATACTGCTGTTCTAATCATGGTACCTAATCCCCAATCTAGGCTTGTTTAAAATGTCTGACTCTGTCAGAGACTGAAAAAAATGCCATTTTCATGTAAGTGTTCATTATTATCTAAACCAATCAGAATTATAAAAATTGCAATGTAGATCCGGCAACAAAATAGTGTTTCATTCCTACAATTTTTATTTTGATATTCAGTACCATTTTTAAAAAAATGCTACTCCATGAACTTGCTGTCAGCACATTACATATCTTAATAAGTACAAGCTGCTATCCTTACTGTACTCATGAGAGAGTCCAGCACACTGACTGCAAAAGCAGTTCCACACGCAAATGGTTGCGTCATGTACAATTCTGTATCCGGATCGTCATCATCATCTTGATCCAAAAACTGTACATTTGCATCATTCCCTGCAAAAACACATCTTATTTTCAATAACATACAATTCAGGGCATTATCATGATATAAAAACATGGTGACAAACAGTTTCATTCATACCTAACTCTGTCACCATGGGTATATCATTCCCAGAGTGGCAGCCTCGCGGTGCTTGCTTTGCAGGTGGACCTCCCAGTGGTTCAAAGCCAGTCGGTAGAAAACCTTTAATGATGAAGAATTTTGTTTCACATATATTAAGTTGATGACATATTAATGCATCATTGTAGTTGAACAAAAAGAAAATACTGCTTATTAAGATAATATCTGAGGGGTTTTGTTTTGTTCTTTGCAGCTAGTCGAAACGTATCTGCGTTTAAAGTCCTTGCCTGCATTGGCTTGTGAAGAGGCTTGGAGAAGTCCTGTAGTGTCATCAAAGGTCATAGCCTTGATGTTGAGTGAACACAGAATAGCTTCTTTGTCCACTAGGTTGCTGTCATCCATATTCGTTTTACGGGCTGACAGGATCACACACATATCACAAAGGTTGATGTTTACTGCACGTAGGTTAGCACGGTTCAGAGGTAAGCCCTACAGTTAGAATGGTATGATAGAAATGAAAATAATCGCAATATTCACATAATCAAATTATATCGATTATTACATGTAGATAACACTTTGGCAGCATTTGACATTTGGTATACATGTATCACTCATTCAAATTCTGAGGTACGCACAATGTAACAGAGCTGACTTATTACAGCCGATATATAAAAAAATCTATGTGTTCTCACGTCTAATATATAGATGAGAGGGAAGTTGCAGAGGTTTCGCCATTCTTTGGCTATGTAATCTTTGTTGCCTACAATAACAACAGGCTTGAGCTCATTTGTGTGGAAGTTGGATGCCCTGAGAGGCATGATGAGGTTTCGAAGTCCAATCAGGGGCGAGTCATGATCAGCAAAAAGACAGACAACAACATGGCTGCTGAGGACTGTCGATGCTGCTTGATCACGATCCTGCAATAGCATGTTGTGATTCTACATATCAATACAAAAAAAATTAAAGACAGTTGGACTCGTTTAGAACAAACTTGAATGGCGTACATTTAAAATTGAGTTATCCAAATGATTTATAATGTAAAATAACATGAAGGGAAATGGAAATTACTCGAATTATCCACAAATTCATCTTATAAGTAAGGCTAAAAAAAATTTTTTTTTCAATCAATAATATCTGGATAGATGATTCCAATAAAGATACGAGCATAAATATATCCACTTTACATAACAGTACTAGTAAACAAATTATTTACCACAAGGCACGATTCTAAAGTTTGCTCTGGACACCAGTGAAACATTCCTGTTGAGTCAAACTTTCGAGGATCATTGTCTGATGATCTTGAATCATCTGGTGGTTTCATTTCTATGGCAGGTATCACATTTGGGGCACTTTGACTGGTTGGACTGGAAGGTCTAAAGGGAAAAAATAATATATAATTTTGAATGTTTAATATAACTGTATCATTCAGACCAAACAGATTATAAACAAGACAACAAAGAACTAAATAATAGTCAGTTCCAATTTTTACACAAATATTAAAATCATAATAATACACTGAAAGTAATAAAAAACACTTAATCTTCGGAGTTTTGATACCATTTTTTTCCTATTTGTAAATCAGTATATGAATACAAGTGATACAATAATTACATTATCAATGTGCAATTTAATCAGTGAATGAAACCATGCAAGAACACTAAAACACACACCTACACGTACATATACATTGTACTTGGAGAATTTATTGTTTAGTAGTTTATCGAGTTTATTTTCATTATTGGAATTCATGACCACAATGTTTAACTGGGATAGAATATATTCATCAAATAATCATATAATTACATTCGGCTTAGTCAGTCAATTCAATATCTGTGCTTCGTTAATGTCAGCCATGCAGATTCTTTTTAATCATGTTGAAGGAGGACAAATAAAATGTACTCTCATGCTGATACATTTTGCAAGCAATGGTAAGATTATCTTTCATCATAAAACCTGTTTGATAATTATGTTATTATGGTACACATATTTTTTTCAACTTGTGCAAGATTGAAGAAAGAGCAAAAACAGTTGTGAGTGTGGACATTGATGCCAGACAAAAAATGTATGAACAAGTGAACATGAATGAGCCACTTGATTTTGATTTTAAAACATTCAAAGGCTTTTATGATATTATTTGAACTCTTACTATAAGATTATTCATGTCATTTGAGTATTCCAAGCCAGACATTTTTTGTCAGATCTCAAGTAATAGGAAATTTCCATAAAAGGTTTATTCAGTTCATATTTTTAGTTCCTACTTTCTGCTAAGTAATGATTGACGATCTGAATCTTTGTCATCTGCTACAACGCCACCTTTCATGCTAGAGCTGAAATGAGAAATAACTTGTGAAAATGAAAATGGAACATAAACAAATGCAAATAAAAATAAAGTGTTTTAAACAAGTAACCAAGACACCTTAAGGTACTAGTAAGTTGTAAGTTTTTAAAACTATTTGTGAATATCTACTCGAAATACAACTCAGAATATAAGAGCATATTCATTTGTTATATAAAATTAATCTTTGTTTGGAAAACAATCAGTTACGCTATATATGGTCATTTACGATAACATTATTAATAGGGAAAGATCTACTAATATTATATGAAATCAAAAAGCAAGGAAGACACAAATACATATTTTAATTGCATTAGCCTAATAGTAGTAACTAGTTAGAATACAATGCACAACAAAATGATCCAAGCAACTATGAAAAATATGGAAGGTACAAAAATTAGCATATTCATAAACCATAGAGGAACGCCTTTTTAATTGGGTGATATCACGGAATAACTTGATAGGATTTCTCGATTCCTTGTAGTATACATGCATTAATAAATCATGCCAAATAACTTTATTTAATTAAGTCAAGTTTATAGTTTATAGATTCATCATTGTTAGATGCAAACATGTTGTTTGGTACACATAAACTTAAATTTTTACTTCCAAACTGCTATCTTTCAAAGAAAATCGTATCCCTTTCGTCTGTCAAACCAAGATCCGTGCATTTGCTAGTCAAAGGGAATATGATCGAAGTTTACGAGTTAAATTGTAAGTTTCTGTGTGCTAAACAACATGCTATGCTTGTGTCTAATAACTTTATTCAACATATTAAAATTATTTTATAATTCAAAACATGTGACTGTCTATTGTTGTTTCATTTGCTGTAAACGTAGAAACAGAAACATGTAAAAATATGATTTTAATTGAATTGTATGTGAGTCAGGTACAGCAATAAAGCAACAATTGTGATTAACAAATCAAACATAACATTTTAGTTGGGTAGTATGGATGGTGTATGAATGATTGTTATTTTTGTTGTTACGTTCACATAAAACTATTAAATTAATACTGGATTTTATCTTTTCGTATATTAAACTACAACTGAAATTGTCAGTATTTGTTATATTTCAACATATATACCGGTATTTTATTTCTATCCACTATTATCAGGCTACATACTGTAACTGTGTAGTTTGAATAAAAAGATAGAAAAGCTATACCAGCCCACTAGAAAATGTGTATAGCATCTCTAACTTGTTGGCAAATGCTTTTTTGAATGCTGACATGGGGTAATACAAAGGTTATATCTCTTTTAGTCTGATATTGCAATTTATAAAATTCATACTTAGCAGATTACAAAAGATTTAAGGTGGTCTTGCTTAAAATGTCAATTCTAGACAATTATACCATGTACAATATTATTAAAAGTCTAGATTTAATATTAGCACATATTGAAGTATATGAGACCTACAAAACAGCCAGTCATCATTTTTTTTAAACATAACATTTACTTATAAGATGACAGTTTTGCAATGCTCCATAGATTCTATGAGGTTGAACAGCTATGTAATGGTATAACTTATATTCATTCGGGGTATATGTACTGGTCTAAATGACCATCCAAGCACCCAGGTCTCTTTTATTCACAAAATCGTTAAAAAAATAGTACAAAAGCATTCTTTCAAACATTCATTTATCACTTAAACATTTATGCAGTACGTAATTGAATGATTTCATTAAATAATAAAAAATAACTTTAAAAAGTCAAGAGGTATATACCGGTATAAATAAACAATGAGTATTCATAACAATTAACATATATTCTTGAGGCCTTGAAGCACAATAATCGCATTGATAAATATGTCTTACGCTGCTAATTTATTTTAAGGATAGTTCTGAATTATTAAAAGTGATCCATTTATAATTAAAGTTGCATGTTTTTGGAAGTAAAAAAATCTTTGTTTCCATTTAAAAAAAATGTTGGACAGTTTTGTGTATAAAATATTGCAGCTCACATAATGCACCCAAAACATTGAACAATTATTCAATACAGAACATGCAGTGTGCAACAACGTATAGCAATGACCAAGACATTACAGAACTAATGCTGCTAATACAGATCCTGCCGCATTCCTGAAAATAAATATGTTGATTCTCTTACAACTACATGTACTCATACTGAAGAAATATCTACAAAATAGCATTCGTGTATTCCCAGTACTCATGTAGTTAATAAATCGCTATGAAAAGCAGACATGGGACACAGTTGTGCAAAAAGATCTAGCATGTCTGGGTATGAATCAAACAGATCCAAATAACAGAAAAACTTGGAGGGGACGGTTGTGACATAGCCAGCCAGGGCACACCCTCGAATTGAGGAATACAAAATTAGGCCTAACCCCTGGGGTTGACCAAATGAATTTAGGGTTTGATTGATTGATTGATTGATTGCCAGTTATTAGTAAAAATAACCTCTTATGGGATTCATAGCTTTACATCCATGACCATGTCAAAGCAGCATGATTCATTTTACTTCTTTCAACATTAGATTTGAGATGAGCAAATTATTTCAAGATGACAGGAATAACG
>CM032669.1:34365068-34509596 GCA_019095985.1 Streblospio benedicti | reverse complement strand
TGTCATGCAGTTTGAGTTATAGTGCTGCTAACATAGAATAAATCATAATCTGAATAAAAGAGTAATAAAGTAGTTATAAGTGAATAATGAAATTTCAATACAATGTACATACAATGTTGTAAATTAGTCATCAATACAAGCACATTCTTCATTCTCAATGATAACTTGGGATGCAACTTGCTCTATCATTTAACTTTGATGAGATACCATTGATTTTAGCAATAGTTTAAAAAGTATCAGATATATTTTAATTAATGCTACTTAGACCATGTTCATGCAATGCTGGTGAAAGTTTCATAACTACTGAACATTTAAATCATATTTCATACACTTTCCTCAAATCCCATTGTATTTTTCTGACTCTAGTGGCTTACCAGTATGTATTCAGAAAATATTCACTTTCGAAAAAATTGACTGTTTGACAAGTTCCCAATAAAAAACAATGTTAATTTATTTTGGGGAATAAGAGGTTACAAGTTGTACAAGCTAATTTCAACATTGTATATAGATTATGAAGTGCAAGTATTATCTCAAAACACTATGATGAATAATATAGAAAATACACACAAGCAACTATCTGAGAGAGAAAAAATGTGAATTCAAATGCACTGTTTAATTGATGTGTTGTATTACTTGAATAAAGCAGAGGATAATGAAGGGGTTGAAAAAAATGATTGTCATAATTTGGCATTACCAAAGCAAGTAATTATTATAAAAAATAATTGTAAAAATGAGATGACAGCTTCTTGTAATGTATAGATTAGCTGTCGGGATATCACTTCATGCTTAATTCAAAACTTACCAATCTGAGTTACTATGGAAATAATTAAAAAAGAGTTTATAAGAACACTCTCACATTATTTCCACAATCGATGATAATTTGCAATTATTAAGACACAACATTTGCACAAAATAATCACAGACGGAAAAAAAAAATGAAATATTAAAAAATTAATTGAATTAGTGTGATAAGTTTATCTACAAAAGTGGACACAGGAACGAATGTGTAAAGATCCCTAAGTCTACATTGCTAAGTAGCAGCATGTCAGTATAGTACAGCATTGGGTACAGCTGAAATGAAGCCATCACGTGTGTAGCTAAACACGTTACTCTCTCCAGTACAATATTTATACAAGGAACACCCTTTTCAGTACCTCTATTTGCATATGATGCAAATAGATGGCATTGACAGAAAAGGGTGTTTTGTTGATGCTACAAACTTTACAATCTCTCTTTTGTTTAAAGAAATAATAGAAATAGTTGATAAAACCAAGAGTTGTAAAGTCATAACAGTGGGATTGTAGAAAAAAAATGCAGATCTAGTTTCACCAGACTTTGTAGACTTTCTACAAATGCAGAAATTACAGCATTATCACTGCTAGAAAAACGCCAATAAAACATTTTTGTCGCCTGCAAGATACCTGTTCATGGATATTGAAAAAAAGGAATTTGAATGTGATGATGTTAGTACCATCGCTAATTACAACTTATACATAAGAGATTAGTATTCATGAAAACCAAAACAAGTACAGTGCAAGCTACAAGTGCTTGTGTTTTAGGGGTACCTATTACTGCAGTGGCGCCAACTTTGAATAATTTTACTGTAGAAAATAATAAGTTATGATTAATGAATATAACGATACATTAGTAAAACTGTCTTCATCTAGGATACTAGTGTAAAAACATCTACATCATTTGGGACCTACAGTTCTACCTTTCTAGATTAGCTCTAACTAATTATTTGAAACACCTGATTAGTGAAAATGTAGTATTGTTACATATTTTTAGACATGCTTAAACTGCGTAGTTAGGATAATGATGCTCAATCTTTTAAATCTCTATTTTTTGTCAATGACAATTATGATACTCACAAGTTTTACAACGACACTTTTTGATCGCTCTTTCATCTGTCACATCTCCATGGCAGGACTTGCAAAAATAGCACGCCCTAAAATAATAACGATAACTGATAAATGTTTGGTTTAAGTTGTCATTATGATAAATGATAAATTATGTTTTTTATACAATCCAAAGCAATTTTTTATTAATACATATTCATAACCAACAATAGTTTTTTTTATACAAGTGGGGATGGGGATGAGATATCCAAAAATATCCCACCTCATGTGAGGTTTAACAGAACTCATTCGCATCTGATCTCTCACCCCCACTCGTATAATTTCCTTTTTTCTCTCATGTTTATACATAATTTTAGGTCTTAAACTTTGTAGCGTAGGATATGAATTTTTCCACTCCACCTCTCTGCCAATCAGAATCGAGTATTCTCAGCAAACACAAGAGAATTAGTAATACTAGATGAATATTCTGAATATACCTTTTAACTTCATCCGCTGACTGAGCTATGAAAAATCCCTGTGTATTTGCTTCTATTTTTATATTTGGTCCTGGATTAATAGCAATGCAACTTTCAGATCCATCTTCACTTCGAGCTTCGATAGCAATTAGCAATAGTTTAAGACGCAGAAAGCACATCCTACAATTGAATTAGTAACAAAGTGTTAACTTCACTCAAACAAGAGAATGATATATTGAGTAACTCCTATCATGACAGGAAAAAAGGAAATATGCTTTTGTACATTGATGACATAGTTATTTACAATAATTTACCCATTATATTTTATACTTTTAACATTGGTATATGAAATGGTATAAATTTACCGCATCTATGAATGTGGACTATGTGTTTCTTCGATATAGACATAATTTGAACTACATCACTTGTCAGGTTATGAAATAATATTGTCATAACTATACCCAAAAGATTTCAATACTTACTCTGCAGCTTCAGGGAATGTCATCCCAACAAAGGCACCTGACAAGTATTCTGTGTACATTTCCATCCCCGTACCACGCATGTAATCATTCTGCCACTGAGGCATGTCTGGCGACTGAAGAATTGAAAGATATAAGTAATCAATACCATGATATATCATACACTGGAAGCGCATCATTCAAACATTAATTGCATGACATTTTATGTACGTTTCCCACTAAATAACTTTAGTCATGAATTTCATTAGATATTTCTAAAATGACAGCCTGATTTTACTAATGCGTATACTTTTCCAATACATGAACATAACATATGTTTGTAGTAAGTCTTAGAATGTCAAGAACTACGCATGAAGTTATGAGAGACATGCTTGATTTTAATTTTTGTGCGTATGTTCTCTTCAATACCATTGGCATAATGCAGCTCTAATCAAGCGGGAAAGTACAAGAAATAGACCTGAATTGTTTGCAGGTTGGAATGTTAATGAAAGATCGAAATACATTATACATAACCGAGTACTATTTTTCAAACAGATATGATCTTAATTAATCTACTTACACACACAACACACACCCTAACCTATCCAATGTCTTCCACACTCAGACTCTACCACACATACAACCACCCTCACTATGGCAACCCCAACCACAACCCCGCACAATCGTATATGAGGTCGTATATGCCCTCACACACCCACATACATCTTCAAGCACAGCTATCTTACAGCCTATAATCACACATACGATGTACACACACCCCCTCTCTAACATGATATTCTAGCCATACTTCCCCTACATTACCATCCACACAACCACAGTCACTAACACATATTCAACAGTCCATACTCACAACACTCACAGGTACATCATGCCATCAAACACATATATACAGCAACCCTTCCCCCATCATCTACCACGCATACAACTACTCCACCCTTACTATGACATTGAACCATCCACACACCAACACAATTGCATATACCCTCACAACCACACAATCACAAATACAGCCACCCATCCACGCACACACAGCCACATACACAAACAAGCAGAGCTGTACTTACAGTTTTGTAAGACCTCATGGTAAAGAGGTTTGCCATGAGTGTTGAGAAGCCAGGAGCCAGACAGCTCTGTGCAAGGAAGCCGAGTTTCAGTTCCGCGAGGCAGACTGCATCGTCTCCGCGCTTCCAATCCCATGACGGGATGTTGAGCAAATATGCCTGAAAAAGATGTAAACTCATGATTTGGAACATCATATCATATCACTTTGTAATGAGAACCAATCGGCAGGCTCTGAATTTCTGACAAACATGATCATCGTAGAGTTTTTTGTTCGTCAAGGAAAAATCGTTTGCTGTGTAATCATGATTGCCAAAAATCAGCCAAATGTTTCAAGTATAAGAGAAATATAATTATAGTTGGACATTTGATTAATCCAAGAAGAGGATCATCCCAGATGTCAAACAAGTATGCCTTAAAATAAGCTGAGATAGTTGAACATGACTGAATGGTCTTGAAAATAATATTATTGATAAGAAATTTTAAACAGTATGCATTTAAATGAATGCAGTTCAACTATATTACTTAATAAGATGATCACAAGTACATGTAGATATCCATATATACTTTGGTACATGTACGTGTTCACTTTAAAATTAGTGATCATCATCTAAGGCTGTGCATGAATCCAGTATGTAAAAAAAAACATGCTTTGAAGGTTCCCGCTAAGCAAAAGAAACGCCTGATCATTAATGTCATCTGTTGTTTTTTGATCATTGACTCAGAGCCAGAGGCTTTTACCTTGTTATGATACTGCAATAACTGTATGATAACTTTGATGTCAGCATGATAGTTCTTAATGGAAATCACTCGCATGATATTGGCAGCATCTTCAGCATCAGGGTCATCACAGTACTTGTTAGCTAACACGAGGCATGCATCAGCTTCTTTTATCTGTGGGAAGAAAAAACGTAATTGATGAAGTTTATTAGTTACAAGAATGAAGCTCAGTCTCATAGTGATATTTGTATGAAAAAAGTCAAATATATAATATGTAGTTTCATGGTACAAACAGCTAAAAAATGTTTTATTTTTGTAAATATTATCCGTACATAATTAAATCTGTCTTTTTTATACAGATACCAGCAATTAGGATGTAATGCTCATAATTTCTTAACCCTTTGACCATCACAAATCATGAGTTTTATTTCTATTCCACATGATATACTAAAGTATTTTTAAAATTACTACTGAATTTTGTATTAAAATAGTTTGATCTTAATGGCCCTTAATGACTACTGTATCAAATCAATTTTAAATTCTAAAGATTTTAATAATTGACTGGTTTACCTAACAGAACACAGGTTTTTAAAATATGTGTATAAAAACTGGATTGTAAAAATAAAGATTAACTTCAAATCTTTAACATTTAAAGCACAAAATAATTTTATACACTTTGAAAATGACTATTCCGACGTGGATGTCAAAATTAGGCATTTTGAAAATCTATATTATAGGAAATATTTTCATGTGAAGAAAGATTCATAAGTGTCAAGACACTTCTTTCTCTTACATTGCATATAGAAAAATAGCCCACTAGACAATATGAAAATGCTTCTAAAACCCAGAATGATTGCTATTTGATCACAGACATTTGACATTTGATGTTTTACACAGTGAAGTTAACATAAAAATGTGTAATAGTAAATGTATGTTCTTCAATGACAACACTTCTAGGAGTATAGGTTTGTTGTCGATATTTAAAAAAATTTCTGCATATAGTTAGTTCAATACTTAGTTCATATTTTGGTATAGCGTGTAGAAACCACTCCACCAGGTTTTGGTATTTAAAATGCAATACTTTAAATTATCACATTTAAATAATGCAAGAAATAAGACTGTTTCCGTAGACAAATTTTGATAGCTGTCCGATCATGAGTAAGGTTCATTATGAACGTTTGAAATTTTTGCCAACAGTCCCTGATATACTTTTTAACTGTTGGCACTCTTACATTTATATTCAACTTTTGTCAAATTAAAAATGTTTGGATTTACACTAACCTCACTGAGTAGATACATTATTCTGTCTAAAACTAACATCGATACTCTGACAAAATACTTACATTACAGCCATAACTACAAGTTCTTATGAGAGAATTTTCAAATCGTGGACGCAATTTAAGAATTGGATATTTTGTGAAAGTCTAATTATTATTATTATCATTATAAACACTTGCTACTTTCAGGTTGAAATTACTGATACTGCCCCATATTTATTTCGTTCAAAGCTACCAGTTGTATTAATAGATTCTACTTACATTCACTCTGTCGAGATCATTTGCATCCATAACAGTCCCTTGAAAAAATTCCACTTGAGTGAAGTGTCGCTTAAACAAACCTTCTAACTCAAGATCGGGTTCTTTCCCTGAAAACAAAAATTATAATCCTCTCCTTTCAACTAATAGGAGAAATTAAGCAACTACACAGGGTAATAAAAGGGACACAGCACTAAAATAGAATTAAATGTATCCAAACTACATGTACCTAATAGAGGTAATAGAGGTAAAATATTGAAAAGTTATAACTATTATGCATTTAGCGACGATGTACATTTTCTCACGCTCTGAAAAAATAGAATATTGTTCTCTTTTTTCTTGACCCCACCCCCCTCCCCCATCCCCCCAAAAGTGGAAATATCAGATGTGTGACATACCGGTAATCGAAGAATATGTTTTGGGATATTTGTTCAAATATTACTGATATATGCCACAAAATAACATCTATTATATACGAGGAATATAAATCATGATATTAAAGTGTAAACTCTGCTGTGTATCTTTTTAATGCCACATTCATATAGTAAATAGTAGAATTCTGATTTGAAAAGTTTTAACATACACGATAAAATCCTAGGCCCACCAAAAAAGTGGAATATCCGAAACTTGACCAAACCTGTCCCACCCTCCCATGAGTGGAACATTGTTCCTCTATTGTTGAGCGTGACAAAATGTACATCATCCCTAATAGTGCATTATATCATTCATGCCGTTTGTATTGCAGCTGTAAGAAAACATTATATAACTATATATATCTGGAGCCTAGTGTTATAGCATATTGTCTCCTTGTTAAATACTATGATTGATACACAAGTCATGGTAGAATATACAGGGTTTTTTCATGTATTCAGAAAACATTAAAATAGTGGACAACGCACATGTATGAAAACATCAAAGGTTTTCACTGATACTGCCAGTTTTCTGATGAGATGAAACAGCAATGGGGGGATTGAGCTTGAGCCTCACAATTTGGTTGCAATTTGCTTATAGGTACCAATCTATTAGGTACAGTGAGGTATGTATTGATTGAAATAGCAAATATGAGAGCCACCGAAGTCCATTGGTTCATGGGTAGTAGAGAGATGTGTTGATAGGAGTTCATATGGACAAATGAATACCGCTTATTCATAAACTACTATTGTCTATGTACAGTTGTCAAAACATGCCTAGCTTGAGGAAAGGAAATCTACAATGTAAGTCCATGAAATGAAATGTCGGGGCATTTTGATAAAATAATGTGATAAAATAGATATCACAAAAACAGGCTCATCTCTAGAGGCTTGGGCAGGCAGACCTTACCAGGACATAACAGGTAATGGGAAATTTTGATCTATATGTATATAATCCTGCAAACAATTTCATTGTATGTTACTGGTAACACTAAAATGGTTCCAATTCAGAGGGAGAACCATTATTAGTACTAGTGACCAGCCTGAAAAATATGGTTCACATTAGCTATAGTGGCAATTCTTCATTCATGGATTTATCTATCTTTAAATTCAACCAATCAAAAGGATTGAAAACATTGCAAGCAAGATTGAATACACCAATTAAGATATGCATTTTATGGATAGCACACAATCATATGTTCAGATATAACAATATAAAATCACAACACCAAAGCAAAGCAAAGAAATACTCATGGTTCTGTGCAAATTTTGACTTTATTAGAACCAATAAAACCAGATGAACTAAGACTGTTTTCCTATTTCGTTGCCTTGCTTTTTTATAATACAGTATGTTACTTATAATATATATTAGCGAATTCACATGTATATATAAAATATAGTTGTGAAATGAAAAATGAGAGTAGATCTTTTCGCATGTACGGGAGAGTGCAAGAAGAATGTCAACTTAGAACAGAACCCAAAAAATAATGTTGTATCAACCGTGTGGAACACTGTCAAAGGTGTAATGAAATGATACTATTAGTGATATTGTGGTTAGTGTCAAGAAAATATGAGGGATAGTGAACACTGCAAGATTCTCAAAGTTTTGAAAACTAAAATGTATCAAGGTGACCTTCACCGTTGTGCATGATATAATGAACTTTCAAAGAAATAAATGAAAAAAATGCCTGTCAATGGTATGAATCTTTACATAAGGTGAAGAATTCAAATATGTACATGAAACATAATTTAAAAAAAAAAAGCTTACATTTGTGACAACATCAATATTAGTGAAAATGTACAATTTTCAATGTTTCAAACACATATAATCATGCAGGATTTCACACAAATTCTTTGCATCAATCGTCATGATCATGCTCCACATTGCATGCTTGTTAAATAACATTTTTTACAGACCGCCTTCATGTCTTGTCAGAACGTTAAGTGTGCATCTCTACATGTGCAGTTTTTGTTACTGTCTAGTACTATGAACAGCAATTTTTTCTTCACTATACATATTTGTGCGTAAATTTTTTTACATGGATATAAAATGAGAGAAAACATGGACACACAATATAATCGAAACATATTGATTCTGATAGTAATATTAATGCAGAATCAATATGTTGTAGTGATAAGTTCTATAACAATGTGTCACTGGACATCTAACATTCATGTCATGGGATGTACAAAAATGACTTAGTGTAGGTTAGCTATTCGTAATAGCTTGGGATGACACTGGATTAATATGTAGATTATATCAGCAGTTGTCTTCAACTCCTTTTATTATAAGAGATGTTTTACTAAATCAAATATCACTATATTGTGTAGTATTTGTGCACAGCACTACTTCATCTACTAAATTAAGTGCAGGTTAATTTATTCTTTGGGTGGTGCGAACCATAAAGGTTGCCACAGAACACAAAATATGTATACAGAGAATGTAAATCAATATACTCCATGATATCTACACATGAAATAGGTACAAATCAGGTATTTAAAATTAAACGTGAGTCTAGTGGAGAACCAAACTGGGGTACCACAGATAACTGAATTTTCCACAGAGAGTTTGGAGACTCCTTAAGTAAAAGTCTGCACGTCAATGATCTGATGTACTCCATGAAGTCATTAAAAGATGGCTATAAACCCAAATGAACCTATATCAACTCGATACAGAACAACAAGTATAATAATTACTTGCCTTAGAAGCAGTAGCAATGGTTGACATATAGGAACTGGTAACTAAAGTTACCCATACATTGCCTTCAGCCAAAACCTCATTTCCATATCAGTCAGCTGCTATTTGAATTACTGTACACTTCATAAACTTAGCTTTCACGATTTTTAACATATTGCCTGTGTCCCCCCCCACCCCATCTCCCCCGCCCCCTAAATAAAATAAGTAAAATGTGTATCACTTTAAGGTAGGTGTTATTGGGAGGCTGGTGAAATTTACATATTTGTCAGCTGCTGTTTGGGTTAATTGTAATAATGATTTCTCTTTGTTCCAACATATTTCTTGTATTTTTTACCTGGAAATTTAGCTGACACTTGACTAGGTGAGGAGGGTGCCGCTCTAAGCTCAGACATTCTTCCCACACTCACCTGTTCATAATGACAAGTTCCACATCGACATCCTCACGATCCTTGTGCAGGAAATCAGCCATGAAGTTGGAGACAGACTCATACGTAATGTGGCCGCACAGGACGATGTGTCTGAAATATAAGAATGAATATATTTGAATATTAAATTGTGTGTTTCTTCCCATTGTTTGTTGCTTCATATCTAATGTTATCTTTTGTCATCGACAGCTGTATAGTGGTAGTAACAGAAATCTTTGATGTGAGAAGTGTGTGCGTATGTGTGCATGTGCATGTGCGTGTGCATGCGTGAGTGTGAGATAAGATTATTTATACAATATTTAGTGTAACAGGAGTGCAGGCTTGATATAGGATTTTAGAATAAGATTGAGTGAAATTGTGAATTTGCTAAATCTATTTCTGCAGATTACAAATGGTTATGAGAAAACATTAGAGTGAAATGTTGGTGAAATTACCATGGATTTAAGTACATATGATAAATATAGAAATCAGTAGAAATAGGATATCATTATTCACACTTGTATCAGTAATTCATACAATTTGGTATATCTTATTTTACTTCATGTTTACTAGTGTTTTACTGGAAATCTACAAAATTCAACGTACCATTGAAACATATTTGGAACTTAAAGATGTGACCCAATTGGTGGTCAAAGATCATGTGACAGGTACTGTTTCAATATCTCTTTGTACTAAACTCTGTTTTACATTACATTATTTAAAACAAAATTACCTCTTCCCATGTTCCTTTTTGTAAGAACCTCCATATTTTGTTCTGGAGCCTAAGATGTCAGCAATTTCAGGGATGAAGCTTGCAAACATTGCCTGGCAAAAACCAGTGAAAATTATCACATATCAACAAAGTTGTTTTCATTTCTTTTCATTATCAGTTAGTATTGTCTCATAACAAAATTATTTGATTATCACGTAATTATATAATTTAAGAATTTTATAAACTTTGCATTTAAGTCATATTGTTTTAAAGATAAAATAGCAGAAATCTTAATATACATGCATACATATATGTACATTTCTTACAGCTATAAAATAAGTAAAATTTATTTAATTACAGTGAAATGTTAATTGTAAATAAAATATTTGTACGTTAAAACATTATTTCTCATTCATAGCGAACTGAGAATAATAAGTGTCAATACAGGTAAGTGTTAACAACACATTTAAAAACAACATTGCGGACAAAATTTCAGTCATTATTAGTTTGAGTTAAGCACGATGGACACTAAACATTCACTACATACTTTGCAATATGGCACATGGCACATCACTTGATGTGAATTGTCTTATTGATTTCAAACATCCGATTCATTGTCAAAATATGGTATTATAAGAAAAATGGCCCAGAATCCCATCTAAAATGTACAACCCAAGATTTTGTTTACGGGAAATAAGGAAGTTGAAAAAATTCATATCGACTTTATTGTGAATGTTTAGAGTATTATATTATAAGATTTACATTATGCACAAAGGTAGAAAGTTACTGAAATATAATAGCAAGATTATGAGATATTTTCAGGAAAATACCTCAAATTCCTACATGCCAGGAAAATTTGTTATCACATGAGTGGTTCAGACATTTATAATAAATATTTGCGACATGGTGGTTAAAATAGTGTACAGGAGACATGTTCAGCTTTGTAGGTAGTAATGCTCTATCTTAACAATAAAATGTACTGGTGTTCTCATTAAAATGTTCTCAATTTTACCAAACTAATTTCTCCAATACAATGATTTTTGTAAATAAATAAAGATGCATATTTCATCTTGATGGCTGTAGCCATAGACTTTCAGTACATTCACCATTTTGATAAAAGTTGCATAAAGTCAATGAAAACTAAAGCAAATTGCTGAAAGCAGCACCTATCAATACCATATATATATATATATATATATATATGCTATTTCGCCATGCAGTTATTTGGCTCCAATTAGTTAAGATGTACAGGACAGCCTCTTTTATCAGAATGGACTTGGTCTAACTGCGTCAGAATTTATCTGGTTGTTTTGCCACATTTCAATTTCCTATCATTCATTCTATTGAATCTCTTTCATCAGAAACTCTCCATTACCACAAAAGTTTAGGATAACAGAAGTTGTCCTGTATTTTGAGCACAACATAACCTATAGGGACTGTGTGTAGGTGCTTGTCCTTATGAAGCTTTCCATGGTGACCGCCACTGTGAATGCAGGATGCTTGAGAACAAAAGGTGGATGTGGGATGTGACATAAATTTCTCCTTTAGCATTCAAATATCAAGCTACATGTAAAAAAAATCTACGGAACATTTCTATAATGAACTTGTTAATGCAGAACAGTTCTTGTCTATGACGAAGCATTCAAAAGAATTTTGTTAATTGACCACATGAAGAGCCATGTGAAGTTCTATACACTTCGCTTTGGCTGAACAGCACAGAAACCAATGCAGCTTTTTATGGCATAAAGCCTATTCCATGACAATAATGACGAATTGCTTAGTGTAGCGTTCATGGATCTATCACTTTTCATGGCTTACAAGACATTTTGTGAAAGCCATGATTGTTATTGCATGCCTGCTCTAGTTTGTAACTGGGCATGCTTTAGCCTATATGTCTCGTTGGTCTGTCCCTTGCAGGAGGAGTATGTTAAAGAATCAAATCTTAGTGGATTGACGATAAAATTGACGCTTGTAACTTGACAGAAAAAATGGATAGCAAAATTACAGTGACAAACACAATATTTATCATTGCAGCACTATACAGCTAGGAAAGAGATTCGATTCTTTAACAATATTCTTCGTAGGGATTCATCAACATTAGACCATAGGCTTCTTACCAAAGCAAACAGAATAAAGAAGATCATTATGATGCGTCCAAAGATTGTGTAGCACACAATATCGCCATAGCCCACGGTGGACATAGTGACTAGCATCAGGTACACACACTCCCAATACGTCAATTGCTGTTTATTCTTAAAGTCATAGAAGAAATCGCCTGAATTTTCGACCTGCAACAATTGTACAAAAAAGACATGCGAAATAAAAAAGAGGGCAAATGGTGTGACTAACGGGAACGCAATTCGGTTGAAACTCTCGCACAGCACCAGAGGAGGACACTTTCCAAATGACTCAACTGCTAATAACGTCTGTTTTGATTCAGAAAAGACAATTTTGACTGTTGAAAAAAGTTACATGCAAAGAGTCGGAATTGAGCATGCGAAAAGCAAAAATTAGAAGATAAAAATGATTGAAAATGTGTGTAAAAGTACGCAAGTTGAGCCAATTTGCATGAAAATTTAATTCGTGGCGGCTGGTAGTGGTTGGTGGCAAGTGGAATTTTGGATATGGTTTTTGTTTAGTTTTTTGGATTGGGCATTCACTTACCAAAGCCACAAGAATAAAGAAGACCATGAATACACGGCCTAGTGTGGTCTTTGCATAGATGTCTCCATAGCCTACGGTCGACATGGTAACCAGGCAAAAGTAAACGCATTCCCAATACCCAAGTTTTTGCGCATTGGAAAAGTTCTCAAATGGATCACCGGAATTTTCCACCTGTAAAACACAGTAATGTGGTGCCAGAAAGACTAATGAGTGGACGGAAATGTGTAAGTAGTAGGAAACACACACACACACACACAGAGGAGCGTAAGGGTTAAGGATAGCACAGACACAGACACAGATGCAGCACTATACAGCAGCAGCCGCGGCGGCACCACCAACTCCTGATCACTTACCACTGTTGCCAAGATCAAAAACACAGTGGCCATTCGGCCAATGGATGTCTTGCAAGCGATGTCTCCATAACCAACAGTAGTCATGGTAACCAGCATAAAGTACACACACTCCCAGTATGTTAGTTCTTGGGCATTCTTAAAATCTGAGAATGGGTCACCTGAATTCTCGACCTGCAAACATAGGGTGGTTTTGATAAAGCCATGCACCGTGGGTGTAAAAAAAGAGTTTAAGGGTCATGCTCTTCTTTTCTATTCTCATACATCTTACATGACTAGCAAAGTTATCCTACGTGCACATATAACATGAATATTGAAAAGTAAGCAATTGTCTTTTAAAAAAAAGAATAAAACTTTGCCCAAAATATTGAAAAAAGCTTTTTATTGATTCAACAGCTCATGTTCTTATTATGGTCATAATGATTTTTTTATTATATGTACTTATAATATACAATGTATAAGAAAATTTTAACAAATCTTTATTTGAAAACCCAATATCATTGCAAAGTTCTATGACCATAACTTCATCATGGGCTCTTAAATTTCAATTTCAATCATATATCATATATATTTCTTGTGCTTCAAATTTAATCTAATATGTGCTGGTGGTAGTAACGATGAAAAAAAGAAACAAAAGATCTATAACTTAAATTGACATATACTGTATGGAATGCGGGCGCGCTTGGAATTTGAAATACCAACATAAGATGATGCAATAAAAATTAATTTCTATGACTATCATTTTATAAATACAAAATAATAAAATATTACTGGAGTTTTAATTGTTGTAAAATTATTACTAAAGTTGAAATTGTGAGATATATTCATGTACATAGCCAGAGTGACCAAAGCATGGAAAGTCCTATGAAGTAGTTTTTGTAAGTAAAATAGTAAAAAATAGAATCAGATTCCATATTTCATATCATACACCCATGGCTAGAATTTCATAGTAATTTTTATCAACGTGTTTGTTTTAATATACAATATGCTTGACAATAGCTTTTTGTGATAAGGCTATTTTAAACAACATGCAATTAGTAGGTAAAATATTAAAGTTTTGGTCTGTTTTCATTTTCAAAAAACGCCATTACAAAATTCCATTATAGACATAACAAACACGGAATACATTATTCATTAAATATCAGTAGGGAATTATTTCAAATGAATTCAACATGCTAAAAGTTTCAAGTAAGTGTAAATTCATGCTTTTCGATTTGCTGAAATTGAGAGGAAATCCAAAAAATCAAAATGCAATTTTAATATAACATTAAGGTATAAAACTATGGGGTAACTAAATTATCAACATTTTCCTGTAATATCCTGAAAATAATATAATAATACTATAAGTGGTCATCAAAATGCCCATGGGTTCATTTACTTTGGAAATGAGTAGCTATCTATAAAGAATATTTCCATCTTATCAGAAAAATCCTGTTGGGAAAAAAAGATTCTTCAGATGTATGTTGAATGCTTGTTGAAGAGAGTATTATTTTATCAGTTTGAGCACAAACTCATTTAAAAACAGTCAACATGTGTGATAAGTAGAGATGCAAGTATATTTAGCCCAACCACTACGGATTGGAATTTGAAAGACAATCATCATAGTATTCACTAAACACCCATGGTAACTTTGATGATCATTTATTTTATCTAATTAGATATGATGAAATGTATAATTTGACATGTACATGTACACTGACAATTCATCTTGAATATTATGCTATCAAATGACAGATGTTAAAGTAAATTAACAAACATGAATTTTCATAATCAAGTTGAACTGATAAAGGAAGAAAAGTAAATGTTGCAGATACAAAGAAGAATACCATACAGGTGCTACTAATATTGTTATTTTTTTGAAGGACTATTACACCCATTGGCGCTCTACACCACAAGTGTCTACCCAAAACTTTTGAGTGGCAAGAGGAATTTATAAAATTTAAGACTAGGGTCTCTTGTAAAGAGCTTTAACATTAAAATGATACATATGTTTTGGACCTATGTAGGCAAATATACTTTTCGCAATATTACATCTGATAATTTATCATTTCTATTTACAGTTAGTTATAAAATCATTCCAAAACATGGCAGCCATATTGCATGTCTTTTACATTATTTTAGTTAAAATTTCGCTAAAATCAATGTGGCAAGGAGAAATACACACTGCTATTATCAAATATGATTAGACTTTAATCATCACAATGCCTCGAACCATTTCAGTCATTAACATGCCTTCAATTCAACTCAAAATCCTTGACATACAACTTCATAAACTATGTAAACCCTAGCTATAGGAAGCGATTATCATTAATTTCATCGTCTGATATCGGCCATTACCACACACCATATCAGCATTGATTAACCATGATCAGCCATGCTAACTAGCTATAAGGATAATGTGACAAAGAATGAAGCCATTACGGTTCACTACCAGGTGAAAAACAGAATGGTAAATTACAAAGAAAATGCAAAATTACAATTTATTTTACACTATGCCACCCATGTGCGATTGATGATATCAAGAGCCAAAAATATATATGCGGTTGAATATTTTCCTCATTTTTTTATGTCCTAAGTGTCTTTAGGCGTATCGAACTGGGAGGCCACGTAGTGTTTGTACATGACCATCCACAGGCAGGTTCGGTAACCAACTGAGCCTCGGGGTAGGGTGCGGGGATCACTTGGACTGTTCGTTTTCAAACTAGGTGAGTTCTTTTATGGGCAGAGGGGTGACTCTCAACTACACAGGACACACCTTTAAACAGGCTTCCAAACCTCCTGCTTGGTGTTGTCACCGTCTTGTATGATATAGTCAACAGTGGCAACACACTTTGAGGAATTGACAATTTAATGGTAGACGTACAGCATAACTGTTTGGCAAAAGTCTGCGGTGCACGGGACATGAACTCACCACGGAGGCAAATCCCATTTCAAAGTCATATACTCTAACCATTAAACCACCGAGACCACCATATTAATGGCAGGGTACAAGATAGGGCCTACCCAGGGACCCTGTGCTGGCTGATTTTACTAGGACTAGCTAGTTTCAAATGTTCACAGCCCTATGGGTAGGCTACTGTTTGAGAATTTTCCATATTAGCATAATTAATGGCCGGAAACTTTCTGTCAGGGCCTGCTACTTTTTATAGGTGCCAGTCCTTTGGTTCGGGAGCAAATTTTCATGAGCTTCATGCCCTATTAGTGGCCATTATTTTGGTGGATGGTAAGGGCCGGTATCCCACGCTGTATTCAAAAGCCACATGCCAATAACTATAGATATTTTATTCATTCCAAAGTTTTCTAGTAAAAGTTGTTAAAATATCTGCATACACAAAACAAATTAATATTTGATGATTCAGTTGTTCTTTACACTGAATTGTTGGGGGTTCTAAATTTTCGCCTATAAAAACTGTTTTGTAATCATTTGTGATGGTGTGAATTGTGAAAATGATATGCATTCCCCTTTATTTTTGGCCAATCCTTTCATATTTTACAAAAGTTACTTAAGAATCATATTACAATGAAATAAATTAAAACATACCAAGTGAATAAATCCAGCTGCTGTAAACCATATGCTGATCAGAGTGGACAAAAGCTGACACAGCTTTATACTGTTGCTCGTTTTCAGTACATTTAAGTACTGTAAGACATCGGGAATGGTCATCATTCTCAGCACTCTGGTGAATCTTAGACCTTTGTAAAGAAAAAAATGTGAGTGGTAAAGACTAAGTTGCACTAGAGTTGCCATGAGCCATATGCTCCCTAGGAAGACGATACGTGGTAAAAAGAATTAACAATGTCCTAGTGTTTACGGTTTTACCGTTTTAAAAATCACACTTTTCTGTTTATATGGTCATGTGTGTTTATGCATGAAAACACAGTAATCAAAACGACTCGCCAGTTCAAAAATTGTGATGAAAAAACAGGCTTCTGTATTTCAAAACATTTTTCAAAACAAAATAACATTATGTGATAATGATCCGCAAAAGTTATAATCCACGGTATTGTGAATTATTTTACAAAAAATATATCTGTTGTACAATAAGATGTCACTGCATATTAAATTAAAACTTTCATACCTAGCCAGTTTCTGTTGAAGTAAATGGCAACGAATGAAGGAGGAATGGTGAAGTAGTCGACAAAAGAGTAGATCTCGACAAGGAACCATAATTTGTCTGGAGCAGCTACAAACTACAAAAAATATATCATAACATTTGAAGTTTGTTCGAAAGTGTACGCATAATCTGTCATAAACATTTCGAGTGTTGAATGGTGTATTGATACGCTCTAATTTTATGTTTGAACATTGTATTTACCAAATCAAGTGAAAAATAAACTACATAATCAAACATTATTATGAATTATCCTCAGATGTCTGTACAAAATATGACACAATAATGTACGGATTTGTCAAAATGCATAACAGGTATATAGTCACATCAATGAAATATTCGCAGATCGCCAGATGAAGGGACAATGCAACGAATCCCACCCCCCCACCCCCACACATGGACGGCTTTTTTTCTGTAAGATTGACACCTTAGATGGGTTTTTTACACCACGTGCATTCGCACATACAGATCACATGGACTTTTGACTAGCACCCTCAGTTGTGTGCCTCAGCACTCCTCTGAAAACCTGGATCTGTCCGGATAAAATGATGTGTAGGGGTGTTCATGTAAGCCTACAAGACATTTTGTCTGTTTGTTATCATAAAAACACATTAACTGTATCAGGAAAAGATAACAATCTATTCCTGCCCGTATCCATGCATGTAAGTTACCATACCTGTGTGTGTGTACATCGGTGCACTGATGCTCGATAGTGCTACACACGTACATGTTACTTTCATATGGCATGCTTTTCTTTGGTGCAGACATCATAGAGTGTGAGATTGCACAATAATGAACCAATAACAAACATCTACTTAGCCAACAATATATGGACATCGTGTTAGGCTGTTTTTTGACAGATGTTAAACATTTCTACTAAAGCTTACCCTGATGAAGAAGTAAATCATGAAAAATATATTGAAGGCAAGGTCTACTTGTTGCGTTGTACTTTGGGACCAATTCTCACAAGACTCAACATTCTCTCTGGAAAAAAAGAAAAGAAAAGCTTACTTTTTTCACAAAAAGTAATAATGCAATAACATGTCAATAAATGATGTCAATTTTAATGAAGTCGAGTTTGCTTAGTTCAATCTTTAATATTGAATTAAGCAATAAACATTATATAAATGTACTTATTTGTAAATTTAGTGAACCAATGTATGCCTTATCAAAGCAATTTTTCATCAACAGGTACGATTAAATATTAATCTTAGACACACGTTAACTAAGGATGTCTGTAGTGCTAGCGCACTAGCATTCCCGGGGGCTATGAATATGAGTACAACTGCATTTTGTAATATGGAGAGAGTGCAACATGATCTGTTCAAGAACGATCGATTTATTGATGAGCAAGTTACATTTAACAGACTTATAATGTCAAAGATCTTCAATCAAAGAAGAAGAGAAGGAAAAAAACCAGGTCCATTTGGGTACGTCTATCATAACAAGAGATAAGGTTAAGCGTGGGTGGCATTGACTGTTGATGAAAGCGCTTCTTCAAAGTCACAATATTATATCCAATAACTTTGGAGTGGATAATTATCTGAATAAAGTAAATACTGGTACTTTTTATCATTTGAATTTGTGCTTTATCAACATTCTGACAATTTTAAGATTTAACCCCCAAACAACCAGATTCTACATCTTCAACAAGGTAATTAGTTAATTACATTAATTTCAATATGTTGTCATTCTAATGTTTCCGATGTAGTTTGATATCAATTTCAAAATGGATCATACATTTTACTCATACTTTTTTCACAAATAAATTGATTCTGATAGGCTGAAAGCAACTTGACAGCAATTTAGATCACCACTACCATGACAGATTATTCAATAAATGTGGGGGAAAACTGTGATGACAAACGGATCTTTGCACTTGTTCCATGCTCACTTGTGCTGGGAAAATTTAATGCAACCTTGCACAGGTCTGTTGTTTATATCCAATAACTAATAATACAAAATGAGACAATGATATTGCAGTCTGAACACATACTCATGAAAAGGTTATAGCATTTATGTATGTACAGTGAAAATCTCAGCAGACATGTGTCCCACGTGGACACCCGATGTTTCTCTCATTAAACTGGATTCTGGAAAACATAAAAGTGAACCTGTGTGTATTGGGACACCTGGCTAAGATGTGCACACTGTTGGCTTCACTGACTGTGTCCACATTAGACAAGCTACCATCTTTCATTTCAATCAATACAAATAAAATACAATTTCGTGACCTACACAAATGCTAAAAAGCCTGTACATAACATTATCCGTACAAAATACCACTGATTATTTCAAACGACTGATTATTTCAAACTATTTTACTCATTTCTATCCATTTTTTATTGTTCATTAGGTTTATATCGAATTAAACTTACCATTACAAATAATATACATGTATTACAATAATGATGTCAATTTTATTACTTGAATAGCCCTTTGTACAAATATATTTGAAACTATGAATTTCTGAAATCAGAGGAGTGTGAATGAGGGCTATACAGATTGGTAATTATTTGTCGAATATATAGTAGAATTACTCTTGAAAGTGCTCAATAAAAAAACAGTAGTAAATGTTGTTTATTGTTTCAAGGCAGGCATATTTTGTCATATTTCAATATATATACTATTCATTGAAATTATGGGATACATATGACATTCATAAATGTCAAATCTTTTTTTATCTTTTGGATTCATAGATATGATTGCTTTTCTTCAATTTTCTGCATTGATATAAGAATTATTAAAAGGAAATATCTATTATATTATGCATATAGTTTAAGATATTTTTCTAAGTGAACCCTTCCAATGCACACTGTCTCTATTTGGTGTTGAAAACAATTATTATGTATGAACTGAAAAGGTTTCCAGATAAAAACCTAAAAAAAATGATGCTTTTACCAGCTTATGATGCTAAGTCACCCTGCATAAAAGCAACATCCGTCAAAAATGGGTTAGAGTAAATGTGTTGAACACGTACATTTCCATTTTTTGTTTACACAGGATATACATCACTGGTACCATTGGAGATCATCAATAAACTTACCTAACTGCACAATTTAAGTTACCAACAGCTTACATGATCAACAATGAGTAGGAATAACGGATCAATGACTTGTGTGTGTCTTTTGTTCACTGGCGTAAGGAATCAACAAGTGAAGTAGTATCAGAGTTCCATTAACAAAGATGTTCTTTTACTGCTGGACAAAAAGTTATTTCAACCAAAGGTTGTGAAAAAAGAAAAATGCCTCCTGATCACATTAAATGTTGTTAAAAATGTGTGATCTTGTTTATTATTTACTTATAGATCTGATCTAATGGATATTGTATTACGACTGATGAAGCATGCATGTGCTCACGCAAGGCAATTTAGGAAAGAGCGCATTTTTCTCCAAATTAGAGTATAGTCAAGGTAGTTTATGAAAAAAAATTGATCCAGCAATAATCAAATTGGACACATCAAATGGAAACAGATGAGACTGTAGCAAATAGAAAATTCTTCTATCAAATTGAATGTAGAATGTACCTTTCGCCTCTAATTTGTTCTGGTATCATTTGAAAGGCATCAAAAAATTCTTTTCACATATAGTAATTCAAAGTTTTAGATATTATTAAATGGTAATTGTAATGAGGTTGCTATAGAGAACTGAGAGGGAAGATGGGACACAATTGTGACATACAAAATGTACCCGATATATAGAATACTGTTAAATTTCTAAGAAGATCTCTGTATGTATGAATCTAGTCTACAAATGCTTCAGCTGATGCAATCAATCATTGTTTTTGACCGAGAAACCTAGTCTACTAACATTTTAAGATAATCTTAACTTGTTCAACAGCCTATCCATGCTAAATAAAAGTGAAAATCAGAAAGAGAAATTCAACAGACTGAACAAGTTACCATTTTTCATAGTTAGAGATCTTTCATAATTCAGTTTTTTCTCTCAGCTATAGTTGAATTTTCAGAAACATCAGAGAGCTGACATGTCATCCATTACGGATGGAGGACTAACCTCACACTTATTTTTCTTTTATCTTTATACATGATCTTTATACATATCTGTGTACATGACCCTCCACAGGCAGGTTAGGTAACCAACTGGGGTGGGGTGTGGGGATCACTTGGACTGTTCGTTTTCAAACTAGGTGAGTTTTTTTATGGGCAGAGGGGTGACTCTCAACTACACAGGACAAATCTTCAAACGAGGCTTCCAAACCTCCTGCTTGGTGTTGCCACCGTCTTGTATGATATACTCAACAGTGGTGACACATTGCGAGGAATAGCATATTTATAGTGTTTATAGCATATTTATAGTATTATTTGGATATTTTAACTACTCAATTGAGAAGTGACCCTGGTGTGACTTAAACTCACAACCCCGTGTATACATGAAATTAAACTGGAATGGCAGATTCAAGATTTCACTCATTCATTCAAAACACTTGTCCTACATACATGTACATGTGCTGCATAACCCACCTGGTCTGCTAATCTGTCAAAAAAGTGACAAATATGACTAGAAAAGAGGGGCTAGAATTTGCTACTGGACTGATGCAAAATGCTATGGAAGGATTATCATACCAGTGTAATAGTCATCAAGTGAACGAATGACGATTTACTTTTCTTTTAATATCACTACATATTGATTCAGAGCAGTTTTAGTATAGCGCTTGAAGATATTTGTAATCCATTTTACATTAAACACTAGATGAATAGAATAATGCAAACATGTATATCGGGAAAATCATCCCTTGGTCTAGACAAACAAGCCATCGACAAAGGCTAATGGCCAGCAAACAATATACTAGTAACTAATGCTTAATGTCAAATATGCTTTATTACCATATATAAGCATTAAGCACACGTCCATATGCATAATTCAATGGCCTTCCTCGGGCAGATATATAAAATGTATATTTACACATGTCCAATAAAGCATTACTCCAGACATACAAAATTACATTATAGCAATATGAATTGTATGCTAATATATAGAATTAGCTTTATTGCCTAGTACATTTTCATAATGTATACACATCTGACAAGGATCCCATTGACTTGGTGTGCTTGTAACGTATAATCATTGATTAATAATGGTATATAATTGTCTTAAAAATGTACAATTCATAATGTTGTGTTTGACGATTTCCAGGGCCATTTGTGAACTTCCATGCGATGTGATGAAACAGTAAACAAATGTTGCAAAAATGAGTATTTATATGGCCAAATCATATGCAGATGCATTGTGCCACATATCTTGTCAACTATCACGCAAGTGTGTCCATCATCCATGCTTCAACATTTTCTGGCTCACTGCTCATTAAATCTTTCATCACAAAATTGTTCTTGGATATACTTTGTCTCTTTCCCATCGTGCCTCAAACCAGGACATTTAGACGCGTCGTATACTAAACATGATTTGCACATACACCCCCCCTTCTTACGATCACTTACTGTATTGATATCACATCGTGCTGATTGTCATTATTTTGCGTTTATAAGTATTCTACTATTACAGTGACTGGGTTTCTGCAGTAAGGTGAAAACTATAACAATCGTTGTGACTCAAACAAGCAATGTAGGCATGCAAATTTTTAACCAATTTTGATAATCTTAGTGCTACTTTTAAAAAACTGTGCATAAAACCACAGGTGGCAATGTGTAACGTATAACGTTTTACTCACGATAATCGGTTACCTATCGTTTGTCCATCACCGATAATCAATATTGAAATTGTCACCAATATGCAGCACCATGGTATAATGTCTCTCCCGCACGATGACACTGAATTGTGACTTCAAATAAGCACATTCACATTTTCACACGACGACAATCATTATCGTTTTTCTAAGCACAAATGAAATTTTATTTGAACCCAACTACTCACTGTGTCATTCGATTCAACCTGTTCTGATTTTAGTCTCACGCTAAAAGCAGTAAGCCAATCCGATTATGTATGCCGGGACCAATAATGTTGTTGCCTGGTCAGTTGGCTGATATGCTGTAAAAGGTTATAAGAAAACAAATTGCCTGCACTAAATCAGGGTGAGACAGTCCTTTGTAACACCCCCTACAACATAAGCATTCACATATGCACCACGAGAGAGCAATGACGAATACCATGTCTTGCCTGGCATATTTATTGCTTATTATTTTCCCTCATAGAAGTATACTGGACGCTTTTACAATGAAATCCTGTGATATATGAAGGTCATATTAGCACAAATCAGTCCTGATTTTTGTCACTAGTGACGTTAAAGGAATTCTGCTTATTGTTTCGATGGTGCATTTGCTGCAGAATAGATGCAAAGAATGGAGTTGGAAGACATTTGACAGCAGTTTCTATTGCAAATATTACATTACACAATGCACTTTTGTCAGGGATAGTTTTCAGGAACAATAGAAATCGTTATAATCTGTTCATTGTTAGTACCATATATTGATTGTAACATTTCCACATTGATGTCTAATTTGAAAATGTAAATCACATGTAACTTCTTGCTAATAGTTAGGTTCTTAAAACATGATGAAGACAAATTAATTCTATTCTGATCGAGAAATCATTTTATGACTTTTTCATATCATTGATGGGTTTGACACTGCCTTAATTCTGTTAGGCATTTGATATTGGTGTTTACAATCCCTATTGTTACTAAGAAAATAAGCAATCTCTAACAGTGACCATCAGATAGTGCAGCTATATGAGGCAAGCTATGGTCTTGCCTCATCTCCTCATATGCAATGCCCCCTGTAGAGCTGTTATATGTTAAGGTTTGATGCCTGCATAATAGCACAGCTCATTTGACGCAGCTTTTCATGGCACAATGTGGTGGCACTGCCATGATGTTTTTTTTTTTTTTGTATTTTTAACCATGCTGACCCGCCTTCCCTGCCCTTTGCTTGTACAAGTAGGGTAAGGGGGAAAGCCCACAGCAACGCACCGCCACCGTACGGCAAATCTGCTATGCAATTATAAACCCACAGTGTATTGTCATATTAGTTGCCATACGTCCTTTTTTAAAGCTCTGCTTGATACCTACTTGGTACCTGTTTAATACCTATACGTCAGTATATAGTACTCTATATAAGAGGCACCTGTACGGCACCCGTCTCAATTGTTACCCTTGAGAAATCTGCCGTGCGACAGCTGTATGGCAGAATTTCACTGTGGGTTTAACCCTATTTGAAATGTATTGGAGTCATCGGCACAAATTTTTTATTCACCATACAGGAGCTGCCTTACAACGCTATGGGTTTTGCTACTAAGATGTCTTGTGCAAATGCCACTCCCGTCAATTCAGCATTATATTTTCAGCAAGCTTTGAACATTTTACTTTTATTTTCTACACATTTTGTGTAAATATACACCAAAGTAATATCCATACATCACAAATCATTGAATTGCAGTGGTCAAGTGGCAGAGATTTAGAACTAGTCAACTTTGTATATATTTGCCTATTGGCTCAGTCCTGAAAGTGGCAATCAAACCTCGTATAGAATTCATTGTGGATTACTCAAAATCTGAATGATTGTATAATATTGTGAAGCATTTTATCTCACAAGGAAATAACTCTGAGGGGTAATGAAGTGATTTTTCAGACTCACTTCTCGTTGATATTACCACGATGACTGCAATGGCTAAATCTCACATATACATTTTAATAGGATTTGAAATACTTTAATTCTTCTCGTGCTATATTCACAAAGAGATGGTATCAATTATTCAAATCAACCATTTGTTTTTATAATAAATATCATTAAAAATGTCAACCAACATATTCATGTATGTAATATTTTTTGCCATGAAAACTGGCTCTAACAACTAAAAAACTGGTGACAACTGATAAAATGCTATCAAAGTAATTTTATTAAAATTTCTGAGTGCAGAATGTCATGATTATGTTCATGCTACTTGTTGAGGTAATGGTAGTAAATGGGGGAAGTCATCAGAAGAAAAGCATGAATGTACTTTTATGAATAAAAATGCGTACCTCGGTATGATGACAAAAAGCAAACATGATAATGAGACAGCATTAGGTGTGGCACATTACAATAGTTATTTCTATTTTCACCATTTGAGTTACTTGAGTTGGGTGATGTCTTTAACAAAATACTGTAATTAAAGGTTAAAATGGTGATGTCTAACTGTAGAGATTTATGAATGACTGAGTTCGTCAGTTGAATGAAGTACTTAACACAATGATGGATTTGAAATATTCATCCAATAGATGTAAATTGGCATCATGACAGTTATCCTCGTCTTCCACCCACACAGCTTTGGCGACATCCCTCGTACACTTTCTTTGAACTCCATGTCATGTTTCATAAAGTGTACATACAGAATTCATGTACGTATAAATGATAGTTTGTCAAACTTTTCACAAGTGTCTATTATATTGCATTTGTTCAACAATACTTGATGTTTTATGAATTGCAATGATGAATATTGCGTGGTAGCTGTACATATTTGAATTTTGCTCATTACTGCAAGCAAGCAACCTAGAGAAACCGCATATCAGTCACATGTGATGTCATGAAAACTACAGTGTGGCAAATACATTCTGTCATGTCAATCATCTGATGCTAACAGGGCCAATGGGGCTTTGAGGACCCCTTTCCGTACTCTCACTTACCAAAGCTTACTATTAAATAATAATACAACAAAATCTTTGGCTCTTTACATTTAAGGGTAATTCCAATCAATACTCAATTACTGGCCCATTACTCAACGAGACTTATTTGTCACATCAAATGAGTTATTCATCCCAACATTACAGGTACCGTAAATCTTCTAATAATGGCCTACCTCTAATACCCGCCTACCTCTACTAAATGCCCTCCTGAGCTGGCAGGTATTCTATTAAACACCTACCTCTAATAAACGCCTCCTTTTACCACTAATAAAAGCATTTGATGATCCATATGCGAGTCTCTTTCGATTTAATAACGCATTATAACGTGATTGAATTGTGTAAAGCTCCTAAAACATGTATCATTTGAAACAAGAATACTATGTCTTACCTACCTTGATAACCGTCTACCTCCATTAAACGCCCACCTCTAATAAATGCCTCCCCCTCCAATAGAAATATGCCAATACCCACACAGCCATTAATAGAAGATTGACAGTAACCTACATTCACTTTTCATTGAAATTGAAAACTGGAAAATAAATATGCAAAAGTGAAGTGTTTTGGTAAAGATTGATTGAGCCACAATCATAACATAAAAAGGGAATGAAATAGCCTATGAAGTTTTACTATGACCTTGACATTTAACCTACATTCGAAATGCACTCACTTTATCCCATAGAACAGTCAGTATGCATCACTATATAGAAAATCACAATTGGCTTGCTTCAGAACTCTTTGCTCACTTAAGTCATTAAATGATGGAATTTGTTGCTGAAGATCAGAATTAGTACAGCAGGCGGGTAAATCTCAAGCCTGTATTGTTTACATTAATCATAAAATGTTACAATTACAAGCAATATTTTACACGATACACAAATTTTACGATGTTCATCTTTATAGGCAATGCCAAAAATACTTGACATTTATCACTGCATGAAGCCCATGTCAAGTATATAATAGCTTATTATTAGGCCACGTGATCCGTGATATTTGGTTTTACGACTGAGCTACTCATGAAGCTATCTGTAAAATGGTAAGGAAAAACAAATTTCATCACATGTTTTACTATTTTGTTAGTCGCCTCATTCAGTCGCATCATCCAATTTTTATGAGTAAGCTATTTATTCAAAAACTTAGTAAATCCTACAAAGAAGATTATATTATTTCTAAAATGGAGAAATTTAATATTGATTATTATGTACGTTTATGTACATCAGAATATCATAAAACAGACATTTTAGCATGGTAGCATCCATAATTTTGTTTGACGTGTGTTTGATTAATAACCGTATCGGAGAGGCAATAAATTTCATATGAATTCGTCTGAGCATTAATAACCATTTGATGAATAGAGATAAGAAGACATTCCTATATTCAAAAGGTGGCGAGCACCTTTTCATCCATTTTTCTTATGAATATCTGATCTCATTTTTTTGCTCAATAAACAGTTTGATTGTGTGACAAGAACCTAATATTGTGTATTATTTCTAATGAAGGAGTATTTAGCATTGCGAAAAGAAGAGAAGGCTAACGTTTATTGGTTTAGAGAACAATAAACGATTTCATATGCACTGTTCTAAAATTCTAATATGTCTAAAAAGAATTAATCAGTGCAAATGTTTCTCACTTAAACTTGTAACTATACAGTTATACAAAGAAGAATGCCAAAATGACTGTAAATTTACAATAGATGATAGGCATGGCATATAGTTGTTGCTGTTAACTTCTTAGCAAGTATATTGTATCATATAGCTCTTAAACTTATATGTTTTATAACAGACTTAGGTATATACCTTCATGTATTACGATACATACATGTATGCTCAATATTATTGGGACACCCGCAGCAGTTGACAAATAAACCTTCGGATAGTAGTGTGTAGTGCAGTATGCTTAGCTATACACTTGTCACGCACATTTAATAATATGGACGATAGCTTGTCCTTTGTTAGCTAAAACCTTCAGTAAAATGGACCAGAGGATTGTTTAAAACATTTTTCGCTCTACATAGTAAACTATGCATCGGACACAATAATGTCACAATCTGGATCAGACAACCCAAACCATCTTCTACTGGATCCATCTAATCTTCTGACGTAACAAACGCTGGTTCGTCATCAACTCTGACAGGTTGCTACGTCGTAAGTACAAGTACTCGTCACATATCTAGGTCTACACTATGGATAAGAATAGGTCCACTCTTTGGTTTTTGTACTCTGTCTTCGTCGAATGGCCAGCGACATGTTTTTATACAACTATCCATTACTGATGTAATATCAAAAACTATGTTTGCAATTCATTTTATTGCTAGCAGGAGAATATCATTTATCACACTTTAGTCTGGAAACTATGAAACTATTAATAATATTGTCTCAGGAGATAGAAATATTCATAAACAAATGGTTGAAGTTTTCCCCAGGTGCTGATAAATATATACTTTAGGTGGGATATTAGTGAAATGTTGAGACTAGAATGACCTGTCTTGCATCAAGTCAATAAATCCTCGCCTATCTCCACAACGTTATGTGTGGTTGTCAATTTCTATTGATGTGTAAGTTATAAGATTAATTTATTGAACAGTCTAGCTAACTCTAATTGGGTTATTACTTCTTAGTAGTTTTTAACAACACGACAAACAGTTCAACTATTCAAGCAAACTCATAGGCCAATTCAGTGGATGGGTGCATGTTATGAGTTGCACATGGAGCCCTCCCCACGAACAATTACTTTAGCAACGTTCTAGGCATTGCCCCAATGATGGTATTCTTGCTTGTGTCGCCAGTGACAACCCCAAACTGATTTTCTACAAGCCTGGATCTGCAAGAGAACTACAATCACTCACCCACCCCCCACCCCCACATCACACTATCACTAATGATGATCAATGATCTAATCATCATTTTGACGTGCCACCAAAAGTTTGTTTTTCCTCAATCAGGCCCTTTAAAAATCATTAGATTAATATTGATATCTACCGGTATATATAAAAATACGAGCTGACAAATAGGCTAAGCTTTTTTCATTGTCGACACTTCACACAATGTTGGCTGGACGGGAATCACTCACTTTGGTCCCATATCAATCTTACACAACTATTGTGGTGCAACACAGCAGTAAGTTTCCTGTATCTGGTTTGGTTTTCATGGGCACAATTGGAGTGATGCTATTAAAACGGTGGTGGGTGCTGTCAGGAGTGGTGTGCGTGTGGGGGCTGAGTGGGGGTGGGGGGGTGGGGGGGGGGGGGGTAGACTACACGCCTGTAGATAGTGTTATATATTACTAATGCAAAGAGTGGAGGGTGGGAGGCATGTGTATAAGTGAGAAGTGATGGGAGGTGATTTAAATCAAATGAATCAAATTCTAAATTTAGTACAGCAGGCCCTAATTATTCCTAATTCAGCTGGTTTGGCCTGGCTGGCCAGTCTACATCTCAAGCATTCAAGACTTTTGGTCATTAGGATCTGTTAGACCCATACCCAGACATGCCCGATCTTTCTGCACGACTGCATCATAAGGCTTGTAGTAGAAAAATAATGATGAGAGACAGATAAAAACAACTTTAATCTAGGTTTGAAACATCTTTTGTTCTTCGTTTGTTTTTACTTCAGAAATAGTTGCCCATCATTGATTTTTTGTATGCACGTAGTTTTATTAATAACAAATATTACGATGGCAAAATTTTCTCTTGATATATGATCATTTGGTCCAGATTTTACTCTTATTGTGGGACCAGATTTATCATGGTCTTATGTATAACATGTTGCTTTGGCGAACATGTGAGCAGTGAAATCTGCCAAGACACGATCACACTATAAATATTCTAACAACCGGATGGATCCATGTTAATGAATTCGGTCAATGAGTTATGAGTCATTGAAAATGCAAGTCCACAGCTGAAAATTATGAATTTGGTTGATAACTTTAATTAAGTGCTGAACACGCTAAGAAGCAATGGCGTCCAATATCACAATGTAAGTGATATTGGAAATTTTGTGAGTTTTGTGCTTTGGTTTCACAAAAATTGAATAACATATTTTCCACTCAATTAAAATTCATATATCTGTAACTTGAAAAAAGTAAAGTTATATTGACAATCTCATGCTCTCCTTGTAATTTTACATGTAATCACTCCACGTTGTCACTTAAATCTTACACATTAAGATTGAGGGATGTTCAGATTTAGGACATATTCATAATTTATACAATTCAATTCACCTTACAGACTCCACAATTGACCACAATTGTTCGTTTGCATGTTATGCAGTCTTGTACATGGTAACATAAAAGACACCCACACATACAACCGCGCATATTAGAGATGTTTGTATAAATGATTTTCTGATCGAAAAATGTGCAAGCAAATCACAAAAAGGGCTATATCATGGACCTATGTATCTCAAGGGTAGACATATTTCTAACCTTCTAATGGAGAGAACATGAGATGTTTTCTCAAGACATGAAATTGCATTTCTCTAGTGAATTGCTGCCAGATACGCCTACATTAAAATGAATCTTCTTCCATTACAGATATACCATACATGTAAAAATTTACTGTCTCCTAAATAGTGCACTTTGGAAAATGGAAATGCATCACTACAAGTAATTTTGTTGCATATTTATTTGATCTAGGAATCGGTGGATAATTCAGATGTAGGTTAAACTGGATCATATCTCATTTTGAATTAATTCAAAACTGAAAAGCAGTCAATTCATATGCTTCCAACCAAATTTGAAATAATCATTTGTTCTTTGTTATTCAATAGTTTGTTACTGTGTGTTACTGTAACATTATTGTATCAACCAATAAAAAAAATAAGGACTTGAAAAAACACACACAAATATCCCACATGTATGTGATATTGTAATTGTGAACTAGACACATAAATTTGACAATATTATAATGGCAGCTTATTTATGCTGCGAATATTATTTAGCACTCTGTCACAGGTTCATCATTGTCTGAGTAAAAATATCCTCAAGAACCTCAGCAATAACTACAGCTGAGTATCATAAACATTGAGTAAACTTAGAAGAAAAGTACCTGTTACTTATCTAACATTTCTCTATTATCTGGACTTGTTTATCTTGCAATATAATATGAATTTTGATTTACATTTAATTACCAATCATTTTGTTTCTTGTCCTTTACTCTACGTAGTCTTGGCTAACAATAAACAGACATGACGAAAGGAAATGGAAAATATTGGGTTATGTTTACCATTATTTAAGTAGAATATTAACATTAGATTAAAGTCAGATGACTTAAATTTAAAAGGAAACTTTGAATGTTATATTGCTTGTTTATTTAATGTGTGGCTCTGTATTTTGGACTCAAATCCTTTAGAGACTGATCCATTTAATTCTGGAGGGTAGGATTTGAATGTGGATGCTGTACATATTACATAGGTAACGATACATAATGCATTCAATCAAAACACATGATGGAATTTGCACCACCACAGTAATGAAACATGTAATTGTCATAATGGCTGTAAAATGGCTGTAACCCATTATTTCTGGGTCACCACAAGACAATGAAATTGATGGAAAGTTCTTAATCTCTAATCACGCCATCAAATGGGCATGTCCTAAATGTCTGATGGCAGATAACGCAAACAACCTCTTGGTTTTGCCAATCAATTCACTCGATACTTTATTGATTACAGACGAAATATGCTGGTGCCCATGCAGCCATGAGTGTACAAAAATAATATATCATTTTGAGCTATATTTGACAGTAATGTGTATCACTGTTACTATTATATTGGCATATAATACCATTCACTGTGCGTATTCTCGCAAACATTATTTTGAAATCAAAGTTTGTTTCAATGATATGTAAAATACAATCGGGTTTCTGAGAAACAAGGAACATCAAAAATTACATATACCCGGGTAGTATACGTCAGTTGACTATACTGAACCATGAACACATGAACGTGACAGCTTAGAATTTCATATTCCTCCCTGTAAATGTAAATAAATGTACCAGGTCTACAATAGATGTTCAATACGCTCAGTTGACTTCACATCTACATCAGATCGTTGGTATCTGAGTCACTGATAACTGCCTAACAATTTTGTGGACTCAATACAGGATGAGATGTTATTCATGGTCGATATTCACCTTTTATTGTAATTGAAAATCAAATAGCTGGCCTATATATATATCACAAGCACAAGTGTGGGAAAACAAATGATCACAGGCCCAGCCTTCTAATTGTCTTTAGGTTACCTCTTTATGTTACAATTATAATCAATTGATTTGGAAAAAAAGCACATCTGCATATTTGTCATGCCATGAACGTCAACTTCCTCTGCATGGACATCAATAAAATACAAATGTACAATGGGATACCATTATATCATTTTCTCACCATTTTTCACGATAAAATCAAATGCTATAAAGACGTCATTCAAGCTTGAATAGCAAAGATTTGAGTACTTTATAGCAAAATTTACTGTATGAAAGTAAAGGATTATATTTGTGCTTAGAGTTGTTCATAATTCAACTAGGAAGAGTTCTGAAGAGAAAATAACGCGTCCAACTGTATGTCAGTTTTTGTTTGTTTATTGTATGATTACGTCATAAGGTGTGAAATAAGCACTGGGAATCTGTTATATATTGTCAAGGGCTGTCAATAAAGAGTGTGACGATCTTCAACAACAACTGTATTGTTATATCAATCAAATCCTAAATTTATTTGAGCAGGCCCTAATTATTTCTCATTCAGAGGGTATGACCTGGCTGCCCAGTTTACATCTCAGCAGTTCTCTCCAAGCCTTTCAGTCATGAGGATCTATCAGGCACATGTCCAAATGTGCCTACTATAACAGTGATAATAAATATCAATAATTCATACTGATTAGGTAACAATCATATGTTCCCATATTTCATTTCTACGCTCATATCTTATTTTCAGGCCATCAAATTGAATTGTGTGTGTCACAGTTGACTAGAGGTTACAATTCCAGATCCCAGATCCCAGATGGAAGGTGTTTATCTATAATCATAGAGCTTGATCATTTCATTTATATTAATCACTCAACATAATGTTATGTAAAACGCATTCTCTTTGAAGAATGATTACAAGATGCGGATGTAACAAATGTGCCTGTAACGTGAGCAGGATAATTTTGATGCTCTTCATGTCTCTTAGCTCATAATGACTATTAATGATTTACTAGTATTATTTTTATATGATAATATTAATCTAATGATGCTCCCTACGCCAATCGACTAGTAATACCCTGTATAAAGTACATTCACTAGAAGAACAATCAAATGAATGCTAACTCAATGTCACACACAAATGAGCTTCAATAATGAAAAGATACAGTACACATATGTCAAATTTGTATGCCGCGAATATTATATAGATAGCACATGTATGTATATATAGATTTCAAACGTTTTTCATATTTAGTAAATAAACAATCTAGTACAAAATCATTGCATAATTCAAAACTTGAATTTGTGGGTACTTCACCTAAGCCAATTTTGTTTTCAGAATGTAGGCAAAATCTACTGTAAGGCAGATTAATAATATATGTCTGAAAGTATTGTGGAAAATGTAGTGTGTGATAAAAGAGCCTCCAAACTCATGGATATGGGCAAAGTATATGTTGATTTACCCTTTCTCTTAGCAACGACAAAATAAGCCAATGATTCTCTGCTGATACAAATCATGTTTTTTGCTCAGGATCTATAAAATGGTAAATTGGGCCACACTGATCTTTTGCTTTCACAGGTTACATTCTATAAATGGACAAAACGTATGAGTATCAATAGAAAAAACTTCATAATCTAGAATACGAATGTTAGAGCATGAAATTGCTTCTATTAATGTTTGATATTTGTATAATTTTACTATAGGAAACGTTTTTTGAAAATGATATTTCATATTAACATAATTATGTACAATAAACAATCGATAAATATATTTCAATATTGATTTATATTTCAACCTATTAATCAAACATCTCTAATATTTTCAGTCAAATTTCATGTGACATTTCTTGGATTGTCTTTTTTCATTATGGATCCCATCATTTTACCAACACAATTCAATCAAAAGTAAATTTTACTAAAATCCTTTCTGTTGGTAAATCTCATCTACAAAAACCAGTGCCAAATAGTTTAAAATGATACTAGGAGATCTGGTTTGAAAGATCTTCCCCTATTCCTGCATTGTGAACCAATGTGTAAAGTTTGTATATGTCAAATGCTATGGCTCAGTGTACAACATAGACTACAATTGATGCCTAGCCTGTTACTAAATATACACACACACACACAGAGTCTAAGTTCATCCAGTGATGATCAGTTCTATATGCTATTTGAAAAAAGAGAAAGCGACAGAAACTAGATCAATCCCGGAAAGTTCTAGAATTGTGTTACATTTATCCTATCAAAAGCTCTTCAATGCAAAGGACAGATTTGTTTTGTCCATAACTGTTACGTTTTTAGCTATTTGTTAGCTGCATATACAAAGGATGTTACAATTTGTATGTAGGTCTTAGGATCATATCACATGTAGTATGCTTTCAGAGAAACTACCTATGGAATATTCAGTGCTCCCTACGAACATGGAACTCTTAATATACACTCACATTTTTCCATTCTACGGCTACTACCTATCTCAAATGTATGTATTGCTTTTAGTGGGATTCATTACTGATACCCGGTATGTTTGCTCAACACACAACATGTGCCAGAATGAGGGTAATTGCATAACTCAGTGTAACACATTTAAATATGATGGGTTTGATATGAATACCACTAATACAATGAATGAAAAATAAAGTAAAATTAATAATATATAATTTGGGGATATACCGGTAAATTGTAGACAAATTTCCTTCCAGTTATTACTCTACTTTGTACATGTACAGATATTCTAATAATCGATAGCCATACCTGTGCACAACATTTTCAGTTATTTATGGCTATTTGAACTCCATGTTAATCTTACAATAGCTCCAGACCATTAATTATGTAATTTAAAGCTGTGGAGATTGAAGCAGACATAACACTAAGTAGTTCGTTCATCTTTAGTCTCCATGGACAGTGAATCTAAGCTACTAGGGCACTTCGGACTCAACCTACACGTACATAAAAGTCCCTACCATTGAGAATTCAAATGAAACAATACGCCCAACATGAATCCTCATAGTCACTTAAAATAGCATAAAATAGGGATGTTTGCTGTGATACTTGCAATTTTCATTAAAAATCACTTACAAACTATTGTTGTCACATCGGCGCATTAATTAGCAAATGAAGTGCACATTTGAAGATCTTGCAATGTTTCATATATCCCTACGCCCGTTCACATAAGCAATCCATATGTGAGGGAGTTCTTTGCAAGAACTTGGGCCCTTAGATGAAGGTTCACAGTACACACATATATATAACATGTATATCACATGTATTACTTAAAAAAACTGAAATAGAATTACTTACGTGGATGCATCAACAAAGTAGATGATGAGGGACGCAATGCTGAGCAGGAAAACAAGCACCACCTGCAACAGGAAGACAAGAGTGAGTGAGTGAGTGGGAGTGAGTGCGTGTGTGTGTGTGTTTTTGTTTGTTTGTGTGTGTATTTGGGTGAGTGGGTGAGTGGGTTTGGGTAGGTGAGTGGGAAGTGAATGAGTGTGTCTGGGTATGTGTGTGTGTGTGGAGGGGGTGTTACGGTTCGGTGGGTGGGTGTGGGTGTGGGTGGGTTGGTTGGTTGGGGGGGCAGGGTTTTGGGTGGGTCGGTGGGTTAGTTGGTTGGTTGGTAAGGTGGGTGGGTGGGATTAGGATGTGGTGGACAGGTAAGTGGGTGGATGTGGGTTACATGGATGTGAATAAGTGACTGAGTGGGTGAGTACATGTCAGGGCCACCAGATGGGGGGCTGCGGTTGGTGCAAATGCAATTCCTTTTCCCAAATCAACAAACCACCTTTACCGTAAATTCATATACTGTAGTAAGTTCATTTATTTTAATGTATTAACCTGCTTTTCTTTCAAAAATAACTTTAAAATTCAAATTTCAAATATAATTTTTAATCAATTTCGAACTCTACAGGTTCCTTTTAAAAAATAAACAACAAATAATTGAATCATGAGACCTACTGCTTTATACTATATACCGGTAATAAGTGAACAATAGATTGTCACTTTGACAAATATGGTAAGCAATACAGCCAATATATACTTGTTAACAAGTCCTTTATAGTGTGCAGAAATTCTCCAAAGCCCACCGTAATTACATTTATCTAATTCAGAAAGATACCTTTTTTATTTTATATTATGCTTCGAATGTATTTAGACACTTGAATGTGTATACATGTATATCTAAAAAAAGGAAATGATGCTAACAAAAAAAGTTTTTTGCAACAGATTTAATTTCTTTTTGATTGAGTCACAATGCATATCACTGTACATATTTGGACTGCACGTATTACACAACAAAAGAGACAACCATTTTGTATTGAGTGATCAGTCAACACGATATCCTACACTTCACAATCATTTGATTTTTTAGAGCATATGCATGTACCTGACTAAGGCTTTAAAAGTTTGCAATCTTGCTTGTCCTGTTCCTCAAAATTTTTATCCTACTCAAGCTGTCATGTACACTCAATACCAGGCGGAGTGTGAATTCTTAGTAAATGCTCTTAGACAGCTTTACCACTACTCCAGATCTTAAATGGGCCAATTGCAGAGTATCTGCACTTATATCCACATTCATTATGGCTTTCCACAATGGATCTAACGTGGGAGAAGGGTAGAGACTTTGAATGTTCCTTCCCGCCCCTCCATTTATTTTTTTAAATAGAGAAAAACTTATATGCTTGAAATTCCAGACAGTTTTATAGTAACAAAATGATGCTGAAATGGATCAGATTGCACCTGAGAACAAACCAGATTTCAAAATTTTCCTGGGAGAGCATAAACATGTGCAAGTTTGTGCCACATGTATGCATACCAGAGGTATGCTTATTACCATTCTTCGTTCTCCCTACCCAACCTCATCAACCTGGATCTGCCGACGACATTATAGGGGTTGCATCACCTTTGATACCCCCCCACCCCCCCCAAACGTTGGTGGTATACACCCCATTTTTTCAAAACCTTCTGACGGCCCTACATGGTCCTACATGTATGAACTTGGTTAGGTAATGTATTTAATATTAAGAACTCTAAACATTGACATTGACTAGACTTTTATAACCATTGTATTAAACGTACAATGTAGGCGATTCTTCACAAAATCGTAACAATAGCACATGCTTTTCAAAGCAGAAAGAGTGGCAAATACAAGAAATACCAGAGTTTAGATTTTTTTCTTTTTATACACAATATTTGTTGTATGTTGTCAAAAGTTAATATTAAACTATGATTACAAGATCTCTCTTTATTAATCATCCCAATATATACAAGATAATTCAAGTTTTTTCAAATCGTAACACAGAAACAGTAATAATAGATGCCTGAGTTTAATATCTACTTGATTTCCTCAGCAAAGGGGGAAGATATACGGTAATAGACCCAAAATATGATCTGCCTATTTCAATGATCCATTTGAGACTGAACTGCACTTCTTACTGGAGCCCCCAGCAAACTCCACCGAAACACATTCTCTTGTTTCTATGAATATATGGAGCTATATTAAGGGCATATTTGTGTGACTATTTGCACTATATCAACTACATTATGTGTAGTTCATGAAGTAAATGTAAAACTACACGAATGTACATGTAACTAGCAAATCAGTTGGTGTACATGTACATAGCAACCTCTAGTTTGCAAATATCAATACTTATGGTGCTAGGAGACAAATGACACACTTTGTAACTGATCTTTGTATTAATTACAGGCGGGTCATTTGATTTTGTGTGTTTACTTCTGAAATTTAAGTATAAATTATTTCACTTCAATTGTGAATAATAAAAAAATTCACCTTTATATATTTTGTTAAATGACTCTACACACTGACCAGCAGTTTGCAGCATTGACATCTTGTAAATAAGTGTTGGGAAAAATTGATTATGAAAAAACATTTTACCTATGTTTTACCGGGAAAAGATTTGGCACAAACGGTTTTTGAGATTTTACTTCAGCATTAAGTAACTCATACACCTTACTCCCAAAGGGATTCAAATGACTCGCCTCTTAACTGATTTTTTTTACAAGTATTCACAGGCAGATCCAGGTTTTTAGGAAAAGGTAATCGTCAGTGCTCAGGGCTTGATCAGTCATACTGCTTTTACAAGTCCTTGTTCATACCAACCCATAGGCCCAGTTATAGCTTTTATGTGGAAAAATAATTTTGGGTTAAACTTACGTCAAAGAAAAAATCCATACTCAGTTTTATCTTATTTATATAGCGAGATCGTACGTTTGACGTTTGAAATCCCCGCTAAACATTTTTGCAGTTGGCCTTCTGATTGGTTGGATTTTGAGGACAACTTCCACAGAATTGGATATGGTTGTATCACGGCTATATACTGCGTATATAGTCGTGAGATATGATGATGGAAAAGGATAGGCGCACTTAAGGGATCGCATGGGTTTCGTATGCGTGATTGATAGCTAGCATGCCCAAAACCATATGAAATTAACATATTTTGGTGGGAAAGTTGGGGGGGCGCATGCCCACTGCACCACCCCCTGGATCTGCCTATGGACCATAATACACTTGCAAATATTAAACTTAAATCAACAGGACAGAGAATGATCTGCTTCAGTGGTGAACACAGTTTAGTGAATGGTATAATAGTCATGAACGTTTGGATCAATGATTTTCTTGCAGAGGGAAGTACGTATACTAGACCCATCACATCAATAATGTTCGTAACTAGATAGCTTAAGCAATTACTCTCAGTCAATATATGAGATCTGTTTGTCTTTCAATCACTTGATTTTAGCATGACCATCACTGTATTAAGGCATACGATTTCAAAGATTATGTTGCAATAAGACTTAATCAAATGAATTTTGACATTTGAAGTACAAGATGGAAGAATGACCGATCAACAAAATATTTTATTGTTGTTGATGTGATAATTTACTTCTTGCAGTGGCTGAAGTATTGCCTGCCTCTTAAATGAAAACATGAGTCTATCCAGTTCTATTTGTTCATTTTTCATTAAGCTGATGATTTACCCTACTTCCACAAAAAATGTGAGATGGGTCATGGACTCATTGTGAAAATGTCACCAGGATACATATATGCAAATGAATGCTTCAAGATGCATTTCATAGTTCATATTTAGGTCTCACACTGGCGAAAAACTGTGCCTTTGAGACAGAACAGGAAAATAGCAACTCTACCTCGAGTCATTAACAGATAGCTGCCAACAATATATTTGCTACGAGCACAAGCCATGACCATAAGCATCATACCATTCCAATTATTGTTGTATGCAATAAGATATATGCAAAATGTTGTGCATACAAAAGTCAGTTGTGTGCCTTTTATGGTATATATAATTATGTATAGATGCTCAACAGTTTACAATTACAGTGGACTCGTGCGTTTGCATGGATTTACATACGCCGGGTCAATGTATTTTCATTAGTTGCCAGGCAGACGTATTTACTCAGAAAGTGTTAATCTCAGTTCCTCAAACATGGAAAGATTTCCCTGAAAAGATGAGTGCCACGTACAACAGCGCTCTACTAATGTCTCTCACAGGGCTCATTTATGTGGTGCATTATCTATTATAATATGTGAATTTGACAACTGAACACTAAAGTCAAATGTATGTACATGTACATGATTTGTAATTTTCATTTGAAACACTTAATGAATCAAACTCTATAATACTTAATACAATTACTTGTAAGTTTATTTCTATTGTGCTCACACTGTATTTTCAACAATGGAAAGCTCTACAAAATTGCAGCAAACCGACAGCTGTATTGACTCTTCTGACTAAAAAATCTAAATGTGATCAGTCATGTAAGCAGAAAGTGATGCCCTAGCCATCAACCAACATGGAAAAAGAATTAAAAGAATCAGTTAGATTTCATTAATCATTATAAAAAGAACTTGCTCAAAGATGAAAGAATCACACCGGAAGTAAACGGGCAATTCTTTCACTACCTGTGAACCTCATTTTAATACCAATTGACATAACATACATTGTTATCATCATAGCCATTTCATCGTGACTACTGACCCAGTTATGATCATATAAAGAATCGTGATTAGGATTATGACAACCAGGTGGTATGTTATAGATATGTACATTATTAAGTTGATCACTCCAACTAATCACCAGTCTTGCCTAGCAACTCAGTAATTGTTGTGTTGTTGTCTGCTCTCTTCTTGAGTAATGACACCTTGAGACTGTAGATTTGTGAGTTTTCTTGCGAAATTATGATCCACTGTGACAGTTCATCTAGACTCACAACGACATTTTGAGAGCAACATGTGGAGGATGTTTTGTTTGTTTTGTCTTGCTTTCATTAAGGCTAAATACATATATTTAGCCTTACATGAAAGAACCAAAAACACACAAGAAGACAGTTGGTTTAACATTCTACCCCCACGGCCTGTGCTGTGGAAGCTACATGCATAGCCTGAGTATAGATCTACATACAAATCAGTCTCATTATTTTGCTATTGATACAATATATGTTTTTTTAATACTTGTGATGAGATCATGAATTGTAACCATGAGAAGCACACTTGACTTATGAAAAGGACTTCTTTAATACAATACAATACAATAATTGTATCATGATGTGAAGAAATAGTTAGTGAAAACTTTTGTGCACGTGTATATAATATATGAGAATAATAGTACAAAATCAAAGAAATGTTGTCCCATGAAATATGGCATAAACTTATATGGTAATCTACATTCACACACCTAAGATACTGAGATAAATGTTAATTTGTAAGAAATGGAATTCTAGAATGCTTTCTATACACTTACAATACAATATAGAACAGTAGATTAATCATATATGAACGGAGTAATCTTATGAAATATATTGCTGCAAAATAATACCATCATGGAAATAATTGCTTTTATTATTATCATATTGAATTATTTATCACATGGAGTTGATTCTGTGAATAAACTCCTGTTGTCCAACATGAATTATTTAATACAACATATATATCAATAAAAGAAAATGCTATTAATTCAACATTGTAGTAAATATATGGATGCCAATATATCACGTCCATGTAGTTTTGCATAATGTAATAACAAATGTCGTCGAGAATTTCTCTTACAAGTTGAAGTACGATCTAAATTACATTTCGTACATGTAACCAAATGAATCTGAGTTTTCATGATTAAAATATAAACTAATCAAAAAAACGAATAACGAAATAAACATTCATTATTAGATGGGTGAGTGGACTTTTGATATCTTTTGGACTTATTTATGGTGACAAGAACCGTCCCTGATTGCCTATATTAGTTCCAATATCTTGTTGCTCTCTGTACTCTGACTCTTTTTTTTTGTTTGTTTGTAGTTAGGCAATTCAACCATTGTTATTACAAGCCATATGGTACCACATGCACATGATTATAAAGATCAATGACATTTACCTAAAAATTGAAGAGAATTGAATTCTATCATTAACAAACATAGATAAATTGAATTTTGTCAGACTTGAGAGTAAGAATTGCCATTACATTTAATCCCACAATGGTAGTGGCCATGGGTTTGAGTCCCTTTTAGGCTTTTAGATGATTCCTTTCATGGCCGTTTATCACTACTTTTTTAACATATTCTCCTAAACAAAGTAAAAATGTTTATCAAAAGAAATTTTAACTAAATCTAAATGAAAATAAGATAAGTTAAATGAAAAGAGTCACCTAAGGTGACAAACCAGTGTAGGACCCTATAATAATGATAATCGACCCAAATAGGGACCATTGTGGTCCTTATTGAAAACATGCCAAGTAGTCACCATTGCTAATGCACAATATTGTACCTGCCAAAATTGAACACTCTAGTTTTGATGATGTGATGGTTAGGGGGGTAACAAGTTGGGGAACAAATAGTAGCCATAATGGACCAGAATCTTGTCATTGTCATCCACATTATACTGTTGCGGAGTGGTTCTAACAGTGTGGTCTTTAAGGGTGTAACAAGCTTGGTACCAGTGAATAGCCATTATGTACCAAAACATGGACCATTGTGGTCCATAAGAAATACATGTAGATATCTACTGGACACTATTTCCAACTTAAAAACTGAATTTTGGGCACTCTAGCTGTAGCTATTTTGCCTGTAGAGGACTATCGAAGAGTATAGAGGGGTAACTAAGCATGAACTAACAGCCTTATGATCCATATTCGATACGTGAGGTCACTATTGTTGACTTACAAACAAAACTTGAGTAACTTAACCCTAATGATAGTACCTGTAGAGGGATAACAATGCAGGAACAAGCAAATAGCTATAATAGCCCAGATAAAGGGCCACTGTCGTCCATATAATTTAGGCATGAAGAGGTCACCATGTTCACTGACAAACCCAAAATGAGCATCCTAACTTAAACAATCTGGGCAGTAGGGTGGTTAACATCACAAATGGACCAAATTATGGTCCTGAATGGATCCAAATATGGACAATTAAGGTTCATGTGAATCAGAAGAATCACCATTGGTATATAACAAACCAAATTTGACCACCATAGTTCAAACGATGTGACCTGTATAGAGTTAACAATCATAAATGGACCAAATAATCATCCTCAATTGACCCAAATATGAACTGTTTGGATCAATGTGATAGGTCACCATTTTCAATAAGCAAACCAAATTTGAACATTCTAGCTGATACAATACGACCTATAGAGGGGTAACAGTAATAAATGGACAACTTAATGGCCCGAAATTGACTCAAATATGGACCATTTGGGTCCATGTGAAAGAGGCTGCGAGAGTTCACCATTTTTAATTGACAGACCAAATTTGAGTACCTAAGCTCAAATAATGCAAACTGTTGAGGGGTAAGAAAACATACGGATGGTTGGTTGGTCAATCAGATGAAATTAATTAATGGGGCACTAACCTAACCAGTGTAAAAATGCTGGAATATATTCGAAAGGTCCAAGTTTCCATATGTGCAAAACACCCATTGTTACATAATATCATAGACAAGATCATTAGAATTTGATGTGTAAATTTCATACCAATGAAAAAGTCTATCAACTGCTACAGATCTCTGTGTGATATGTAATTCAAAACCCCCCAAAATGATCCATATTTCATGCGAGATTTCATATCACACCAGGAGTCAAGAACACAACTCTCAACATCATAAACACAACTACGTGATGGGAGAAGGGATGTTAGTTGAGGGGTGGGGTATTCCTCAGGCTCTGTGCTTTGAAACCTTTCTGGAAAGATAATAATCAGGTTGAGCACATGAGACATGGATATAATCATCTTTCATTTAAACTGTTACCCGTTTGGGATGAAAAAGTTTCTTATACGTTTACACTACAGTAGATAAGTAAATTGTGCATCTGTGTAAATTATTTGTACTTTTGGTTTAAGTAAGACAGCTAAGTTCATGTTATCTTGTTTTGTCAGAAGTGGCTGAAAGCCTTTTAATTTGTTGAGTTGTTGAGTGAGTGAATAATACAAAACCCATTAGCTTTATCCGACTAAACATGTATATCTGATAAGAGCATTTCAGTTGTACCTTGAAATTTTCATCCAATGCAATTAACATAAAACGATTTTCACAATAAAGACTTTGTTCATTCATCAAGAAAAAAAAAGAAGAAAAGTTTGGATGATGATCAAGATTGTTTAGAAAGGTGTCATATGGAAGGGAGAGAAAAAATGTGGTCAGGTATTAGCATCTAACTATTAGTCAATCCTACATATTTGATGGGCAAAGGAGGATGTAGAAGTTTTGAAGAAGATAAAATAGGGGGAAATTCTAAGACAGTAAAATCAAGTCTGACTTGTGTACCACAAACAAAATATTGTAAATCGGGTGTGAAGACTCAAGAGCAGTTGTTATTCCGTGCTGACATGAGGATAATGTGCCAGATTGCGGTATCGTGTCTCAGATAAAATGCAGACTTTGTTGTTTTCTGTTGGTGTGCTACTAAACAACTGGAAATTAAAGCCAATAAATGTATGTGTATCAAACTAGAAGTCTTCAGTAATAATGTAAACTAAGTTATACATTAACATACCAATAGACTAGATGTACTTATAAATATATGAAATATGTGAATTTATGGGCCACATTTATACAGGAGTACTTCCACCTTTCCACATCCCTTTAGCTTTCTAAGATACAACTTGTGGTGTATTCAGTGCGCCTTGGCACCAATTATAGTGAGGGTCCACTTGCATTCTTAATCTATAATTAGTTTAACATATAGTGTATACTTAATTAAAAGCATGTATATGACGTATTTAAAAAGTTGAGGTTAAAATAGAATGAATGCATGAAAATAATATACAGGCCTTGTATATGTATTCTACCAAGTTCGTATGAGGAAATATTAAGAGTTTGCTTACTAAATTATTATGGCAGGACATGGACAAGCAAGTTATTATTCAACCATATAATTTGATTCCTCACTAACAGATGCAATTGCATACATGTATATATGCATGAATTATTATAACTTTCAGTTAGCATGATTTAAGGATATAATGTCAATAATACACGAAGTTGAACTAAGTTTTCTGATAACTCATTAGTGCTTATGATTAGTTATGGGATTTCATATCAATAATCTAAATTATCTTGTGCACATCTTCTGTCATGTGAGAATGTTGAAATACAAGAAATATTACTATTATCAAGAAAGAAATTACAATCGAATACGAGTAATTTGAAATAGCAATAACAAGAGTCGATTGTAGTGAAAATAAACATCAATTTCAAAGGCCAAAAGTTAATCGGGACATTATAGCGCAGTTTGAGCTATTCAATCTTGAATGGCTTTCGAATCATATTCATACAGACTGTTCTAAAGGCATAACAATTTTCATTACGTCATTAGTGTACTTATTTTCCCTTTGAAAACATTTCCAGGGAGTATACAGCAGTCCATGGGAAACATTTCAGATGTTCGCTCGCCAAAACAAACACTTTATATTTTCAATTTTCAGATCCTAATATACCAGGTACTTAATGTGTAAACAGCCCTGGGAAATAAGAGGCCAATTAAAAGAATGAGTTTCCTTCACAGTTGACACTCAGGGTTTCAATGCGTAGCATTTTCGAAAGCTTTAAATGTTACGCCGTACCTACACATTCATATGATATAATACAATTAATTTCAAGTGTACTAGCCACATACACTGTACATAACTATACCAACAACCAACAATCAAATACATAGCTGTAAAACCTTAATCTGACTAGTAGGAAACATCATAAAGCTATCTTTTGCAAATGGATTGTATTTGAGGTATTTATATTTTGGTTGCTCTTCGCTGGGATGGAGCCAAGATGTGTACAGATATAGAGCAATATATTGGGACCGACTTGTGCACATGGTATAACATAACAAGACGGTATCTCCCTTACATCGCTAAAAAATCATTATATAATGGTGACAGTCGTCTACACAAATTATTAGACGGAGTGGTAAGATGTGAGCTCAGATAATGTGATTGGAATGAGAGCAAACCTGCTGTAATATAACAAATAGAACATCTTTCATGTGCTATTATTAACAGCTACTGATATTCTATTTTCCTAATAGTCTATGGTTTTTGTATGCCAATACTTTCTTTACTATATCCTACTTCTGAATATTCGAATATACGTGTAATGCCCCCCTCTTCTTCAAATAAGCATCTCTAAACATACACTGATATCACATTGTTTTTGTTGCATGAATATTAATAGATTTTATGACCTACTGTACTTGATATCTTTTAAGCATTAGAATCATCAAATTTTAATGAAATAAAAACAATAGACAGGAAATCAGTAGTGAGGAGAACTAATAAAAGATTTCCAACATACCCCAGGTATGTTACAGAAGTAGTTTGAATAGATGCTTCCGATTAGAGTTTACAAAACAAATTAAAGAAATGATTGGAACCAATTTAACTCAATTAACACCTTGTGGATTGATATTCCAACAAAAACTATAGCTATGCGTCATTTTACATTTTTAGACATCTAGAATTATTACAATATTAGCAGATACATACACACTGTACATGTATAGTGCTTTAATACTATACAAATTTATATCATTATATCACTGTGATTTTTTCAAATAGATAATACTTATAGCTCTTTAGTCTCTACCTTAAGATTTTGTACGAAATGCTACAAATGGAATGAGGTTAATCATGACTTAATTTTACTCAACGTTTGGGCGCCAAAGAAAAATACGTGCGTAGAAGGAACAATAAACGATAGGCTAGAGACTAATTTAGCATATCTAACTCAATGAGAATAGGCTAAGTGTTCTCCAAATGAAACCACTCTGGCGTATTGATGATCTTAAAACCTTGAGAGATTTCAGAGCATTTCTTGCGTATTTTATTTCACCATTTCAGCAAACTGTTTCATTGGTTCTCACAGCTGGTGAAAATAACTGGAGCATCTAGGCCAAAGGATTGTTCTCTGCTACACAAGAGATAGGAATCTACAAGTCTATAAAACTAACTTGAGAATGAAAAGCAGGTTGTTGGCCCTAAACAATGACTATTTTAGAATGTTAAAGAGAAAAAATCTCAAGCTTTTCCATTCCTTAAGGGAACACTCAGTCTGTTTGACTGACTTGGAATTTTTGTTGAATTGAAATATGTGTCATGTTGTGCTTTACAAAATCCACTTTTGGTATGATTGTTTCTTCATTGCCCTTATGTTAGCATTGACAATTACAGTGTACTCTTGTATCATATAATCTAAGATAATGAACCATGCTACATGAAAAGTATTGTCATGGGCAATGACTTTTTGTTCATTATTTGCCTACAAAACCCCTTCAAAATTGAACGTAATTGAAAATTCCGATAGAAATACACTTTTATGTATTAAAAGCCCATCCTCTGGATTTGCCATTTTTCCAATCTAAAAGCCTATGGGCTGTAGTATGGTGTGGTATAAGTACATTAGAAATATACACTAATTAATCACTTTTACACCCAGGAGTATACAAGATACAACAACAACAGATGAAGCTCTTTGGAGTCCCATCCTGTTATTTCAAATGCTCAACACCAGAGCCCTGCGCGGGTGATAAGTTTGCACCCAAACCCTCCCGCACATTTATGTGAAACCCAAACCTGCATGTTTGACAAAAATTGAGCCCGAACCCAACACCAATTAATATATAACCCGCACAAAACCCATAAAAGCCTGCAATAAAGCATGCATATTTTATAAATATTTACAGTCATGTTTAAAAATAAAGTAAATACATTTATCATACATTTTAACCGCAGTTACAGGAGTTATTGGCATTTAGATGAATGAACTCCACCCATAATCAATGTGAGTAGCAAGGAATGCTTCTCAGGGAGTTTCTGTAAAGAAAATATGTGTGCCTATGATCTTGTGTGAATTGCAAAGTAATTCAGGTTGAAAACATCCAAATGAACTATTACTATAGAGACTATAAAGCCAATCATGTTTCTCTTTGCAATATCAATATAATGAAATATAATGTACATCTACGCACAGGGCTCTGGTCCCTACTGAAGTGTGACAAGGTGGGATGTTCTAATCCTAACTGGCGCAGTTATACAGGGCAACCTACACTGGCAGTCCCTTTAAGAGGGCTGCGCGCCAGTGACCTATTGCTAACAGGGATTTTTGTCACACTCTCCTCCAGTTTTCACTTTACAAGGTCGTCCGCTTGTACGGGACTAACTTGTGCAATGAAAACTCACCCCACAAAATATCCATGTGTTATCCATGTGATGTTCTCATGATGTTGATCATCTCTGTCCACAGCGGCACCTATAAGTCACACCCGGTGGAGTGGACATCTGCAGTGGACTTCAGCTAAAAAGAAAGAGTAGGGATCCCTAGGTCTCGGTCTGAAAGAAAGTAGGAAAGTAGGAAAGTAGAAAAACATCTCAGACAACATCAACACTAACTTAGGGAAGTTGTAAACTCACCCACTTCACGCTCACAGCCCACTAATAAGTCTCACAACTGTCTTCGGGTTCACCCGTGAAGTGAGTTTTTATTGCACAAGTTAGTCCCATACAAGTGGACAACCTTGTAAAGTGAAAACTGAAGGAGAGTGTGACAAAAATCCCTGTTAGTGATAGGTCACTGGTGCACAGCCCTGTTATAGGGACTGCCAGTGTAGGTTGTATAACTTGGCCAGTTAGGATTAGAACCTTCCACCTTGTCACACTTCAGTAGGGACCAGAGCCCTGATGTGGACTGAATTATGACTTATACTGAGGGTGCGGGTGCATATTTTGAGGATTAAAACTCGCAACTGCAGTATAAGTGACAATTCAGCCCACAGCCAACAAATTTGTGAGTGCAGACGCGGGGTCTGCGAGCTGCAGGGTCCCATGCAGGACTCTGGTCAACACTTAAATTATCTCACCATATAACTTATGAGAAGATCGAGACACAGTAGAATATGATTTTTGTTGCCTATTTGACCTTGTTTTTTTTATTGTGGCAAGATAGTTATTCTATTGAAATTAATGAAAACGTGTGACCAAAGTGTCTAAAAAATGTCGGCAATGTCAAACAAATTGACCAAGTGGAATATACTGGCACTGTCTCACAATATGTGCACAAATCAATAACATTATAATTTTATGACATCGCTCTTAAAAAGGCGGTTGCTATACAGTTACTGGTCACATGTATAATTGATGAATGATGACAATAGAACAAAGGTCTTTGATATTCATATCATATGCATTGATAGTACCTCATAAAATGTCACATTGTTATATTCGAAAACGGATTAATGACTCCTGTACATTATCATACACTCTGGTAAACATTTGTGATGTGTTTTACCACATAAAGCATAAATATACAATCAAACCAAACAATTACAACTCACCAGTATTCTGCCCGTGGTGGTCTGGCCTGAAATCAGTTCTCCAGCCCAATCCTTTGCCTCCGTGACCCATCCTATCTCAGCGTCTGGAGGTTTTGTCTGGGGCAAGGACCCGGGTTTTCCTGGGGAAGAGGCCACTGGAGTTGCTTTAGGCGCTGGCTGATTTTGACAACACAGCCATGCAAAGATTCTCCATGTAAGCACCAGCAGAAGGAATACAAAGAAGGTGATGAGGGAAGAACACAGGAAAGCGTACCAGTAGCGCTTCTGTAGACACTCCTGATCACTAGACATTGTTGTCATGATGACAGGAGGATCGGACTCCATGCTTATTCAGTCCTCACACCGAATGATATCACAGACAGCTTGCGGGCACAAAAGGCCCTTACATCGGCCTAACTTAATTCCTACAGCCTCCGCGGAAAGCAGTAGTTACTGCACTAGTTTTACAAGAATTCACATGGTCATTTATATTAGCACCATTGCCACATTCTATCTCATTACCGCATGCTATGGAAATCCTCAAGCATTATACATCATTTATAGTGTATTAAACGCTTGCATTGAATTTACGACTTTTTCTTCCGTTGATCATGTATTGTGCGGTGGTTCAGATTAAAGCAAGAAACTTTCAGGTCCATTTGAAATACACTAATGTTGAAAAAAGTACACGGTTATTAAATATGATCCTATATATATGTTATGTGTATATCCACAGTACTGTTAGTGACAGCAGCTGTCTTGTTTAGATGACTGAAACATTTTGAGCAGCTACTGCCTGCTATATCACAAGGGGAGAGGTGCTTGACTGTAGTGTGAGCGCCAGTAACCAACTACAGCAATAATTATTGCACATCAAGCTCGCAATTCATTTGAGCGTCTTAGACTTTTGTCTATTACACCAAAAAAGATTTATTTCTCTCAACACAAAAAAAAAACAGGTTTTTTCAACCAGTTGCTAAGAACTGTTATAGAAATGGTAGATAGAAGTTTCATTACAATAAATTGATTCTTTCAAGTCACCTAATTTTCAGTGCTCACCAATACCTGTGCTCCCAACGTGTGATGAGTAAGTTGCTATAGACAGTGCTGCCGCCTGGCAGGGGGCATTAATATTGAGCAGATGAGTAGATTATGAGTCCATCTAGTGGTGGAAACTGTTAACATTCCTGTAAGGTTGAAACCAAAAGTATGATTGAACATGATATAATTAAATTAAATTGAAATCACAAAAATGTGCCATCTGTAGATTCATATTAACATAATATTTTTAAGTGCAAAGTTGATACATAGAAAAGTTTCCTTAGGTTTGTTGCTTGAAAATGCAATCCAATATCCAATCAACAATTTTAATTATAAAAAAAAATAATCTGCATGACATTAATAGCACTACATTTATTTTGTTTCATATGTGAAAGTGATTATGACTAAGAGGTCGAAACAGTGTTATTAATAATAATTTTTGGATTCTTTTAAGACAATTTTTGGAACTTCGAACAGCTATGGAGAAAATAATTATACTCATTTTGGTTTGGGTAAAAGCTATTAACTATTTACAACTGTTTGGGGTAGAAGGTAATTACTTTTCATTCTTAAGATTACCAGTTAGATTTAGTTAGATTTTTTTGACAATGATGTATATGAACAATCGTTTGCATATGGCTCAGAAATAAAGAAATTTATATGTAAATTTTGAATACCCTACACATCTGTGCAAGGGCTCATGCCTATGACCAAAACTTGATTTTCTAAATTAATAGCACAATTAGTTATCAACTTGTTGAAGGATATTATTAAACTAAACAGTGATTTTAAAACTAGTCAAAGAGCTAAAAAACAATTTTAATTTAGAACCCAATGAAATGTTATACAATAGTCTTTAGAGTTGCATACCCAAAATGTATCTTTCCATGATCAAAAACAACACAATCCCTCCAAGTAATATAAAAAGTAAAAGATGAAATCATGATCAAAATCAAAAACAAATTTAAATTTGTACACCTAGTAACATGTAAAGAGTATTGTTATTCAGCATATCTCATTAAACTAAAAGTCAGAAGTAAAGCCATAGACAAATGGCAAGAGTTATAGTATTATATTCAACTTGATTGATTGGCCTGCAATATATATGTACTATACCATACAAAGTTGCGAAGGAAACCTCTCTCCAGAGCCTCTAATTTCAAATCATGAATCATTATTTTCCTTGCCTCCAAAATGTGGCCAGACTGTATAATCATGAGGACCCTACTTGCGCTGTATGTGGAATAATTTAAAGTGTAGAACCCTATTTCTTCCTATATTATCAGGTTAAAACTTCCTGGAGATTTTGTTATATACCCAAGCCCTGATTGGGTTGTTTAAGACTATACACACAAGGTCTGTAGGCTATGAACTCAACTCAGAATTCAGCCAAAAATTCAGCCAGAAATTCAGCCAAACGCACCGGGATGACCCCGTGTTTTGAACGAATGACGTACATCACGTTCGGATAACTACGTCACACATTTGGTAATGTTGAAAGTAAATGTTAACCATAGAAAAATTATTAAAAAAATCCAATTCAGTCATGTTTAGCATTAATATTCCAAATGATAATTTAGGAACACAATCTAGATTATCTCAGATCTTGACGGACTAATTTAACTGACTGACTAACTAATAAAGCACATGTACTGACTTTGGAGGCACTGTACATTGAAGAAATAAAACCAATGATCAACACCAAGGACAAATACAAGAGCACGGCCCTAACCATCAAAATTTAGACTTTATCATTGTGTTTTGTAAATGGTAGAATCACTCCGCAATTTGATAATTTTACATGTTGTTCTACATGTGGAAGATCAGTAGTTGATTACTTCAATACTCCACAAGAATATTTAAAATTCTGTAAATCATTCAAAGTAGACCTTGTTAGCACTTTAATGACAAAATATAACTGTAGTAAACTTCTGTCCACACGTTGCAAGCAACCAGACCATTCCCTTCTTACACTCACGTTCAGATACACTTATATTGAAAAGTTTGATCATGTTGTCAACGATAACCACGAGAGTCACTCTCGAAAATTTTACTTGTTTGATGGGAAACCTGATGGGTTTTTAATTTCGAATGGATGGCGAAGGGCTGTAGTCCTAATTGTTGACCGTTTGTTAAACAGAGAGTTGGATCAGACTTCCTTAGATGCTATCTATCATGACTTGTGTAAATGTACATTTGATGAGTTAGACAGACAATTTGAACATACGTGTGCTAGCAGAGATAGTTTAACAAGATACGCAACACGTCCATATCTGCGTTCCCAGCAGGTGTGCGCAGGTGCCGGAGAGGATGGTCAACAAATGCTGTCGAGTACAAATGAATAGAAAATTGGCTGGTTTGACGTGATATATTTGCATTTTATGATTAAAAATACAAATAGCTATGAATGAGAAGTCATTCAATATACTATGGTCTACAACATACAGACCATGTGAACTACGCTTCCCATGCCCCACTGTGGCTGACGACATGTTACTTTTAGCCAGATCCCCATTAGAACTTCAAACTATGATTTCCTTGACAGAAACCTATGCTAATGATGAACATTTCAAGATACACCCAGAAAAAAACGTAATTATGCCAATTAACATTCAATCCAAGATACAACTGGAATTCCTTAAAGAAAATAAACTATGGACTCTCAATAATAGTAAACTCCCAGTCAAAGAAGAATTAGTACATGTTGGTATAAATCGTCACTTTCAATCGATACAACCAACAATAAATGATAGAATATCTAGTGGAAGAAAAGCCCTGTTCGGACTATTAGGAGCCGGTCTATATGGTACTTTGGGTCTCCCTGTAGAAACAGCGATTCACATATACCAAACCTACATAAAGCCATGCATAACATACAGTCTTGAACACTAATACTGTCAGCAAAACAATATGAAGAATTGGAGAAATTTCAACGCTACACCCTCCGTTCTCTCCTTGGTATACCAGATAGAACAGCTGTACCAGCTATATATATCATAACTGGAGTGCTACCAATCACAGCTACACTAGACCAATCGCAGCTCACTTTTCTCAATAGCCTCATACTGGATGGCGGAAGACTAAAAGAACTCGTTCAACGCCAATATGCTATTAAAGGCCCACGTTCTAAGAGTTGGATCACCCACATTAAGCCCATCCTTAGAAAATACTCACTACCATGCATACCAGACTTAATAGATATGAAAATACCAAAATCTAAACGTAACATAGAAAGAAATGGTAAAGACAGCAATCCTGAATGTAACATCTGATAAAATTAAAGAAGATACTATGAACTGTTCTACACTCAAATACCTAAGCAACACTTTCGTCCGCAATAAATGCCACAATGTCGTTAAATATGTAAAAAATCCAAGAGAAGTAAGAAGAACATGTATAAAAACTCAAATGATAACCAGAACATATTGTACCCAGAAAATGAGATATAAATTCTATACCAACACAAATGCTACCTGTAAATTATGTAAAAAGGAGGACAAGGACTTAACCCACTGTTTGTTGAAGTGCCCTAGTACTAAGGATGAAAGGAGTGATTATCTAAATAGAGTGATGGACATGGCTAGAAACATTTAATTAATACATATGTAATCTACAGAAGTATGCGTTTCCAACCATATCAATTATAAAAATTTAGTAGCATATTTTATTACTAAACTTTGAAGGTAAAATGTGCATTATATCGAAGTGGATTTGACAAGCTGATTAGTCTAGGCCTACAATAAATGTTGAGTTTCTATCTAGAAAATATTATCTATTTCATGAAAACAAGAAACTACTCACTGTTGTTTATACATATGTGTACTATTTTATAATTTAATGTATCATTTAAAGTCATATGATAAGTTTTATGGTCATCTTCATTTCATTCACCTATGAATACTTAGTCACTTCTCGATGTAAACCATCCCCGACGTCGCACCTGCTAGCACCTGTTCAGTACTTTTACGTCCACTATAGGACGTTAGACCTCTTGATAATGCTCTTTGGCGCTAGTAAGAAAGTTAAGAAAAAGCTGAAGAATAGCAAACCTTATTGGAATAAATATCTAGAAATTAAATGGAATCAAATGAATAGGGCGGAATGTATGTTTACACATTACAAAGGCCGATGCAAAGAAAGAAAAGATGAATTACATAAAAATTCTCAGTTTGAACAAAGGTCTTTTGATAAGATGTTGAGAAATACAGCATTATAATCGTAAAGTGATTGACGAAATTGAAAACTTTGCTAAAAAATGATCATAAACAATTCTGGGAAATATTAAGCAACTGGGACCTAAAAAAAGTGATCTGATACCAATGAAGGTCAAAGTAGGTGAGGATTATGTTATAGATAAAGATGTTGTTCTTAATAAATGGAAAACTGATTTTGCTTCATTATGCAGTCCGAATAATAACCTAATAATGACTTACCAGTCGCGATGAGCTTTTGCTCCCTGCCGGCATCAACTAGAACAGAACAGATGACGGTTTTGATAATAATTTCCTGAATGATAAGGTTAGGAAAAAATACATCATTGGGCAAAATATGTTATCTCCAGGATATTTTGAAAATTTTATGTTGAATAAAAACATATCATTTGATGAAATTAAAAAAGTGGTCAATCGATTGGAATGTAAAAAGGCTGTTTGGGTATTGATTGTCTTCCAAATGAAGTAATCAAATCTAAAGAATTTACAATTGTACTATTCCGGCTATTTGACAAATGCATCACTATTGGAATGGTCCCACGTGATTGGTTTAAAGCCATTATTAGGCCTATACCCAAAAGTTCATAGAACGACCCCTATGTACCTCTTAACTACAGAGGAATAAGTCTGGTATATCATGTACTTCAAAGGCTTCCTCTAGTATGTTGAACAACAGAATTGCTGGGTACTGCAATGAGCTAAACATTTTTGCTGAAGAGCAGAATGGGTTTAGAAAAGGAAGGTCTTGCGAGGATCATATTTACACTCTAATTACTAGTACCATAATCCAAATTCGATTAGCCATAAATAAACCAACATTCTGTTTTATTGATATGGAGAAAGCCTTTGACTGGATACATAGGGATTTACTATCTTACAAATTATTATACCTTAATATTAATGGAAAAATGGTCAAACCTTTTTATGCAAAACAGAATCATGTATAGATCTACAAATAGCTAAATCAGTTAGATCCTCTTTCCTATTACATCTGGTGTACGTCAAGGGGACTGTCTTTCACCATCCTTATTCAGTCAGTATAAATGATTTAGTTGCCCACTTAAGAATAATTGTCCTTCAATGAAATTTGGTAATGCTGAATCGAATATTCTACTCTACGCTGATGGAATAGCTGACAATGAAAATGATTTGCAAATTATTATGAATGAGGTACACAATGGTGTAAATTATGGAGGTTAAAAGTTAACATTGAAAAAAGCAAAGTCGTTCACTTTAGAACTAGTCGCTAAACGCTAACTGATACTGGCTTTACTTATGGTGATCTTGATCGGGAAACGGCGATTTAGGTGTAATTCTTGATGAGCACTTGAAGTATGACCATTGATTCATCAGGGAGAGCATTAGGTGGCATCATATCAAAATTTCAAAGTTTAAAAAATGCAGGATACGAATCCTATTCAAAAATGTATGCATCAGGTGTACAGCCTATACAAGAATATGGGATTTAACAAGGCAAAACTAATTGATATGATCCAAAACCAGGAAATGCATTTTTATCTTGGTGTACATAAATTTGTCCCTAATGTATCACTCACTGCTGAAATGGCTTGGTTAAAACCATATATTGTAGATACTTGTGTGTTCTCAGATTCTGGAATAGGTTATTGAATATGAATGACAGCAGGTTAACTAAAAAGATATTTATTGAGGATTATAGAATATGTAGAAACAATTGGTGTGCAAATTGTACAAAAGGTTTTTGACAAACTCGGACATGATGAATATTTTGAAAATAAAGAAAATTGTAATATTGATAATGTAAAGCAAAAACTGTTGGAGGTAATGGAGGGTGAGGTTAGAGAGGAAATATTGATGAAACCAAAATTAAGAACTTTCAATCTATCCAAAATTTCCTGTTTAATAGAACCATATTTAATATATACATTAGATAAACACAAAAGATCTTTATTTGCTCAATTTAGAACCGGTATATTACCACTTAAAATTGAAACTGGTAGGTTTAGTAGATTACCGATCAATGAGCGATTGTATGAGGTGTGTGATTTGGGCGGTATTGAGGATGAGTTTCATTTTCTATGTGAATGTACATACTATAAAAATATTAGTGATAAACACTATGAAGTTGTTATGATGAAATACCCAGAATTCAATGATTTGGTAGAAAAAACTCGATTCACATTTCTTATTACGATTGGATGGAGAGAAACTGTAAGATATAGATGCCTGGAATTTACGTAAGGCAAAATTATATTCATGATTAACTAAATAATAACATATATTAACATGTATCTTATGTTTTATCACTAGATCTATGTAAATACTTTAGATCTATTAGGTTTCATTACACTGTTCGTAATCTAAATTTATCATTAAAATTTGTTTTCTTTGTTTCTGGCAAAATTATATTCATGATTAATTAAATAATAACATATATCAACATGTATCTTATGTTTTATCACTAGATCTATGTAAATACTTTAGATCTATTAGGTTTCATTACACTGTTTGTAATCTAAATTTGTTAAGTTTGTTTTCTTTGTAAGTGACTGATAAGCCCTGAAGGGCTGGGTATACTTTATGAATAACTAGCTGTCTACCCGGCGCTGCGCGGGTGGAAACAGATGTGATCCGGAACACATTAAATGATCCTCCCTCCCCTTCCTTCCCTCTGTCCCGTATCCCTCACACCAGCTCCCGTCAGAATACAGGTCTGTGACAGATAAAATATGCCTCCATCACCATCCTCTCATCGTCATATGTCACAGCCATATACACACTACATGTATACGGCAATGATTATACCTATAATATCCCTCCCCCAGGTACTGCTAGCCCTGGTAAACACCAGCGTAACAGATTAAATGTTCCATCCTCCCCTACCCTTCCTTCAGCCGCCAACCCCTTTCTCTCCCCAACCCTCTCTTAGGCATCCCCATCTAAACAGGTCCAGAACAGACTAAATGCATCTCCATCAACCCCTTCCTCCTGCTGCTGGGGTTGAAATGTATGAAATCTGGATCATACGATCCAGAACACATTAAATGATCCTCCCTCCCCTTCCTTTATCCCTCCCACCAGCAGGTCTGGAACACCTCCATCACCTCCCTTCCATCGTCATATCTTACAGCCATATACACAGAATATGACAATCATTTAATCCCCTAATATCCATCACCTTAGCTACCCCAGGAAAACAGGTTTGGAACAAATTAAATGCCCCCCCCCCCCTACTCCACCATTCATTCCGCCTTTGCCCCCACCTTCCCTCCCTACCCGTCTATCCCCCATCCCCGTACAAACAGGTCCAGAACAGAGACAAACTAAATGCATATCCATCATATCCTTCCTGCTCGGGTTAAAACGGATGAGATCTGAAACCCCCACCCTCCACATTCAAAATAGGCTGGAGGAGATTAAATGCACCTCCATCACCACCTCCCTGCTTCCAGTATAATAGCCACTTATGACTTGCCGTGCCTGTGTTATTTTACAATACACTTATGCTACCCTACCAATAACGCATAATTAATATAGATGTCTACGCAGCGATATCTACACTGCTATCTTTATGTAGACTATTATTAATAGTAGGAATATCCGTTCAGTTTTATATTTGTGACACTACTACTCACATTTCAACAAAAACTTGATGTTGCGGGTCCCTTCACGGGGCCTTCGACCGAAGTGACAAAATTGGTGGATTAGTCACTGGCGCCGATTCCGACAGGTGACATTCCTGTCGGACAGCAGATGGAGGAAAGTCGGGGGGATGCTCCTGCCTTGGTTGAGGTAGAGCTTGGGCTTATTCTGGAAGATTTTGATAGCTTCCAAGATCTTACGATGATGGAGTTTGTCTTCTCTGCCGATGACCTTGGCTACTTCGCCCTTGAACTTATGCCCAGAACTCTTTGTGTGGATTTGTATAGCAGACTGGGTGCTATGGGGATCTAGGTGTTCCTTCAACCTGGTCTCTAGGTTCCTACCTGTTTCTCCAAAGTAAGAGTCATGACAGCTAGGGCAAGTAATGTCATACACTACTCTGCAGAGTTTCTTGGGGTCATCCTTGTCCTTGGGTCTAAATTCAATGGGGAAGTAGCCAAGGTCATCGGCAGAGAAGACAACCTCCATCGTCGTAAGATCGTGGAAGCTATCAAGATCTTCCAGAATAAACCCAAAGCTCAACCTCAATCAAGGCAGGACTTTCCTCCATCTGCTGTCCGACAGGAACGCCACCTGTCGGAATCGGCGCCAGTGAATAATCCACCTATTTTGTCACTTCGGTCGAAGGCCCCGTGAAGGGAGCCGCAATGTGGAGTTTTTGTTGAAATGTGAGTAGTAGTGTCACAAATATAAACCTGAATTTACATTGCTGACGTACACAAATATTTAGGGTAAGTAGCACGTAAGTACGTTTGTAGTTTAACTGTTAATTATTACGTGGTTGAGCGACGTATGATGAATATGTTTAAAATAATCTTTTTCCTTTTCATAAAAACTAATTTATTTGATTTGAAATGTAAACAGAAACGACCACCAAGTTGTCCTGATGGCTCATACAAAATTTGGAGTGTGTACGTCTTGTGGTTAAAAAGCCTTTTGTGACCAAAAAAATCCCTTCTTCTTTTATATATACAGATTAAAAGTTTTATGATTTGTATATACAATGTCACTATAGTAATAAAAAAAAAATTAAAAAAAAAATCCATGTCAGCACCTGCTGATCTCTTAATCCTTATCCTTGTGTTGTTGTTTTGATTCATGCTCTGTATTATAAAAGAAAATAAAAATAAAATGTTACTATACTTTTATAGTCATGGTGGTATGGAGTCTAACTTTGTTTGGGACGTTAACATATGAGTGCTTGTTTTCCATCATTAGGGCCTGTTTATTGCAATAATTTGAACACACATTTTGGTTCAACATTCCCTGGGAAAGAGGAAAAATCAGCATGTAAATCCGTGGATTTGTTTCAGCAGGCTTCATGTATCTCTGTAATCTCAACCTGAATCCACCATTAGTGGATGATGATCTCATGATCTTGAAGAAGCTCGTGAATATGACATATGAAAAGTAAAACACTGAGGTTGGCAAAGCCCAGAATGACATCTTAACTCTGAAGCAGGAAACCAAACAAGATTATTCTTACTTATGATAAGCATAGCCTCTTTATCATAGCAATATGCAAAAATGCTGTGTCAAATTGACCTATGACAAGCAATACTAATAGCAACCATATCCAGCTAGGGCTTCTCTCAGGCCTTTTATATATATGTAACAAAACGTGGTTTTAATAACCAGAAAGGCTGGCCGTCTGGAGAAATGGCCGGAAATGTTGGACATATTGAAAATTGCCAGCCATCTTGGAAAATGTTGGCCTTATTAAAAAATGGTGCCCATCTTTAACCCGAATTATGTATTTCAAATCACCATAACAATCAATGTAAAATCCTAACATCATTCACATCCGTCAAGGAACTCTGTATCTGTGGTAAAATATGTTTAGTCTTATGATTTTAAAATGGCGGCCATCTTCAAACACCATGGCCATATTGAAATGATGTTGCATTGATATTCATGGTCATGCTTTTCTTGTAAACGTTTCCTGCTAAAATATTCATATAGACACAAACAAAATGGGTATACGACAACTTAATTTGAAGATACATGTATAGCATTTTCTACTAATTTGGCAGCCATCTTGGAAAAATCAGCCATATTTGAAAGATACGAAATTATCTCTTTATACTGTGAAATAATCAGTTAGGCTATGTAAAGTTATTTGGAAAATCGTGGAATCAAACTCACAATCTCCCGTCCATGATACAGACCAGTCATATGCCCATGGGCAGACGCTCCAACCTCTGAGCTAATCTTCCGAGGACGAAGTACAGATACTTCACACTCGACCAGTATCAATCTTGTGCAATGTTGTTTTCCCGCCTTGATACTATTATTAGCCTATTAGGCTTGCAGCCTTTGTCACAACCAGAGCCTACAACTCTACTGACTATTTACAAAGCAGTCATCTAGGCACATGCATGATACTATTGTATCTGCGACTTAATACTAACTACTAACATGGGCCGTGACCTGAGCCACTTCTTTCACAGACTCCCCCAACTCCTCGACGGCTCGCTGCCGTCTCTGGACAACTTGTTTTTCGTCAGCGGAGAGGGCGAGAGAGACCGGGAGTTCCATTCTTCGTGGCTCGGTTAGCATCATGGGCTGGACTCAAGCTCAGGAATTCCCCCATAGTCAGCTTGCGGTGACCGAGACGCCCGTGAGAATTCTCTGGCTTGACCAACGAATGTGCGACTGACACTTCACTGCTTGAGTTAGAATTCCCGGGCGGTAGCCTCCCTTCCCTTAACCCTTAACTTGACCCATACTGGGAATTCTAAATGGAAAACTACCCGGTGGCTTCACCGAAGTACCGGGTCCTTGTCTTCCACCAAGTGTGAAATAATCGGTTAGGCTATGTAGTTTTTGGAAGATCGTGGAATCGAACTCTCAGTTCATGATACAGACCAGTCATATGCCCATGGGCGGATGCTCTAACCACTGAGCTAATCTTCCGAGGACGAAGTACAGATACTTCAAACTCGACCAGTATCAATCTTGCGCAATGTTGTTTTCTCACCTTGATACTATTATTAGCCTATTAGCCTCGCAGCCTTTGTCACAACCAGAGCCTATACAACTCTACCGACAATCTACGAAGCACACCATCTAGGCATGATACTACTGTATCTGTGACGTACTAATCAAAAGTGGGCTAAAGTACACCAAAATCTAAATTTGTAATAATTTGTTTCTAAAAACACATCGTATTTTCATCAAAAGTAGGACAAAGTACACAAAATTCTAATTAGGTCTGGACAGTAAGTAGTAGAAGGAAGCTAAATGTGAAATTTGGTGATAATAGGTCGAATACTTCTCCCTGTAGAGTGGTAACAAGGTATTAACACGTATCGCTCATAAATTCGTCAAAAGTAGGCCAAAGTACAACAAAATCAATTCAGCTGTGGAGACTCGTATAGTGAACAAAATTGTTAAGTTTAATGACCTTAGGTGAAATACTTTTCCCAATCCAGTGGTAACAATTGTTTTATTCAATCATCTGTAAATTTTTTAAAAGTAGGCCAAAGTACTCAAATATCAAATCACGTGAGGAGAGTGGTATAGTCATACAAAATGTCAAGTTTGGTGATGATAGGTCATAAAGTCTTCCCAGGAGACAGATAAACACAAATTCATAATAATTTGTTTTTAAAACACATGTATGGTAATTTCATCAAAAGTAGGCCAAAGTACACAAAAATCTAATCAGCTCTGGAGAGTAGTACAACGAAGCTAGATATGTAGTTTGGTGACCATAGGTCAATTACTTCTCCCTGTAGAGTGTTAACAAGGTTCATTATGTAACGCCTCGGATTAAATATTTAATCCGAGGTAACGCTCACAAGTTCGTAAAAAGTAGGCCAAAGTACACCAACATCAATTCAACTGTGGAGACTAGTATAGTGAACTTAACTGTAAAGTTTAATGACCATAGGTGATATACTTATCCCAGTGCAGTGGTAACAATAGTTTTATTGAATATTTCATAAATTTTTCAAAAGTAGGCCAAAGTACACCAATATCAAATCACGTGAGGAGAGTGATATAGACATACCAAATGTCAAGTTTGGTGATGATAAGTCATAAACTGTTCCCAGGAGACAGATAAACACAAATTCGTAATAATTTGTTTTTAAAAACACATCGTAACTTCATCAAAAGTAAGCCAAAGTACACCAAAATCCAACCAGCTCTGGAGAGTAGTACAACAAAGCTAGATATGAAGTTTGGTGAACATAGGTCAAAAACTTATCCCTGTAGAGAGGTAACGAGGTTCATTACGTAACGCTCATAAGTTCGTAAAAAGTAGGCCAAAGAACACCAACATCAATTCAACTGTGGAGACTAGTATAGTGAACTTAACTGTAAAGTTTAATGACGATAGGTGAAATACTTTTCCCAGTGCAGTGGTAACAATAGTTTTACTCGAATATTCCCCCCAAAATTCAAAAGTACGCTAAAGTACACCAATATCAAATCAAGAGTGATATAGACATACCAAATGTCAAATTTGGTTATGATAAGTCATAAACTGTTCCCAGCAGACAGATAAACACAAATTCGTAATAATTTGTTAAATCGTAACTTCATCAAAAGTAGCCCAAAGTACACCAAAATCTAATCACCTCTGGAGAGTAGTACAAGGAAGCTAAATATGAAGTTTGGTGACCATAGGTCAAATACTTCTCCCTGTAGCGTGGTAACAAACTTTATTGCGTAACGCTCCTTTTTTCCTCAAACAAAACATATTCAATTTACAAAGCAATCGCTCAAATAGTCTTCGCGCTATGATCCTGTTTATTTAGGACGGGCGGACATTCATTCGTACGCGGACAGAAGCAAAGCAAGAAATCTCCCTCCGGACTTTGTCCAGGGAGATTTAACTACTAACATGGGCCGTGACCTGAGCAACTTCTTTCACAATACTATTTAAAAGTATATTTATTGTGTTATGATTGTGCAAAGTTTGGTGCTTTTAACCCAAATCCCACAATTTCTACACATACCGATGTGTCACCAGCTAACAATTTGAATATTCATGTGGTTGACAGCCATTTTGTTTCTGTTTTTGATTTGGAGGCTTTTCAGATGTTTATTTATTAAATACATCATGATTTCTATATCACTCACATGCACAGGGGAAAATATTGCTATCTGTTACACTTGTATCTTGATATCTAGCACAAAGGACTTAGAGATGCATGTGATGTGTCACATTTAATATATGATACAAACTTCAGTACATCCATTCACTATAACTTCAGTGACATTTGTCTTTGATTTGTCATGGTTAGGCTTCATGGATACTAGTTTATACAGTCTCAGCTTTGTAGCAAGCCATTAATTGCGAACACTCCTCTTAAGTAGTCAAGTGTATGCTACAAATGTATAGCAAATGACAAAGAATTAGCCCTCCCCGAATTATCACGCAGATTGCAACAATGTTTCTCCGCTATTCTAAGTGAACAACAGATGAAAAATCACAATTGTAAGTGAATAATATAAGAAAGATTGGCACCCATTTGATTGAATGATACTTAGGTTAGAGTGTGCATTATAAGCGAAAGCTAGGGTGCAGTAGGTTGTTGCTAGGCATGTGACCTGAAACTAGGTAAAATTGTGCACATCGGCTATTGGTTGTAGCATGTGACAGACACCAAAGATGGACTTCGCAGCATCAAATTACTCTAAAAAGTATGTCTGTCAACGTTTCCTCAAAAATGCCTCTACGAATTAGATTTTGAGAAAACCAGACCCATCTACATTAGAAGTGACCTACCCAGTAGGATAATTTAATTTAATGATTTAATGATTTAATATTACCATTATATTACGATTACTTTACGTTACAGAATTTTTCATAACATTATCAATATTATCACCCATTTTTTTGATCATTATCATTATCATTAATAAGATAAGATGTGATAACTTTATTTCAGATGTATAACATACATCCATATAAAACATAATTGTATATAAACATATGTACATAGACGTTATAATAAATATTAACATTATCATTAATAATGGACCCAAGCCTGTTAATGATACAGCTATTTATATCTTCTCATAAATATTATACATTCATATAGTAAACAGATTTGACTGCACACACAAAACAAGAAAAAAAAATCAAATAAATTGCATAGATAAGAACTACATCTTGATAGATGAGCATTGAAAAATAATACTGATGGAAAGAAATATGGCAATTTCTACATAATAATGACCCAAAAAGAAGTCATTTGTTTTTCTCCACTAAATGCATCACTCAACAATCTTCTCTACATCATGAACATTTTCCTCTTCAGTCACTTTTCCGTCAGTGACGGAGTCCCCAAGATCAACAATTTGCATGTCTACCAGTGCACACTCTGTTTCCACGGTCTCTTTCTCTGACATGATCTCTCCAACTACGTTAGCAGGCATTTCTGTTATCTGCCCAGTCTGTTTATTCAGCAACGTGACGGTTTCAGCAGTCTGACTAATAATCACGTACTCTCCCTCCTCCAGTTGTACAGGTTCTTGCCGAACTTCTGGTTGCAGTTCAATCAACATTGATGACTGAAGTTGGTTAGTATCCAAGCTGTTTGCTGGCAGAATAACATCACTGCCCGATCGGTTAGAATTGTCTGCTGCGATCATCATATTGGCCTCAGTCTACAACATGGTATAGTCGTATGTTACTGAGATAATATCATTTTTTCATATTTTTAGATCATTCGATCATGAAAGGAAATTTCTTAGTAAAAGTTCTAGATGAAGCGTGGATAAATTAATTTTTATTAAATCCAGGCAGGCACATAATACCATTTCTACTCCTCTTGAAACCAATCTGTCTGTTTGTCTAAAGAAGTTACGTTCTGTGGTTGATTATTCAAGATTTGTTTCAACCCCGAAGGGAGTAATTCAGAATGAGTGAAATGCTGCTTAGTTCCTTTCAAAATCATTTCGAGCTTGTGAAAAAATAATTGATCGAAAACGTAAACCAATATATTTTTTTCTCTAGAATATGAGCTTGATCTATACTTTGTGGTCTCACTTTCTTTGTTTTTCACATTTACCATGCATTGAATGAATCCAAAAACTAAAATAAGCCGAGAAGTTTCTTTAGTAGGAACAATGTACCTGCGGTTCGCTGAGAATGTACTGCTGTGTGTCGGCCACTACGGCTGAGAACTCCGCGAGCAGTGAAGCGCCGCGCTCATGTGTCATGGCACCCGCCTCAGCGGAGGACGCCGCTTCAGACGGCACTAGCCCCACCCCTGTGAACAGTAACATATACTATGTATACTGTATATTCACATGTACCGGTACACGACTGCGGAGGGTATGAACTCATGAATAAAACTTTCCTTACCTACCTACATCTGGACTGTTTTTAACTTTAGAGCATCATTATGATTCATGTTTCGTAAAAATTTGTTTTAAAAGAACAAACAGGCCAACAATTGTGAAAAGTAGCTGGTACTGACAAAAATCGGTTATACATGTATATGATTATACATGTATATGACTGTCCTAAAGAAAGAAGCCTGGCAATGAAATCGTGTATTTTGTACAGTCTTGGCTAAAATGAGCCACTACAGCATTTGACTTTAATGTACATTATCACAATGTTAAAAAACTTTCAGGTACATTACATGATTATTGGTTCTAAGTAAATCGGAAATATATGTAGCAAAATATAGCAAATATTTACCGGTCATGCTGTCTTTTGCCTGCTCTTGTTTTATGAGACTAATCTCTGCCGGTTTCAAGCTTCCGTAATTAGCATATGGCCAGCCATTAACATGTGGTCCTGGTTTACTGGGATGGCAGGGGACTGCACAATCAAAATCACAAATCAATTAGAATTGAGTGCATTGAAAAATAAACAGCAATGTAGCATAACTTTCCATTACAATGGACCAAGCGGCAGACATTTATCAGTTTAAAGATGAAGCACTTATTGGTTTGCAGCAAGCATATAATTACTGCATTGAAAGAAAAAAAAAAAAACTCCAACAAGTTAGTTAATTTACTTTCATTGACAATAAACTCTGTAGACACTTATAACGTACAAATTATGGAGGTGATAATTATCATAACAATCAAACATCAAACACCTTTTGCTTTCAGATGTCTGTTGAGTGTACCATGTTCAGCAAAAGGTCGTCCACAGTATTTGCATTGATAAGGCTTCTCTCCTGTATGAGTTCGTTCATGTCTATTTAGTGAACCTTTTTCGCGAAAGTTTCGATGGCAAAATTTGCATTCAAAAGGCAGATAATCAGTGTGGGTTCTCATGTGTACTTTACATGCATTCTATGGAAAAACAAAACAAAAAAACATCAATATAAAATTGACATTATAGTTTTGACATGGTAAAGATTTGGTTATAAAAATACTGTCAACAGCATTTTGTACAACACTTTGCACAAAACAAATTTTAATCAGCATATAATATATAATCAAAATTCGATCCTGTATTTCTATACTTTTAATTGAGAAGCTCATGCATACACCCAGATTATTCAATGACTTCCAGACTATTTTACTAACTTAATAGAAGTGCTAAATCATACTTACTGTTGACTTGAATGACTTATCACACATCATACAAGGGTATGGTCGGTCTGAGCTATGCACTTTAAGGTGCTCCCTCACATGAGAGATCCTCTTGAAAAGCTTGCCACAGTCTCCACACTTGTAATTTCTTTCAGCAGAATGCACGACCATGTGCTTCATCAAAGAATCTCTTGTCATGAAAGTCTTTTTACAGACAAGACAATCATGAGGTTTCTCACCTGAAAAATAAACCCATGAATATTTGGAAGGAAAAAAAAAACGTTGTAGCCCCCTAAATTATCCTGTTGAGTTAGTCATGGACATTGATATACACATGTACTGAGTTGTAGCAATTTTACAATACCTAACAATTGTTACAGACGTAAAACAGAATCGCATGAATGATGGACTACCACACATAGAAAAAAAACTTGGAAAGGGCTCATGTCACCGATCCCTATCTCCAGAAAAACAAAATGTCTAACCACACACTAAACAAACTTTCACAGAATGATTTTTTTACCTGTATGAGACCTCATATGAAGCTTGAGATAAGCAGACGCTCGGAACTTTCTGGTGCATACTGGGCATGAGTGCCACGTCCGCCGGCCAAATTTATGAACAGGCAAGTCACTTTTTTTCAGCGACATAAACTGTTTCAGAGCCTTTGAAGCTTCTCTATAAAATGTAAGACAGAGAGGTATTGAGCAATGTTAATCAAAGAAATCAATAATTCTTTCTTTGTTTTAAAAATATAATCATGAATAAAAGTACAGAGAAACCAAAGGATAATGATACATTCTATAAACACTTTATGCATAAAAAAACATTGTTCTTACTCTGATGTGTCTTTCCCAAGTTTGCTTGTGAATTCGATTATTTCGTCTCTCTGTGTTCTCTACATGAAGCATGCTCCTGCCATGGCATTGACATAGAATTGTATCATTCTGGTTTCACAACCGTGGGCTCATGAGTTTGAGTCCCACCAGGGCCACTTGATGAAGTTTCATGTGACTAAACGGAAGCTTAGGTTTGTGAAACCTGTCTTCAGCTATGTCAATACAGTGGATAGAACTCACTTGATATAGAGAACAGAGTCACTGAGACAGGATAGAATCGAATTGGTCTTACTGTTCTCGATTACTAGGTCCCTTTACTACTTCGGTTTGCATGTTGGTAGGATCCTTTTCCATTTTGATTGTAATATTATCCTCTGTCACCATTTGCACATCTATTACTTCCTCAGCCACTTCTAATGCAGACACTATGATTGTTTGAGACTGCAAACATATGTCTTTAATATATATGCATTTTAGTTTATTTTCCCAAAAATATATATCATCTTTAAAAGTGCAAAACCCTGTATTAAAGAGTGTAAAAATAGGCTTTATAAAATAGGCTTTGTAAACTATAATAACGTATATAGTTCTGTGAACATTTGTCCATGTCAAAAAACAACATAATCACATTATACAAATTATCATGTAGCTGTAAAACGTAATAATTGTACCTGGTTGCCTTCAGACGAATGTGTAACGTCACCGACATCCATGACTAGATCTTCATTCGCTTCCAACTCTTCCATATCTTCACTATTTTCAACTTCTGCACTGCCAGCTGTATCAATACTGTATGACACTGAGTCTTGTGAATCTTCAATATTACATACAATTGCTTCTTGTGCTTCTTCATTATCATATGAAACTGCACCTTGAGATTCTTCATTATCCGTCTGCTGTGTATCTTTACATGCAGTTTCAGATTTCACACAATCAGCTTGTATTCGTTCGACTGAAACCTCTTCCATGACAATTCTATCATCAGCGTTTGACTCCGTATCCTCCAATTTAACTTGAACAACTTTACCTGGTTCAAGATTGGAAGAATGGTCACTGGCAATATGAATAGAGCTCTTCTCATCAAGTGGTTGTGTACTTATTTCAATATTATTCATATCATCAATATTGTCAACCACTGCTTCTAGGTTATCAGATTCTATCAAAACCATGTTGCTGTTTTCTCCAACAAATTGACCATCTTCATTGGTCATCATAGTCACAAGCTGTGTTCCCTGCTGTGAGACCAAATGGACTTGACCCATAACATCTACTAGCTTATGTGTTACTATCCCGGGGAGGCTCTGATCATTAATGGATTTGTTTATTTCCTCAGCAGACTACAAAAAATATACATAAACAAACATAGTCAACAGCTTATTGTAATTCAGAACATCGGTCAATTTAGGGTGTGTGCTTTTAACAGGTATTTTACATTGACATCTCTAGAGCACTGATATTTGAAGCAAGTATGGACCCTTCCGTGGATGTCTATGGTATATTTGAACATCTAGAAGCCTAGAATCACATATCAAATAATATCAATAAAGAATCATGAAATTAATTTGCGATGTGTATATGAATTTGTGAATTGCACAGTTTCAATTATTGCATAATTTAGAACGTGAAAATTACCTCCATTTCATCTTCCAATCGCACATAACAAACCTCCTCCGAGTCCATAGTCAATATCTGTTCTTCTGTATGTGAAGTACTTGAGTTATTATTGGCAGACACATCCGATACTTGTACTGGATTAGAGCTTTGCTGGGGTGTTTCTTCAATAACATCAGATGACGGGTCTACTTCAGTATTCTTGAAAACACATAGATATTCATAGCTAAAGCATGCAATACTTTAAAATTGCAATTCATGTAAACATCCACCTCTAACTTGATATATCTAACTGACATACAGCTCTTCAAATTTACAAATAAAAATGAACTACAATTACACAAGAGAAAATCACTACTGAAAACCACCAACAATTGGCGGTAAATGGGCTACCGGTAATTCAAAATTGTACCTTAGTAACTTTGTGAGTAATATGAAGATGAACCTTCAGTTCGTGCTCTGTAGCCACAGCGTAAGGACAGAAGTCACATTTGTAAGGAAGAACAGTAAGGTGTGTTTTCAAGTGTTTTAACAATTCTTCTTTGGACTGATACTCTTCATCACATACCTGGAGTGAAACATGAATACAATTAATCGCATTCTTGTTATCAATTTAGAAACTATCAAATACTGAAATACATTTGAAACATGTTTTCAATAAAAGATTCTGTACTTCACAAGTGATATTTTCCTCATTTTCTGAGTCTGTCTCTTGGTCATTAGATTTTGACTTGGCATTATTTAGAATAAAAAGAACTTGTTCTTCTCCATTTTCATCCTGAAGTGCAACACAATGAAGATTCTAATTATGTATATATCATGCAATTATCCCATCATACAGATCTTTCTATAAACATAACCAACATGATAGTAATTTTGCATACAAAATACATATCAAACGTTGGTTATCTGATCGACTATTCCGAGTGCTATGGAATTCAGAGAATGATATTCTCTGACGTATTCTTAATCTATTCTCACCACAATGAGCCGTTGTTCAGCATTCTGGAGCCTCTCTGCAATATTCGCATCACCAGTAGCATCGCCTATGGCTTTGATGTCCTCAGTGGAGAACAGTTGACCTTCTGCCGAAGGCTTCGTGATGATCATGGTTTCACCAATGTCTTCTAATGGCTGACTCACTGAAGTATAACAACAGCAAAAAAAACAGTGATATAATCCAGAGCATTCTAGCACATGAAACATTAAAAAAGCTATGCTAGCCTCTGGATGAAACCATAAAATACATGTACCTAAATGGTTACTTTCTGTTCAGTTATAGTACAATGTATGTAAATCCATTCTAAGGTACAAATATATTTTCAGTGCATGTCACTGAAAAGTTCTTTGGTTTCAGTCAGGACTAGTATCAAGCATTGGACAATCTCATTCCAGTTGATTGTATACTTCTGTGGTACATGTAGGTACATGCCAATACTCAGCTTGGTGCAGGTCTTATCATAAACTATTGAAGACAAAGCATAAATCAAATTGATTTTTTTACCCGAACTAGATTCTTCCCCATTCACCGATGCCTCTGTCTTGTTGCCTTTAGCAGCAGGAATGTCCTGTCTGAATGCCATCTGTCTTCCATAACGGGGAAGGTCATTGTCACTTTTGTTGGTGCAGGCATTCCTAATGATATATGATTCAAAAACATGAATATGATGTGGCTTTCATATCAGTTTATAAAATGACACGATGAAGATTATTTCTAAACAGTTAAACAAAATATTTTAAGATCTATAACCATAATTTTTTTCAAATCTGTGTGTTTCGCAAAGCAATGTGTTGATATTACCAAAATTATTCCTGACATGGTATGGTATACATGATGTATACCAGGTAGATATAGAATAGAAAGAAACAAAAACCTTGATTTAAGATGACGTGTAAGAGCTCCGGATTCTCCAAATGACCGGCCGCACAATTCACATTTAAAAGGCCTTTCACCTACAAAAAATCTAAGCTTCATTTTGTTCTTTTTCTCATGCTTTGTAAATAATTTTACATGGCATCTCAGTTAGAAGATGCTTTATATTATACCTCAGTACATGTACAAAAAAATCTCAAGAACCATTTACGAGGACTTAAACAAATACATGTCGCAGGACATATTAACCTGTGTGTCGCCTCATGTGACGCTTTAAGGAGCCTTTGGTCTTAAACGCATAAGTGCAACCTTCCCAATCACAGGGGTACTGTCGCTCATCGGAGTGGGTTAGCATGTGGGTTTTAAGCACATTGAACTAAAAACAAACAGTACAAAATACATATAATAAAGAATCACTATATTGGCTCAAAAAATGCACAAAATGTAATATTTCAAAATTTAAATTCAATCTGCATTAATAACATACTAAAGAGAAATATTTCTGATGGTTGTTATGTCTTCTGCATAAATTAGAGAGCTCAACTTTTTCAGTAGCCAAAATAAAGATTTAACATCATTAACAATGGTAGTCATTATATCTATCCGTTGTTAATGAAAATAAATCTTTAATAGAAATATTTCTATATGTAATTTAGAGAAATGCTACTTACATCTTTGAAGGAGCGACTACAAATTTCACATCCAAAAGGTCGAGTTTTACTAATATGGAACTGCTCTGCATCGCTGTCCATTTCTTTGCCATTCTGCATGACAACCTGTACGTGTGTGGCTTGTGAGGAAGTGTCACCATGATAGATACGCACCATGTTTCCACCAGTACCAACACCTAAGATAGTAGTTATATTCACTAATTGTGTCCAGTAAACATTTTGAGAGGTTATGATTAGCAATCACAAATTGATTTCTATAATTCATGCCTTTTGAAAAGGTACAATTGAAAGGTACAAAAATAAGAGTTAGAAAACCTTCAAATGTATCAAATAAAAGCCATGCATCAGCCACCAAATGAAAATGATTGTCATTCAGAAAATTAAGTTTGCCGATTAATTTTTCTAGACAGTATCTATAACAATACATACTACTATCAGAAAACAAAGTTTTATGTTGAGGGTCTTCAGTATATATTTCTTGAACGGCTTCTGGACCAATTTCCATTGGTTCTTTCTTTACAGGAGCATTGGGAACGAAATCTAAAATCCCGGGAAAAAGACAGCATTAAGTACAGTATCTCCTCATAGCATACTAATTTATTGAAAAATGATACAAATATACTTTTCTTCTAACAATATCTAAATAAATGATCATCACTCAATACTTACTTGGTGATGTGTCAAAATCATCATCATCATCATCATCTTCATCAGCTGCCTCTTCATCACTTCCATGTTTGTCTGAGTGATCAAATTCTAAGTGTCTACTCAAGGCTGCCTGCCTTCTAAATGACTTGGAACATTTTTCACACTGATACCCACAGGGATTTTGGATAATATTATTCTCAGGATGGTTTATCCTAGGTCCTTTTGGTCCTAAAACAAACAAATATTAGTTAGTTTCAAGAAGCACATGTACACAGAACTACACACGTTTTTAAACCTACGCACATACATTTTATTGACGGACGGTTTTCAAGACGCGTGTTGAAATCGCACGGAGCACAGCTCTAATTAATCATCAATGTCTTAATTGAGCAGCTTTAATCTTCATTTTGTTTTAATGTGTTTTTAACAGCAATGTTACCTCTCTTTCTGCCTGCATATGGTGGCTTTTTAGTTGGGACTTCCTTTTGAACTAGGTGAGGCACTAGACCCTTTGATCCTCTGGACTTGGTGTAAGATACTTTACAATTGTCTCTTGATAACTTGTGTCTACAATATGAATAGGAATAGAACTTAAAACAGGCCATTCATGTGAACATTGAATTTGTGATGAACAATAGGTAACTATTTCAATCATTTTTGATTTAGAATACTTATTAATCAGTTTTATTCTAAACCCTCTCAAGGTCAGAACTTTGAAGATAGATATATAAATTTTTGATTCAACTACACGTATGTATAATACAGCCTACTTATTAGAAAAAATAAAAACCCCTGTAAAAATATTAGACCCGGCCGCCATCATTCTGACAGATACATAAAAAAGCCAGTGTATGTCTGTCTCAAAATGCGTGTCAGAATCATGGCGCCTGCATCTACCTTATATTCTAAAAGAAATTGAAGTTGTCACAAAACACTTGTAAAATCCATATGTTCTTCATTATAGATATTTCAAATGCGACTCAGCAAAAGTAGAATGAAATATACCACATTTAAATCCCAATATCATGCAAAAGATTTTAGTGTTTCTACATTTGTAATTATTTAATTTGAAAACCAAAACAAAAAACAAAAGCAAAAAAAAAATCAAATACACCCTGACGAAAAAATAAATAACTGTGCACAAGGATTTAAAATTATTAGTTATTTACTTTGATATTTAAATACCATAAATTAGTTCTCTGGTTTCATCCATTTAATATTGTTATTTTCTTGTTATCACATGACACTTCATAGCACAACTTACGTAATATAATCCTGAAGATTGGTGAAAACAAGCTTGCATTTTGTACATGAATGTGTATCGGTCTCTCCATCAGCATCTTCTGGCAACACAATAGTCATAGTGCGCCCTTGTTTTTCAACAACACAAGGAGACCCACTGTGTTCTGGCTCTAAAAAATATGAGCAAATACTAGATATTATCAAAATGGTTTATAGGTAACTCGTGTACTGGATAAACATACCTCAAAGACATATTTCTTCTGTCATTACACGATACGATGAATAGATGGAGATTGGTTAAAGGTGGCTCCAAAACTGGGAGTAGGCCTACAACGCAGGGTTGGCAATCTTCCTGAAGTTTGCTATTTCTTCCAGGAAGGTGGAAAAAATGCGGAAAAATAATGGAAGAAATGGAAGTAATGGAAGTTTGGTTTCCAGTCCAAATGATTTGATCAGTGAAAGATGGGTTATAAACATTTGAATTTGTATGCCTTTCACTTTCATTACTGCCATACACATTTCATACTTGTATATTGTATAGTGCCTCATCAATGAAAAAAAAAAAAAATCCTCACAGAACACAGACCATTGGACATACAAATGTATATGCAAACCCAGGATTTCCGGTAATGTGTGCCAGATCAACTGGTGAGCCGCATGCACCAACTCATGTGTGAACTCAACCCGTGGAGAGCACTCATCACAGTGCGACATACCGTCTAAATGATTCTCATTTGGAGCTCTGCCTACAGTATTATCATGTTTTGTGGAGTCAAAGTTAGAGCTAAATTTAGTTTTCACAATTCAATTATTTTATGTATTTTCCTGCTTTACTTTCAAAAATAACTCTAAAATTCAAATTTCAAACATAATTTTTATCAATTTCAAACTCTACAGGTTCCTTTTCAAAAATAAACAACACATGACAATTCAATACATCAACCATGAGAGTACTAATTGAATACAAAATTGGTTACTATCTATGTAAACATTTGTAACTATAACAAATACTTTTTATCCCAGTAAAATACTATTGGTAACATATATTAATAATTACTTATGTATTCAAATATCATTCTATTTCTACTTATTTCTAAATAAACATACATATTATTGTATTTGAAATTTGAAGTTTAGAGTTATTTTGAAAGAAAAGCAGGTATTAAAATACATTAAAACAATTGAATCATGAGACCAACTGCTTTATACCACATAACAAAAAATCAACTGGACATACAAAGTTTTCATTTTCACATTTCATATTCAAAATATTCATGCTATAGATTTTACATTAGAGATAGTCATGTTCAATTTATCTAATGACAATTGGATCATGTGAGATTCAAACCTATGATCTCTGGGTGGACATAACTGACCAAGTATATGTTAGCTGGAGGTGGGGGGGGGGGGGGTGGGCGGTTACATGGACAACAGTTCAACAGTGTAACCTTTTAACAGTTCGCTGCTTGGGATGATGGTATCATTCTGGTCTCACAACCACGGGGTTGTGAGTTTGAGTACTGCCAGGACCACTTGATAAAGTTAAATGGAAGTTTAGAGTTGTAAAACCTGTCTTCAGCTATGTCCATCGTGGTAGAAATATGCATGGTAGAAAGATGCGTGAGAGAATGTAGAAAATGAATTTCACAAGCATTGGGAAACATCTATATCGATCCCATTGCATGAAAATGCTAGTAAAGACCTCCCAAAATTTCATCCTCATGTGAGATTCAAACTGGAAGGAGACCTCTGGGTTGAGATGATAACTGACCAGGTATGTAAGCTGGGGGTTACAGAGACAACAGTTCAGCTGTGTAACTTTTTAACAGCTTGCTGCTTGGGATGATGGTATCATTCTGGTCTTACAACCTTGCAGTCGTGACTTCAAGTCCAGCCAGAGCCACTTAATATAGTTAAATGGAAGCTTAGGATTGTATAACCTGTCTTCAACTATGTCTATCGTGATAGAAATATGCTTGGTAGAAAGATGTGAGATAGAATGTAGAAAATAAAATGGTATGACCATCAAGTAGAATAAGAACGTATTTTTTTTTTCTCCAGATAATGGCAACATAATATATTTGCTTGAAGAATCTGGTGGGTGCCACCATGGCACCCTTGAGCAACTTTTTTATTGACGTCCCCATTTGGTATGTACGGTTTGAGTAAGGCATATCATGTAGATGATATAAACATATAATGTTTGGCATCAAATTGAAGTATATGGTCTACTGAAGTTAGTTACGTATGTAAAGAATAATAAACTGGAAGTTTAAATTACTTACAGGCATATATTTATAGTCAATACACACCAGGAGTTGCTAACGCGATATAATGTTTTTATGTTCTCTTTACCTTAAGGCCATCCTTTTTATATAAGTTGGATGACAAACCCGACGATGTGCCCTAATGAACCCCGATAAGTTAAAAAAATGACACAACCACCTTTTATTTAATAATTGCCGACGATAATAAAAACAAAACAACTTTATTTTCTTCCCATCGCCGATCTGTCAAAAGATTTAGTACGAATCACATCGCGGGTCACATGACTTTTTCTCGCGATTCATAATGCAAACAACAATGGCGCCATTTTACAGTCGATTTCCAACGAGCCTCAATGCCATTTGATTCTTTATGAATCTTACATAATTCTGCGCGCTTGATAGAGGCTGCGCCGTGTTTTTGACCAATCAACGATCACCGACCTAGTTTTCTGCATACAGTAAGCATGGCTGTTTGGTTGTCATATTTTTGTTAAAAAATCTCAATATTATTCGTCTCTCGTGCCCCATCTAATTAGATCTTTTAATCCGTATGACAAGAGAGGCGATTGGCAAACTATTGATCAAGTGTGGACGTCGGAGAAGTAATATGTATTACGAAACGATTGACATTTGCAATCGGACTTCCAAACTTTGGGCCAAAGATGAAACATGGGTGACTGATATAGTATTGTCATGTTTGCAAGCGTTTCTTTTTTTTTTTTTTTTCACGAGGCCCCCCTATCAATGATAAATTCCGTCTTTTTTTTATTATTCCCTCCCTGTCGCTTTTCGGAAGGAGGGTTTTTTAAAATTTGCCCTGCCCCCCCCCTGTCAAATTTTTTGCGTACAAAAAATTCGTCATCTAACTTATATAAAAAGGATGGCCTAAGGTGATTTATTCATTTGTTCTATCAGCTTAGTCCAAATTTTAATAACTTTTTACATGGTTTTTGATTGATATACAACGTAATTAACACTCAATTGGTCCAATGAACGTCAAAGGAGGGTTTATGGCTGCAAAACTCAGAAGTACAATGTTATGTTGAATTGCAACACAATACTTCCACCTAACCCCTCTATTACATTTAGTCCAGAATTGGGAAGCCTGCGGCTGGTTTCACCCTTTTTATTCATTCCGTCCTACTATATATCCGGAATTTGAAAATCTTTGTTTGTAAACATTTTTCGAAACGGAGCGAAAAGGCTCCGTGGCCGGAGTAAAAATATAACGGACAGGTCTTGCCGCAGCCTAAAAGGAGCCTCGCCAAACCGGTTTATACGAAGCCTTCATGAAAATCGTCCGGAAGGAATGTGCGAGATAGGCAAATTAACATACATCCCGGAGTCTAAATGACTGTGTCATGCTAAACGGAGAGTTCAGGCGCCGGCCGGTCTGTGCATGATGGCCACTATATAACAGGCAGAATTGGCTGAAGTACTGAATATTCACCGTATTTTGCAAGGAGAAAATATTTTAATAAATTAATATATACACTGTAAAAGTATTGAATGCGCTAATAATTTTGCAAGCCAAATATATACAAGTAGTCGTCGGGAAGGCCGTAAATCTCCCCTTCCCCAATCAGGCCAATTCCCCGATCAGGCCATTTTTGAAAAGTAGGCCAAAGTACTCAAATATCAAATCACATGAGGAGAGTGATATATTCAGACAAAATGTCAAGTTTGGTGAAGATAGGTAATAAAGTCTTCCCAGGAGACAGATAAACACAATTACGTAATAATTTGTTTTTAAAAACACATCGTAACTTCATCAAAAGTAGGCCAAAGTACACCAAAATCTAATCAGCTCTGGAGAGTGGTACAGCGAAGCTAAATATGAAGTTTGCTGACCATAGGTCAAATACTTCTCCCTGTAGAGTGTTAACAAGGTTTATTACGTAACGCTTGTAAGTTCAAAAGTAGGCCAAAGTACACCAATATCAAATCACGTGAGGAGAGTGATATAGACATACCAAATGTCATGTTTGGTGATGATAAGTCATAAACTGTTCCCAGGAGACAGATAAACACAATTACGTAATAATTTGTTTTTAAAAACACATCGTAACTTCATCAAAAGTAGGCCAAAGTACACCAAAATCTAATCAGCTTTGGAGAGTAGTACAAGGAAGCTAAATATGAAGTTTGGTGACCATAGGTGAAATACTTCTCCCTGTAGAGTGTTAACAAGGTTTATTACGCAATGCTCGTAAGTTCGTCAAAAGTAGGCCAAAGTACAAACAAAATTTTTTGAGAGGTACTTTTTTCCTCAAACAAGACATATTCAATTTGCAAATCAATAGCTCAAGTAGTCTTCCGAGTTATCAGCCTGTTTATTTTGGATGGACGGCCGGCCAGAAGCAAAGCTAGAAATCTCCCTCCGGACTTCGTCCGGGGAGATTTAATTAAAAGCGTATAAGTTTAATGTATTAGCTTTTTATTTGGTAACTTCAGAAGAGCTGTTAAATGGAGAAAGAAAGAAAAAACAATTTGTTTCAAGATGTGTAACATATCTAATTTAGTTTTAGGATACAATACAACTCACAATATACAGTATACATCAGTTACAACACCATATCACAGGTTTTCACAATTACAGAATTTCACACACATAGTCTCAACAATTATTTAACAGTGCGAAGAACAGTGTCACTCAACTTGCTGGTCATCTGGAGATTCTTAGTCATTTTCTATTATTTCTTGATCACCTTGAAGTTCATTTTCATCATCTGGAACAGTTACTCACATACGTGCTGCAACGCGCTCTTCTTGCCAAGGCACCGCGCCTGCAGGAGAGTTGAGGTATTCTACCAAAGTCTGGCGTTGTAACTTGGCGGCCTCCAGTTCCCTCACACCTTGGTGTCTGGCATCCAGAGCTTGAAGATTGGCATTCTGTCGCCAGGCACCTGGGATAATGTTGTGCTCTTCATCTTCACCATCGAGTTCCACTCCAGGAGCCAGGTCTTGGACATTGTCTCTGGCCAGCCTCATCCTGATGAAATTGTGTAGACATATGCCAGCATGTACTATTTGCTGCACAATTTCAGGTTTCTGTTGCATGGTGGTGAGAAAACACTGCCAACGTTGAGCAAGGATACCAAATGCGTTTTCCACCACCATCCATGCACGAGATATTCTGTAATTGTAGATCCGTTCTTTGCTCATGAGTCAAATTTCTCTGGCTGAATGGTTTTAACATGTAGTCTCGCAGAGCAAATGCATCGTCCCCAAGTAGAACGTAAGGCATTGGCTCATTGTCATTTGGCATGTTGTCAGGTGGAGGCAAGCTCATCAGACCCTCATCTAGGCCTTTTTTCAGAGGAGACAAAATGTTGGAAATTGTGGCCTATGTGGATGTAAAACAGTACACCGTGTTCCTGAACTAACTGTAGCTGCCAGCTGTCAGCTGGGTTATCATGCACATCTTATTGCAAGTGCTAGGCCAAAGCTAAAGATGCCAATTACCATAAAAGCAAATTGATAATTATGTTCAATTTGATGAGCAAGTATATGATTCTCAGGAAGATGAGGATCAATACAATGAAGGATAGTGCAGTAAGCAATGAATAAGACTGTAATATAGACAGTTGACGTTCAAAGGTGTGTCAAAATTATAATAAATTTCACTTTTTATGAAAATAAACGGTATAAAACAAATATCTACTTGGTTTTTATGATCCTTTACATATATTAAGTTCCCTAAGACACATGCTTTAATATGTTATCAAAACACAATATATCAATTACAAATCTAACCCACCCATTACATCAAGGTCCGTGCCACTGGCACGTGTGGATTTGTTACTAAATATAGCATTTTTGTTCTGAATTTGGTGCCCGGGGTGGCCCGACGCCGTGTTGAAGCCACGAAACGGCAAGAAAAGTCATTATACTGGTGCCGGACGGTACGAAATGGCCATTTTTTTGCTTGTACCGTCGGCAGCGTATAACGTGAATATTTCATGCTGCGGGACACTGTCGACGTCACCGGGCCATTTTTTCGTGCCGCCGACGGTGCAATTTCGTGGAGCATAAGTAGCAAATCCTTGGGGGCGGGGGTGGTTTTAATCCAGACGCGGCATGAAGAAATAACACCCATGACTTTTTAAATCCCCCCCGCACTTTTTTCCAATTTTTTTAATATTCCCAGCTGTGCCGTCCAGTACCCCCCATGGGGCACTTGCCGCCGGTACGCATGTAATATGTAATGGGGGGGTAATTAGTCTCATGGGGCTCATGGGGCTGGGCTGCAAAAAATATTGGTGTGGCTTGTGGTGTCAGTAAAAAGAATTACTCAAGGGTGACAAGGTGGCACCAATCAGATTCTTAAAATAAACATAATTCTACTACAATATTCTGCAAAACTAAAATGCAGTGATGTAAATAGGTCAGAATATGGTGAGTCTCTCGGACTTGCAACTTAAATTTAGATGGGTCCCAAGAAAATCTTAAGAGTCCCAAATTATATAACAGCTTACCAAATCTATTCATTTTACAATTGTATATATCATTTGGATATTTTATTTGTATTGAGATTTTTTAATTTAACTTTATAATGATGTTAAATAAACAAAAAATAGTAAATTTGTTTCACCAGGTTTTATTTTCATCCATGCTGGGATGTCTAAAAAGGTGACCCATAGATTGAGCACACCCGTACTACCCAATATAGAGTATAGAATAATGGGGTCTTCTACAAACAGATTTAAGGTTCCCCGATGGGTTCTCCTGTTTCACCTGCAGTCGCAGATCTCACTATGGAGAACTATGAGCGTTCTTACAAGTGCTCCAGTCAAGCTTCTGTCTGGTACAGATGTGTAGATGACAGGTTCACAGTTCTTCCTTCCAACCAGATTAATGATTTCACCACATACATGTAGCCCAACTCAATCGACCCTCACAAACAGTTTACCACGGAAGGTGAAGGGAACAAGCTTCCCTTTCTTGGTACACCAACAGAGCATTTGGAGGATGGTAATCTAAAAGGGTTTCCATTGACAGGAAACCGACCCATACTGGTCAGTACTTAAACTGGACCAGCAACCATCACCTGGAACACAAGTGATCAGTCGTACCCACCCTTCTCAGATGGGCAGATCACCTGGTCACAGATGAAGTTGATCACGAGAATAAAACTAGACACGTAAAAGATGTTCTGAAAATAAATGGTTATAAGCCTTGGTCATTTATGATCCCACAGAAACATATCCCATAAAAGCAAGGTACTTCAGAAGGGATTCAAAGAGTCTTCAGAAACCATGGTGTACCCAGTTATCACAAGCCATTCAACACTCTCAGATCCAACCTTGTGAAGCCCAAAGACAAGCCTGACTCTATGAAGAAGTATGGTGTAGTTTATTGCATCACCTGTCCACAGTACAAGGAAGAGTACGTCGGTGAGACTGGAAGGAGAATGATGGAACACTTTGACAGCATCAGCAGTGCAGATCCACACCAGCAAAACTGGACATTTGATCCCTAAAAAGGAGGCAAAGATTATTGGACAAAAGAAGAACTGGAACAGGAAGAAGACTCTTGAGGCCCTGAAAATCGTCATACGAAGACCCACACTCAACTTAACCAAGACAAGGTATTCCCTCCAGTTCTGATGAAACTTCTTCACGAGACTGGAAAGTACGAAGTACACCCTAGTAAAATATCTCAATCTTCTTTGCAGAAGGTTTAGTAGGTGTGTGCAAATTCAGCAAAACTGTTGTTGTTTTTGTCTGGAATCTTAATCTTTATTATAGATGATGTTGCTGTTTTTGTAAAACTGGGATTCATCAGACATTCATTACCACCCCCAATGACATATATTTTTCTCATCTCTCCTATATACGATGGGCTAAATGCTGAATACCTGAAATATGCACCACCTACAATACACACCAGTGTAGCAGAATTACTGAATAAAACAGCTGCAACAGGAGACCTGCCACTTGAACTAAAACTAGGAATACTCAACTCACTACAAAACCCCGGTAAGAAAAAAGGACCACGAGAAAATCTACGCCCCATAATCTTCTTTCCATCATCAGAAAAATACTCACCATCTGTATCCTAAGAAGAACATGGAATAGACTATCAAAGATGATCACAATCGACCAAGCAGCTTATCAAGGAGGAAGAAGCACAACTAAGCAAGTCTTTGCCATCAAGACACTTGCAGAGAAAGCAATAAGATCAAGCAATTTCAAAATATACCTATTATTACTTGACATGAGCAAAGCCTTTGATACTGTTAATAGAAACAAATTATTTGATGCTCTAGAAACCATCCTACTTCCTGAAGAATTACATCTACTTCATATACTCACCAACAATGTAAAACTACAAGTAAGAGTAGGATCTGAAACCAGCGAAGAATTTAATAGAATACTTTGCATCATGCAGGGTGACTGCCTTAGTGCAGGTTTGTTTATATTCTACCTTGCCCAGGCCTTAGCAGAAAGAAATTCCATCGAAGCAAAGCACGACTATGCCCAACATATCGACAAACATCATCCAAATGCTATCCCCATCAAGTCAACAGTAACAATTGAGCCAAAATATGCAGATGATATCACCTATGCATTAACATCGAAACCATACATTGACAACATCAAAGAAACTATTCCATCAAGACTGAAAATGTACAATCTGGGTGTCAACATTGGCAAAACAGAAGAATATACAATTCCAGATGCACCAGACATAGCTGTGAATAAAAGCTGGAAAACCTGCAAACTGCTAGGTAGCATCATTGACACTGAAAGTGACATAAAACGCAGAAAGCAATGTCTGTCCTCACCCAACACAAAAAGGTTTATCACAGTAAAAACCTCTCAATAGACCAAAAGATCAGACACTACCGAATGTACATAGAATCTACCTTATTATACAACTGCAAACTATGGACACTAAACACTACTCTATCTGACAAACTAGATGCCTTCCACAGAAGCATACTCAGATATGTAATAGGAATCAAATACCCCAAAATCATCAAAAATGAAGCCATTTATGAAATCACAAACCAGAGAAAAATAACCAAAACAATACAATCAAGGAGACTGTCATGGTTCGGACACTTGATGCGTTTACCAGCAGAAACACCAGCTAGAATAGCCTTTAATGAAGCAATCAAACCAACAAAAAGAACAAGAGAGGCAGACCAAAAACATCCTGGCTAGACACAATACAAAAAGACTTTAATGAACTGAAAATCAACATCAACATAAAAGACAAAATCAACATCAACATAAAAGACATAAATAACATTCCAAAACTGATCAAACTATGCGCTGACCGTACCTCCTACAAGGCAGTGACAAAGACATGTTGCGGTATGCAAGGGAATCCTGCGAGGACAGACATATCCTAACCGTTCATGATGATGAATATATACCAGCAGATCGATGTCAAAATTTTGCGTCGCAAGTAACTTTTGCAGGGGGCCACAATTTTGCAAGGACTCATACCATTAAATACATTGTAATAATAAATGTTTTAGGTTATTATGACAGTACCGTTTCAGTCAAGTTTTGGATACACCACTTTTTTGTGGGTCTAATATTTCATCGCACGTGCTGAAACTTTTCATACCAGAATTCTAATATTTTCTATTTAATTGTGGCATTAAAAGGATATAGAGCAGATATCACACATTCATTAATATTATGATTCCATTACATGATGTACATTCCCGATATATAATAAGTATTATCTTATGGCATATATAGGTAATATTTGAATGAATATCGCGAAACACTATGTAGATATCTATCTTTGCCAAATAGTAGCTCTAGTCTAGATTGCAGAAAAATGCATCAAATTTTCAAAAATTTTCGGGGGGAGATCCCCCTCGCCCCCACGCGCAGAAGGGGGGTGTCCCCCCTCCCGCACCCACCCCCCGCGGCGCCTGCGGCACCGCATACGCAGGGCCTACGGCACCGCTATATCGGCTTGGACGAGTTTATTACATATAACAATTTCATTAATGAATCACTTGACACAGCAAAAGAAATGTGCAAAAACAAGATTATCACAGAAAAACGGCTTGTAAAAGAATGCTATTGCCACCTAATCGAACGAATAAAATTTATCCGACACGATTAAACACTAACGTGTTTAAATAACGATGTAATTTAAGAAAAATGTAAAAAATACCTAACAAATTTTGTAACATCCGCCATAGCGAGGTGCATTTCGTCACCGAAATCGAGCTTACACGAGAAATGATGACGTATTACAAAAGTAATCAATGATTAGCCTTATTACACACCGAAACATGGCAACACCGACCATACTGCGATGCGATTAAGAGTAGCGCTACACAAGCTCATTATCATAATTTATGCATATGTATGCTGGTTTCAGAGAATCAGCCTTAGTCAAGCGCGCATCGTTGTTGCAGATTAGTAACAGCGCTTTTACGCAGAGAGGGTGAGAGGGCGATAATAAAGAGCATTATTGTCATCTTGATCTGGGGAGTATTCGATAGATTTCTTAAAATATGTAGAATATTATGGTCTCAAAGTGTGATAATAAGAATCAGCATCAATACTTTGAATAATAGAACCTTTTAAGTGCAACCGGCTGGTGCAGGTAACAATATATTTTGCTTTTTTTATGTGGTTGAACTTTATCCTGCTGGGTTACTCTGATTTCCGGGTAAAACGCAGTATGTTGTTTATTACTTTTAGTGAAATTATAGCGTTTAAAGTATTTGCAACATCGAATTAAATTCTTCCATGAAGTTAGAATTGGCAGGCACGAACAAATGCAAAGTACTCAAAATCAAAACGTGAAATACATAGTCATACAACAAGTTTTGTGATGATAGGTACAAAGTCTTCCCGACAGATAAACACTATATTAAAAAAAAAAAACACATTTTTGATCAAAAGTAGACCAAAGGACACCAAAATCTAATCAGCTCTGGAGAGAGGTACAACGAATAGATATGAAGTTTGGTGACCATAGGTCAAATACTTCTCCCTGTAGAGTGGTAACAAGGTTTATTACGTAACGCCGAAGTTCAAAAAAGTAGGCCATATTACACCAATATCAAATCACGTGAGGAGAGTGATATGGACATACCAAATGTCAAGTTTGGTGATGATAAGTCATAAACTGTTCCCACAAGACAGATAAACACAATTACGTAAAACATCGAATCTCATCAAAAGTAGGCCAAAGTACACCAAAATCTGATCAGCTCTAGAGAGTGGTACAACGAAGCTAAATATGAAGTTTGGTGACCATAGGTCAAATACTTCTCCCCTGTAGAGTGTTAACAAGGTTTATTACGTGCCTGTAAGTTCAAAAAGTAGGCCAAAAGTACACCAATATCAAATTATGATATAGACATACCAAATGTCAAGTTTGGTGATGATAAGTCATAAACTGTTCCCAGGAGACAGATAAACACAATTTACGTAATAATTAAATCATCGTAACTTCATCAAAAGTAGGCAAAAGTACACCAAAATCTGATCAGCTCTAGAGAGTGGTACAACGAAGCTAAATATGAAGTTTGGTGACCATAGGTCAAATACTTCTACCTGTAGAGTGTTAACAAGGTTTATTACGTAACGCTCGTAAGTTCAAAAGTAGGCCAAAGTACACCAATATCAAATCACGTGAGGAGAGTGATATAGACATACCAAATGTCAAGTTTGGTGATGATAAGTCATAAACTGTTCCTAGGAGACAAATAAACACAATTACGTAATAATTAAATCAGAATTTCATCAAAAGTAGGCCAAAACACCAAAATCTAATCAGCTCTGGAGAGTGGTACAACGAAGCTAAATATGAAGTTTGGTGACCATAGGTCAAATACTTCTACCTGTAGAGTGTTAACAAGGTTTATTACTTTTCGTATAGGCCAAAGTACACCAATATCAAATCACGTGAGGAGAGTGATATAGACATACCAAATGTCAAGTTTGGTGATGATAAGTCATAAACTGTTCCCAGAAGACAGATAAACGCAATTACGTAATAATATTTTTTTAAAACACATAGTAACTTCATCAAAAGTAGGCCAAAGTACACCAAAATCTAATCAGGTCTGGAGAGTAGTACATCAAAGCTACATATGAAGTTTGGCGACAATCGGCCAAATACTTCTCCCTAAAGTGCGGTAACAAGATATTTGTATCGAAGGTCGGTCAAAAAGTAGGCCAAAGTACAAAAAAAAAATTTTGAGACATACGATTGTCCTCAAACTAAACATATTTAATTTTCAAAGCAATAGCTCTCATGGTGTTCAAGTTATAAGCTTTTAAGCATGTGGACGCCGGACATACATACAGACGGACAGCACTAAATATCTCCCCTGACTTCGTCCGGGAGATTTAATAAAATACATATATCACAACAACGACATTACTATATTTATTTCTTAGTGATGATAAAGATTAAATGTTGTAAAATGGGGAACCCAGCTGCTGATTTCTCCCCGCTAGACGTCGCCACTTGAAATCGAGTGGTCTGTCAGCGAATCTACGTTTATTAACACTGGAATAGTGCATATGTAATTTGGGAGCTTATGAAACTACGTAATTCAGAATAAAAAAATTCATACACCTATGTAAAATTTACTACTGAATCCGATTTTATACATAATAGATGTTTACTTGCAACATTTTTTGAGTGAAAAACGTTTTAAACAGGAGCTATTTTTCTTACCGACACCGGCAGTAGTTTGACACCATAATCTTATTCGTTTTCAAAGAAACACACGCTATATACGGATATTTCCTTTCATATGACTGTTGTCATTCACATTATCTGTGTTCTGACGTTTCAATTGCCATCAAATATCCAGTTTAGAAGACACAAACCAAGTATCTGTATGCCAAAGCAGCAGGTTATACTTTTATTTCTTATTGCCTTGATACTAAATATCGACGTAAGTAGTTTGGTTTATAAACGTAAAAAATGACGTATCAGCCTTTAAAACGGCGCCTTTCAGCGAGTGGTGCCAATATAATAGACTATTGTCCACTAGTTTTCTAATCTTGATGTTCAAATAACTTCTATTCGAAAATTTTAACCATACCCATTTCTACATATAATTGATATCATTCAAATTGCAACAGATTTGCCGATTCAGTTTTATCATTTTCTTCACCATTCTGGATAAATATGACCCGTTTATTTGGGCTCCTAAGCATTGACGCAAATGGACACCAGGGGAATTATCGCTCGGAGTAACTTTTATGTAGAACATTTTTTCACCACCAGATGGCTTGTGTTGTGCGGCTAAGGTGGCCATTAAAGAACTGCCAAATTTTCGGGCCTGACGTGTAATTCAATACGATTTCCACCAAAAAACTAAAATCTCGAAAATCCCTTCTAATAGAAACATATATAAATTTACTGTGAAGCAACCTCCTACCCTCAGCCCCCCCCCCCCCCAAAACCTCACTAATACAATCATTTAGAACGAACAAAGTTCGCTGCTAAATAATTAACCACTATCATAATGATTATTCAAAAATTGTCTTCATAATTTTCTTAAACATACTGTGACGAAATCGCACTGTAGGCGTTTTCCCCTGTTAACTAAGTTAAAAACGTCCAAATGTTTCAATGTTTACAAATACGGTCTACCATTTTGCGTCACATGACAGGTGGACAAGTCCACCTGATCCCGGAGTGCTCCATGAGAGCAAGAATCTGAGTGGTCAATCCAGCGGTCAGCTAGCTGCAGCGGATTAGGCTGGCCGAGGTATAAGAGGGGCTGTACGGCTATTTTGGCCCCTCCATTGACGCCCTGACAAGTTCCTAAAGACCAGAAGACTTCCACGACCAAGCGTACACCCTCACGTGAGCGAAAATAGACCGGCCGCGGCCCACGTGTTGCTCGCCCCGAACTCGTGACCCCGCCGCTGCACCGAGGGACCTGCCATCGAACGCCCGAGCAGACGACAGAGCCGAGAGACGTCAGCCTCGAGGGAGATGCCGAAACAAGACAACTAGGAGTAAGCTTCGATTGTAATAAAGAAATAAATAAGATCGCAGTCAACGTGTAAATTGTAGTTGGTTTCCTTGGCATCATACACTCACACACTTTTATAATACACGAACCGTAGCGTGGAAATATGCTACAATACCATGTAATCCTCAAAGTCTCAGTAAGGTGACAATTTTCATAACTGAAGTTATTAGAAAGATACTATTTATACTAGATTCTCACGCAAATCATTACACTTGCCAATTGTAAGTTCAGCAAACATCTACTCCTGTCCTTTAAAACAATTTCACCAACAATATACTGGTATACTTAATACCCCTCAACAAACAACACTGGGGTTAATCATTCAATAACTGGGAGTTATAATTAGAAAAAGTCAAATACCATGTAAAGGTTAACACTTGTCATTTAGACAAAGAGCTTTAACAATAGGCAAACCTGTAAAAATTTCACCTCATGTCCAAATGCTTAACCAGTTAATGTACTCAGCAAACAAATTCACTGGTGGTTGAGACATTTAATTAGCATTGAGCCACTAACCTTGCATTTACCTGTATTACATGTTCTTGCCTCTACTTGATAATTATTGCAATAGAACTTATATGGAATACTAAATGTCAACATATTCCTTATGACATTTATTTTTCTGATTTCACACTTCCTTTTGACATATATGGTAATCATAAATCAAAACGAATCACTTTATAATTTATATTTTTATTTCACGCGTCCTTTTGACATATATGGGAATTATAAATGTCAACATGTATTATTCATTAACATTTATTTCTCTGATTTCACACATCCTTTTGACATATATGGGAATTATAAATGTCAACGTGTATTACTCATTGACATTTATTTTTCTGATTTCACGAGTCCTTTTCACATATATGGGAATTATAAATAGCAACTTCAGGGATGATTCTGGGCTGCACATTGCGCCAATAGGCACACTGTTTTTTCTGATTGGCACAATCACTTTAAGCTTACTGTGCCAAATTGGTAAACAGTAATTTTCTATGACAATCACACATAAGTCATTTGAGATCTGGCCCACCATCTTGCAAAACGGCACGCTTTTTTTGAGCAAGTGTGCCAAAATGGCACACACTGTCTTTCACCCAGAATCATCCCTGCAACTTATTACTTAATGATATTTGTTTTTCTGATTTCACGTGTATGAACATGTATTACTAATTGACATTTATTTCTCTGATCATTTCACGCATCCTTTGGACATATATGCGAATCATAAATGGCAACATGTATTACTTATTGACATTTATTTTTCTGATTCCACGCGTCCTTTTCACATATAGGGGGATTATAAATGGCAACTTATAACTTAATGATATTTGTTTTTCTGATTTTGCATGTATGAACATGTATTACTTATTGACATTTATTTCTCTGATTTCACCCATCCTTTTGACATATATGGGAATCATAAATGTCTACATGTATTACTTATTAACATTTATTTTTCTGATTTTACGCATCCTTTTCACATATATGGGAATTATAAATGGCAACTTATAACTTAATGATATTTGTTTTTCTGATTTCATGAGTCGTTTTGACATATAAATGTCTAAATGACTCGCGAATTTTAAGAAAAATAAATGTCAAAACGACTCACGAATTTTGAGAAAAATAAATGTCATAAATGTCAAAGTGTCACAACTTTTTCCTAAAATAAACGTTATAAATGTCAATGACATATGTCGATGCCAACCTTGTATAATGCTGACAGATTTTGAAGTTCCTAACCAATCAAATCAACAGAGGTGAAATAAGTTCAGCAGTCAATCAAACAAAACAGTACGTAATCTGCACAAGGATGTTCAGAGAAATACAGTGCACGTTATTATTTGCAGGATTGATGTTTGAAAGCATATGTGGAACGCAATGTGATTTACGCTAGTCCCCCGTATTCTCCAACAGTCCTCCATGAAAACAAACTTTTCCAAAGTGTATATATTAGTGATGGTCTCAATTCTTCACATTTTTTGGATATCCATAATTATCTTCATTCTTCATTGATTCATTGAGTGAAACCAACCAAACGTTTAGCAAAATAGCATTGGCATTTAAATAGAAAAAGTACATATAAAGCAGTAAGTTCTATGTAAACATTTGAATCGCATGTCCTTGTTTGGCTCACTGACCCTGTTCTTATCTACTGCCAGTAAAAGAAGCTCAGTTGGCCCACGGGTTATACTATGAACATGGACTTTGAAGGCTGTGTGAATGGGAAAGCAGTGAAACCCACGATGCTATTTCTAAGTCTGAGTTGAAATTTGCCCTCAATGAATGATGCATGTATACATGAAATAAACTAATAACTGATCATCACTGTGATGTCCTAGGCTATGGAGACAGAAGATTGTGTAAAGAAAAATTTAAATAAAAACGTAGAGCAAGTAGTCAAGTTATGGGGAGTCCTCAAAGTACAGCCACATCCTTCGTAGGATTATGTATTATGTATATCACCAAGGGAACGCACATGTTTGGCGCTATATCAAGACGTAGATCACCAGTCGCTAAAACAGGCCATACACATAAACTGTGAATTGTACATATGAGGTAAAATTTAGGGACAACTACAAGGGGGAGTTCACGTCATACGCACAATTCACGAATTGTGTGTATGGCTGACCTGTGCGATTCATGCTCTAGGTCGTAATTAGAGAAGAATTAACAATTTGTTAAGTGAACGTAAAGCTTAAATAGGATGAGCCCATAACTGGAGCACTTGTTCTATACCTTTTGCATAGGAATGTGTTGATCTAGGATCGTGTATGTGGTTCTCCATCTTTGAGTCACTTTGCTGGGCTTTCATTCAATCATTCATTCGACCCGTTCCAGTACAGCGGCACATCAATCTTTATAATTATTTACTGTGAATAATCCTTGATACCAAGATACACGTCTTCGATGATGAAAAAAAGCACTTTGAATAATTGTCTGGGTCAGAAAAGTGAATGAGTCTGTAGATATTTTACTACAGTCAGTGTTTTTATCGTTTTGTTAGGGTGACATTTGTCCTAAACATGGTCAAATATCTAATAAATTAAATTGATTAAACTCTGAAAACAACTTTATCACAGCTCGGTTCGTCGTGATTCAAAGATGTCGGTTTTGCGACATTTTGATAACCATAATTTCAGCGCTGTATTCCCCTGAAAGTAGTTCAATGAAAGAGAAAGGCATGAAGGCATTAAGGCTAGTATCAAGTGACACCTACATTGTGCACCTGTTGCATACTGGTAACCGGAAAAACGCAGACTAACGCAGACAAACGCAAACTTAGATCTAATGTATTTTGCACGTTTTGTTTGAAAAGTGAATTGGTGTGCGCAATAGGTCTCGATATGCTAAATAACACCATAATCACCAACAAGTTTTGCATTGATTCTGTCAAGAATGCATTATAAAAGCTCTTAGAAGTGGGAATAAGGAATGTCCGACGTGTAGTATACCAGTTTGCAGCTGTAGCGGAAGCAGCACCTGTACCCCAACTCAAAATGGAGCATCCACCAGTTCCAAGTAAAACTTGGGAATTATCTCTTTATGAGTTACACAGGACACCGCAAGAAGCAATTACAGATAATACTGAAATTGCAGTATCTCCCCGAAGTCTTCATAGTGAATTAATGTGCCCAATATGTCTCGATATGCTAAAGAACACCATGACCACCAAAGAGTGTTTGCATCGATTCTGTCAAGAATGCATTATAACAGCTCTTAGAAGTGGGAATAAGGAATGTCCGACGTGTAGGAAGAAACTTGTCTCTAAGAGATCTCTGAGACCTGATCCTAATTTTGATGCTCTAATTTCAAAGATTTACCCAAGTAGAGATGAATATGAGGCTCACCAAGAAAGGGTCCTGGCTAAATTGAAGTCCTCTCACAACAGTAATTCCTTTATTGGCAGTATTGAAGAAGGTCTGAAGATGCAACAGCTGAATCGTGCACAGCGTATTTCATTAAAGAAAGGTATAGTATAGTTTATTTAGTAACTTAGGCCCAAGGCCTGTTACAAGTCATCACAAATAAACAATTTGAAATAAAATGAATTAAAAACAGAATTAACAACACATTACAGTAATAAAAACTTAAATACAATGACTCATTATAATACATTACAATTTTATAATTCTTTACATAATTCTATATCAATTAAACATTAAAAAAAAAAAAAAGAACATTCACAGAGCCATAGTGCACATGATACTTGATAGACAAAATTGCAGGACATCACCATTTTGACATTAACATGACATTCATAAAAAAAATTATTATTATAGACAGTGAGGTGGTTACATATAATTAAAACTAAATCTTATCACAATTATTTTTAAGGTGGCTCCACTGTGAGTGCAACGCCCGAAGGCACAAATCAAGTTCATAGCGCTGAAGGAATTCCGTCATCCGAGACAACTCCGAAAAAGAGAGCACGGGCTCCATCTGAAGATTCTATGGATGCATCGATTGCAGGATCTGTAGCAGGATCAATCGCTGGATCAGAAACGGCTGAGACCGCTCCTGTGCCTACTGTCAATGAAATAGAGTTAGTCTTCAAGCCACATCCATCCGAGACTCGTGATACTGCTCAAAGATTCATCAAAACTACTGCAAATGCATCAGGTATTTTTGTTCACATTTATATTAAGTATGGAGTGAATTTCACTGAGACATTTTACAGGGAGGACCCGCCTTATGTTCAGAAGGCCCACAAGTCAGAATTTCTTATAATATAGCGTAGCATAGTATGGTTCAGTATAGTACTATAGTATAGTAAATTCACCAATTAAGGCCCAAGGCCGTTTACCCATCACTACAAATAAACATTTTAAAAAGATGTAAGTTCACAGAACAAATATGCACTTTGAAATACATTAACATTTTTTTGTACATATAACAGACTAAAGGTATTAAGACAACCTCTGACATGGTATTTTGCATGTAAACTTCGTTCTTCCCACTCCGATTTTGACAGTTAACATATCATTTTAAAGCTAAGAGTCTTGTGCATATGACTATCTACATCAGTATTTGAATATTTTAATGATGTGGGACTATTACTAATTAGTCACTGAGCATGAATAGGTATTATTAATTATCAGAATAGGCTTTCTGACTAGTGGGCCTTCTGACTTGTGGGCCTTCTAAACATAAGGGTGGTCCCTTTACAGGGAACAATGTGTATTTATTTGATCATAGATTGGGAACATATATTTGATCATTCATTTGTCTCTCACAATACAAGTAAAGCATCAATTGCACTGTTCGGCCATATACACAGTGAATTTTACGTATGACGTTAACTCCCCGTTGTAGAAGTCACTATAGTTTAACATCATACGTATAATTAACGCATTGTGGGTATGGTCGGTTTTAGCGATTGGTGCTCTATCAACTAACAGGTCAGTCAACAGTTTCGAAAATGTTTACTTATTTCGTGCACTACCTATGTTAATGACCAGATAACAGACAGCAAAGTAATTTGTCCTGAGCCAGAATATCATTAGATTATGATACTAAAATATGTGTATAAATGTAGAAACTCAAATGTAATGGGGAGAAAATACAGAACAAGTACGTCTTTCCTCAGCTTTATTTTAAAACCTCCACAGCAGACATTCTGTCTAGCCTAGTGCTGCCTACGTGACTTCTCATGTATTGATCAAGCTCTAAGAACTTCCATCTGCCCTTGTCCTCTATTGAGGCTAAGGTGTACATATGTCACTGGCCCAGTTTCTACATTTATACACATATGTTAGTATCTAATGATATTCTGGCTCTGGACAAATTCTAAAACCTAGGTTGTCCAACCGGATGACCAACCTCAAAATGTAGGTCGGCTCGGTGATATACAGGGCATGAAATCAGGATTTGAGTCAAGGGGCATTTGGCTCCCAACTCTGAATTTTTGGGAGCCAAGTATGAACGCAAGGTGCCAACCTTTAAATGCTTCATTTCCCTCTTCCCTCAAACCAGCGGAATTCTGCTGCTCAAATAAACTTGGGATTTGATTGATTTGATAAATTGATTGATGGGTTAAAACAAGATGGTTTCTCCACATTTTGGTGAAACAGTGATCGAAATACTTGTAAAATATTACAGGATTGGAACATAATATTCAGAGATTTACACTCTTGTCGCATTTGGCATTGTTCGCATTTGGCAACCAACTTACAATATTTAGGGGCATCCAATTTTTTCTAGGAGCCTATGGCTCCCAGCAGCGAGCCATTTCGTGCCCTGATATATTCTAGTTCGTCAAAAAAAGATTTTGATTATCTTGTTTTTAAAATTCAATTTTCATCAGTTATTGATGTTATAAAGAATCCAGTGTTTATGTGCAAGATGCATGTTGATAGGAAAAAAAATACTGGCTAGCAAAAATCGCTTGTTACCACATTTTGATCTAGCAAAAACATGAAATGTGTGTCACTATTTTGGACTAGTCAATTTGAAGTCTGCGTCACCCTGACAAAACATAGGTTGTCTCTGAGGACCAATTACTGGGCTGTCTGTTATAGATAAATTGTTCATTGTACTATCCTTATTTCATAGTTTGAAAGATGCATTGAAAGCAACAACAAAAAAACTTCCATTTATTTATTCCAGTTGAACATCTTGCTAAATACCTTGCTATGCGCCTTGCCATTGAGGAAGAGCGGGCGTCGTCTTCAGGTAAGAATCCTTTGCGTAGTGTGTTAGTGTAACATTTTCCTACAATATTTAAAACTATGATATTATAATAATAATAATAAAATCAATTTCCGCAATATTATTATTTTGTTTAAGGATTTGTAATTATTACGTTGAGTATGGACATTACGAATCTGCTATTTGTATTCCCTAAAAGTATTTTGAAAAACTTAAAAAACATTATTTACTTTACCTTCATAAGCCTCGAAATATCCATGCGAAAACCAAGCATGAATTTAGTATCTATAATAGGCGACCCCATTATAATGAAGAGTTGTAGAGCAAAGCAAACTACTGGTGTGACGCTGATGAAATTATAATCCCCCCAGCACTAATATTAGTACAATATTAGCTCAATATTAGTGGTAATACCAGTACATGGGGTCCAAAAATATGTGCAGTCTCCACGATCTTTTTTATTTCTCAACGTATCCGATGGAGTAAAATATCATTGGAAAGGTCGTGCAACGCTCTTTTCAAAACTGTTTTCAAATAGTCTTTTGGTCAAATAGTTTTTGAGTTAAGAGCAAAAACAATATTCACGTAGTAAATCTTTGCTGTTGTAATCCGGTCGAAGCTCTCAGAACTACGTAAATGTTTCTAGAAACAGTATGATGCTGTTCCTTTATTGTGTGAAATAGTCTGATTTGATTTTATATTTCATATTATTGTTCTTATATTTCTTTTTAGTGTTAGGTAATTCTCAAAATAGAATAAAACTAATCAATCAAAACGTAATCTACACTGAGAAATTAATTAGAAATCCCAATAGCACAATAGTTTTTGAGCTATGAGCAAAAACAATAATTGCGTAAGTGTCATGACGACAACATATAATATCATACTATCATGCACTAACTTGTTAATAATAATAATAATAATTTATTTTTATAGTATCAAAACACAATCATTAATAACATTTAGTGCTTGAGATACTTTACAAGAAACCTATCTAATACAATTTTACAGTTACAAACTTATATACATGTATATACATTACTATTATATTGCAAGCAGTAATGAACTGTGTAATGTACTGTCCATCTTGTTTGTACGTACATGTATATTGTAATATTTGCTAACTATTTCACAACATTATTTTAGGGTCCTACCAGCTTGTGTATACAAATACTCGTTTAACAATAATAAAACACACAATTGAAACAGTATTGGTTGGGATATGTAAGAGTTGAAAAATTCCCATATCATGTTTAATGGTGTACGGCAGACGTCAGGTATTAGTGACTTCCGACTGACCCTCAGAAGCCTGTGCAAATTCAATGTGGTGCGACAATAAGTTTCATTATTGTGGGGGTTTAAAGTGCCCAGGGGATGGATATTATTAATTCTTTGGGTACTAGATACTACATGTGGGTACTCATTGTAAACTGTATAAAGTTTATGTATGAATAAGGTAAGGTGCAGAGTAAACACCATGTTAATGAACCAAGGTTGGTTCGGTTTAAGTGAGTAAAAACCGAAACAGAACTGTAACCGTCCGACCTATATCAGTGGTAATAGCTGCCCACGTTCAAGTTTTTTTTTTTTTTTTAAGTTGTTTGTTAATTTGCATTGTTTATCTTTAATTTTATTTTTTTCTATAGGAAGTAGCAATGAAGAGCGCACAGAACGTCATTATGACGTCTATGTTGCTGTGTCATCTGGAAACTTCACACTCATTCCACCAAGCATGCAGCTTGACCAAGTCAATGAGAAATACTGGAAAGTGAATAAACCTATGGAATTGTACTATTGTCAGAAAACGTCTAGTGTTCCTGCTGCATCCATGGAAGATGATGAAGACACTGAAATGGAAGATAATTAAAAAGATAGTTAATGACGTAATGTTAATGTGTGATGGTGTGTCGTCGTTGGATCTGTGGATAGCAGAGATGTGAACATCCATTTTTAGCTCACCTGCTGTGAAACAGCATGTGAGCTTTTGTGATCACCTTTCGGCCGGCCAGCCGTCAACAATTGTTTGTCATAATGCAAACTGCATCATAAATGAAACTGTTTGAACTTTAGTAAAGCCATAAACTCTGGAATTTTTACTAAATAATTTCTTCATTATTTCCCACAGGTTCCCTGGGGGAAATGATTGTTTTTGACTGGGTATGCACTGTGTGAGGGTGTTCTTCTGACACACCTCTTAATGTCCAATTCTTATTGGCTCAGCCCGACCTTGAGACCAATGTCAAACCCTAGTCTTTTTTCACGATTTTTTGTTAAGCACTGCCCTCGGCTTTAAAGTACTCCGTAAACGGTCAAAGTCGCATGATCAAGAGTGCTAATGAAGCCGTCTATTGGTTAAATTATGTCACACCCACCAGTCCTCCACTCTAAGTGGCCGAGACTGATTTCTTGCATCACAATTTCGAGGTGACCTGCCCGCCCCTGAGCTGTCAATCACGTCGGATAGCCAATCAGAGCATCGTAGTAAAACTTTCATTCATGATTTGGTGTAAAATTGCATCAACAATAAAAATTACTCCTCCTAACCTGGGCGACCCAACATAAAACGTGTAACACCCGGTGGGGTGTGTGGGTGGCTTTGCCCCCCAGGAGTTGGGTTTAGTTGAGCGTGCCCGGGGAGCGTCTGGGGGGGTAACCTCCCCATAATAACATTGAGAAATGATTTTAAAAAATGGTCATAATGTCCTCCTGCCTATAATACTGCTATCAACTATAGAGGGGTGGTCTTATATTTTTAACACTAAATGTGCTTCCTGAACCTGTTACATCATTCACCAGGGCACCTCTCACTTAATTTTAAAGCCAAATTTACGCATGCAGGTGTGCGATATTAGGACCCTTATGGTCCTCTTGTTCATTTACTCCTATGTGCTTAAAGATGGCCGCAGTGAGTGCAGATTAATATGCTCTCAAAATGAAACTTCTTTATATTCTCTTAAAGTAAAAACGTAACACTAAAATAAATTGTGCATGATGATTCCTTATACGGATATAGTTATCTAGTTTTAAACTTGATGGTACTGACGTTATACCCCAAACGAATGACTTGTACGACGAAGCTTTTGACAGCCAAAACGTGAAATGGTATAGGATGATGTGTCAATGTACTTGGCGAAGCCGAGTATGCGGTGCTGTTAGGTGCCGCGGGGGTGAGTGCGAGCGGGGGGACACCCCCCCCCCCCTTGCAAGTGGTGTTTTTTGGGATTTCCACCAAATATTTTGAAAATGTGACAAATTTTTTCTGACATCTAGAGCTACTGGTTGCTCACATATATTTTGGTATATTATATTGCGTTTTTGCTTTACATATCCAACATTCAGTACACGAGACCCGCTTGCATGTCTTCTAAGTACGTCACGGCAACACAGTATGCAGTATTCTTTATAAGGAAAATTGCCGTAGTAAAAATAAACATAAAAATAACAAAGGTATCATAATGGTCGAAGATTCATGTTGCACACCTATATACAGGTTGAAAAACAGATTCTGGATAACTATACATTATTACTGTGGTAGGATTCAGAAATGAGTAAACTCCATTTTTCTTGTATGCCGAAATATATGTGAACCACCAATAGTTACACTTTGATAAGATAAAGATATATATAATTTTTTATTTGGAAAAAAATGTATCATGGGAATCATTATAGATTGGTTGACATTTATTAGACGTGTTATCCTCACGCTGTCTGTTAATGGCAAGTCATTCACACCCTTGTGGGAAATTCATACGTTCCTTGAACGTTTGCTGATCTAGTTTTTCATTTGATTTCAGAAAACTTGCATAAAATTTGTATGGCTGTATCGTCATCGTATAATATTGGAATCATGACCCTGGATGTAAAATTGATCCTTACCAGGGGTGCATCTAAAACATTTTGTAAACATTTAACCTGTTTCATTATTCACCAGGGCACCTCTCACTTAATTTTTTATCGCCCTCATTAGTACTTATTTTGATTAAGATTTTATTAAGATTTTCAATTATATTTATTAAGATTTTCACCTCTGACGGGTTCACATCTCTGGGATAGCAAATGATGAATTGCTGTATTTAATTGCTTCTGCTTAGAAGTAGAGTGTTGCAAAGACTGAGATACAGATTTTTTGGTTTCTATTCCATAGATCACTGATAGAAGTTGTCATTAATTTTCACAAGTTGTCCATTTTTGCTATACCTGTTTTAAAGCGTGCAAGAAATGACAAAAAATTTGAAAGCTTTTTTAATAGTTTTTATTTTTAATCTTTTTTTAAAATTAATGTCAAATGTATATACATGTATATAGTTAAGTTGCCTTTTTGGTATTTTGAAAATGATTTGAATTGTGTTAATGTTCCAAATAAAATGAAGATCTGTATTACCGGTAATATAACGAATATATTATTGCATTTACAGTTGAGTGTGTGATCGTTATGGTGTAAGTTTGACTGTACATTTATGTTGTAAATTCTTTGTATGTAATTAAATCTCCCCGGACAAAGTCTGGAGGGAGATTTCTAGCTTTGCTTCTGTCCGCGTATGTATGTCCGTCCGAAATAAACAGGCTCATAACGAGAAGACTATTTGAGCGATTGCTTTGCAAATTAAATGTTTTGTTTGAGGACAAAAGTATGTCTCAAACATTTTGTACTTTGGCCTACTTTTGACAAACCTACAAGCGTTACATAATAAAATTTGTTACCACTCTACAGGGAGAAGTATTTGACCTATGGTCACCAAACTTCATATCTTGCTTTGTTGTATTACTCTCCATAGCGGATTAGATTTTGGTGTACTTTGGCCTATGTTTGATGACATTACGATGTGTTTTTAAAAACAAATTTTTACGAATTTGTGTTCATCTGTCTCCTGGGAACAGTTTATGACTTACCATCACCAAACTTGACATCTGGTATCTATCACTTAAGTTTGTCTCTTTCTTTTTCTTGTTGTTAACTATTCTAAATGATAAAAACTTCTTTTTTATATCTATTAATTGTTTGAGTCAACAGACTCCTCAAATACAAATGTTGATGTTATACACTACCATGACAGTACTATATAGCACACAATATATAAAATATTAAGAACTATTCAGATATATGACAACATCATTACTCCAAAGGATTACTTTTGAATAAAATACAACAATACCAAATTTGGTATTGTTGTATTTTATTCAAAAGTAATTGTGTTCTATATAGTACTGTCATGGTAGTGTATAACATCAACATTTGTATTTGAGAAGGAGTCTGTTGACTTGAAACATGTAATAAAGTTAAGATATATAAAGAAATTTTTTTATCATTTAGAATAGTTAACAGCAAGAAAATGAAAGAGAAAGTAACATGAATCCATATGCTGTCTACCAAGTTACTAGAATACTTTATAGTCTATATCACTCTCCTCACGTGATTTGATATTGGTGTACTTTGGCCTACTTTTGAAAAATTAATGAAATATTTGAATAAAACTATTGTAACCACTGCACTGGGAAAAGTATTTCACCTATGGTCATTAAACTTTACAGTTAAGTTCACTATACTAGTCTCCACAGTTGAATTGACTTGGCCTACTTTTTATGAACTTATGAGCGTTACGTAATAAACCTTGTTACCACTCTACAGGGAGAAGTATTTGACTTATGGTCACCAAACTTCATATTTAGCTTCATTGTACTACTCTCCAAAGCTGATTACATTTTTTGTGTACTATGGCCTACTTTTTAGAAACAAATCATTACGAATTTAGATTTTGGTGTACAGTACTGATATCAGAAGAAGCATACAGAATCGTAAGCGAAATTAGAGGAATCGGCGTACGAAAACGTAATAATTCGTAACAGTTACGGCTATTACGATTTTCTTGGAACTGCTCAGTCACCGAAACTACGATACTTACGATTATCGAAATAAACAGAAAAAACGTAATAATCAGAATAAATTCTTACACTTCCGCACAATGGCGCCTACCTTTCGCTCATTATAAATAGTCGGATTTGTTTGATGGTTCTTGTTTATTTCCGCCACAGCGATAGCGCCGGAAGTGCAAACGTCACACAGACACCCAATTGAAATGAGAATCTGTCAAAATGTCGGCATTAATTTGAACTTTTAGAAATATTCTTTTTATTACGGGAACCTCCGTAAAATGCGTAATATAAGGGGATCAATCGGAATACACGTAACTTCGGGCGAGTTATGAAGAAAGCCGTAATTTGCGGAAGCTACAGAACCTTTTTACTTTCGTAATAGTTGCAACGATGAGAAGAAATAGGAAAAAGTCGTAAGAAATCGTAGCGTAATTCTCGAAATCTTTCTTCTGTATCCTTCTTCCGATATCAGTACTGTATGTACTTTAGCCCACTTTCGATGAAGTTTAAATGGGTTTTTATTTTCGATCTGATCAGATGTGTTGTCTCTACGATATTCTTCATACATGTATGTACAATGAAATTGAATTGCTAATTTTAAAATTGATTGACCTAAAAGGGCCTGATCGGGTAAGGGGAGAATTATGGCGTTCCCGACGACTACTTGTTAAGTCATTAGACTTATGTAAATATATGTTAATTGGAAAATTGTACTCTTGTTAAAATTTAATAAAGTTCAATGAAATTTTCAATCCTGATTATTAAACCAACCATTCAATACACTATCTCAAAATACCTGGGAATTCGGGAATTCTACTAACATTGCAGATACAGATGATATCACGTAATTGCATATCTGATAATTACAATACAACATTTATATAGCACTACTACTTCACAAACAGGAATTTAAGTGCGCTGTATAATTGCATACATTGCTTCTGTGGCCGAATGGATAGGGAGTTGGACTTTTGACCAGAAGGTCGTGGGAGGGTTTGATTCCCGGTGCTGGTGGTGGGTATTGAGCAAACCTACCTCTAACATTGCACACTGCTCGGTGGTACCTACATGTTACATAGGTACAGGTGAACGCTAATGTGAGGGATTTAATAGTTTATTTCAGATATGTAACTGTTTACAATCCATATAAATAAAATTATATGTAGAGTACCGGTATATACATTATTGAAATGTATCATAAATAGTCTAAAAAATTTACATATCAGTGTCAAAATTCTAAATAACGGTGCTACAGTAGCTATGTGCTGGATGCTCACCGGGGAGTTGAGTAAGATATACTGTGACAAGGATGTCAATGACCTGGTGTGGATGTAAAGTCGCTAGAGCACGACAAACTGAATTGCGATTATTAATAAGCACATTTGCATTTATTTAATTGCATGAAAACTCTAAAACCACTTGTTAATTAATATCTTAAAACATACTGATAATTGCATATACACTGTATTGCTTTATCTATTAAAATAATAGTTGGTTTGCAGAAATACAGTAAATTATCAATAAATGAACGAAGTCAATTTGGGGGGAAAAGGTCAATACTTTATTGACATTAATCTAAATTGGCTGACAATTTCCTCCTCTACAAACATTGCTTACAAAGTACAATTGATATATATGTATATCTATGGTTATAAAATTGATTACTGTACAAACAATATAATCTACAAATACCACATATGCCTTGAGGTTAACAAGGTTACAATAAAACAAGCCGTGTACGGCATAGTGCCTAATAAACTCATACAAGTGTACATAGTATTTAACATTTTTTTTTTTTTTACTACTATCCTAGCCATCTACAGCATAATTAAATCTCCCCGGATGAAGTCCGAAGGGGGATTTCTTGCTTTGCTTCTGTCCGTCCGTCTGTGCGTGCATCCGAAATAAACAGGCTGATAACTCGACTACTTGAGCTATTGATTTGCAAATTGAATATGTCTTGTTTGAGGAAAAAAGTACCTCTCAAAAAATTTTGTTTGTACTTTGGCCTACTTTTTGACGAACTTACGAGCGTTGCGTAATAAACCTTGTTAACACTCTACAGGGAGAAGTATTTGACCTATGGTCACCAAACTTCATATTTAGCTTCGTTGTACTACTTTCCAGAGCTGATCAGATTTTGGTGTACTTTGGCCTACTTTTGATGAAGTTACGATGTGTTTTTAAAAACATATTATTACGTAATTGTGTTTATCTGTCTCCTGGGAACAGTTTATGACTTATCATCACCAAACTTGACATTTGGTATATGCATATCACTCTCCTCATGTGATTTGATATCGGTATACTTTGGCCTATTTTTGAACTTAAGAGCGTTACATAATAAACCTTGTTACCACTCTACAGGGAGAAGTATTTGACCTATGGTCACCAAACTTCATATCTAGCTTCGTTGTACCACTCTCCAGAGCTGATTAGATTTTGGTGTACTTTGGCCTACTTTTGATGAAATTACGATGTGTTTTAAAAACAAATTATTACGAATTTGTGTTTATCTGTCTCCTGGGAAGACTTTATTACCTATCATCACCAAACTTGACATTTTGTATGACTATGTCACTCTCCTCATATGATTTGATATTTTGGTACTTTGGCCTACTTTTCAAAAATGGCCTGATCGGGGAAATGGCCTGATCGGGGAAGGGGAGATTTACGGCGTTCCCGACGACTTCTTGTTAGTCATAGTAATTAATGTATGTGTTGTGTGGGAAACACACCGTGCCATTGATGATGGATATAAAATTTGCCCACCATTGGATATCTGCACAGTATTTATGATTGAAATATGGTATTGAGGTGTGTGAAATGAGAAAATTATCAATCAAACTTGGCTGGAATAAAAAGTTTACTAAGAACCCATATCTAATAATTAAGCTATTGAGGTAGCTAGACTGTGACTGGAAAACATCAATGTAAAAAACCACTTTCCACACTATTGAACAGAATGTCGGGGAAAACCAATTCAAGTGAAATTGTCAATGCGTAATATTTACTGAATACTGTCTGTCAAGAAAAGAATGTATTTGTAGCATAATATATACTACTATACAAGGTCATTGCTGTCCCAACGGAAAGTAACACCAGGAAGGAAGCAAAATCTCAGAAAGTTTTATATTTCTAAGAGTTATCTATTGCTACAGATTATGGCCGAGAATCTTCACCAGCCAATAGTCTCGAATGAAACTCCCACATCATATGATAATGGAGGTTTGCAAGGTTCCATTGGATATGAAAGAGGAAATGAAGATGCCAGAGCCGGTAGATCGGAAAGATACAACAGACCGCAGTCTTCAAATATACAGCAGCAACGTGATCCAAATTGGGAAATGGCATATGTACCAGTACTTACTCGGGAAGGGATGATACGTCCACTTGCAGGCTGCAATTGTGACTCGGAGATTTGTCCAAAGTGTAAAGATGGTCTTTTAGAGACTGAATACTTTCCATGGTGTGTGTGCTGTGTACTTTGTTTCTGTTATTTTGGATATCTGTGTTGGACGTGTACCTGCAGAGAAGCACGTTGTCCAAAATGTAATGCAGAGTATAAATATTGGTTGTGCTAGTGTGTCTAAAAACCGATAGCTGTGCCATTCTATGTATTCAAACTGAATTTTGTGCATGTTCAAAATTCACTTGCAATCGCAATTCCACCTGCAACAGAAGACTATTTGTACTCTTGCAAAACTTCAACGTATGCAAACGTTTTTGGTTGCTGACACTTCGTTTAATAGAAATGAAACTTTAGAACATCTTTTTTGATTGTACATATGTAAAATGAATTCAGCAGTGTTGGATAAATCATCTTAATATATGTATGAATACAATGTTCGACACTAATCAGATCTATTGTTGCATGTAATCAAAGAAGATATAAATAGAATTTTATGCAGGTTAAGTAACTTCATTTTATAAATAGATTAGATATGATTAATTTAATATGAAATGTTTAAAATTTTCATATGTAAATTCATGTATTAGAAAAATGTATGATTTTTATGATTATATCACTTACAAAAAATGTCATAATGCTAGAGAACTTATCATGTCAATATTTAAAATATTGGCTAGGTATATCTCATGTATATTTATCCCCTTTTGACAAAGATGTCATAATTTGTTGATTCACTTATTATGTGTGTATACTGCGATAAATTCCCATTGTTAATTGTTTATTTTTATACATGTATTTTGTTTTTATTTATTTGCTTCAACATGTACATGATGATTGGTGAAATTATGTTGATTTCAAATTGATCTCAAAACACTTCTCTTTTGCAATACAGTAATGAGTATTTACTTTCCTCTACATATCTTGTTTGAGGACTACTTGTGGGGATGCCAGTTGTCAGGAGGACAACAGTGCTATCAGGCGTGTGTCAGAACCGGGGAAATGGATACTGTTAGGCAGTAGTGGGTGCATGCTATCAGGATGGGTTGGGGTCAGCACGGAGGTGCTATTAAAACATGGTGGGTAGAGTGTTAAATTTTATATTATAGATGCAAAGCGTGTTTGGAGGGGAAGGCAGAAAGTTAGGGTGTGGGTACAAGTCTAAAGTGACGGGAGATGTTTTTTTGTAAAAAGAATAATGATCAGGAACAGATAAAGCAACTTGACTGTTGGTTATTTGTTCTTTGTATATATACATTGTATATTATTGATTTATCGCATGCCTTTGTACAAACAAATAGTAGTGAAAATATTTAATGAAGATTACATCTAGGTTTTTAATATCAGAATTGAAATATGAAATTCAAATTCAAGCGTTTCATATGACATGCATCTCATCAGTAGCAAATTATTAACTGAATATATTAATAGGCAAAACTTAATGGTTCTGTTACTGAGGAACAGATGAATGAGTCTAAGTTTCTTTAATCCTTTTAAAATGCTCCATATGAAATATTCTGTTACACATCAATGAAAGTTTCAAAAGACTTTTTCAGACGTACCATTATGCATGATATACAAAATATGGACATCCATGTAGATTTGTTAAATTGAAGTCCATCCAGGAGGTCCATAACTAAAAATAAATCAAGTGTTTTTAATAGAATTGGTCTATGGAGGTTCAATGTTGTAACTTAGGCTTAGGTCTGTGAAAAATCATCTGGTTACAGAGGTTTTTTTATGAAGGTGGTCTTAATTGAAGGTTATACGCTATTGTACTATTGCATGCCCCTCTGTCGCCGCCGACCCCCACCAAGTAAAGACAGAGGCTTTGTTTGTCAACGAGTAATTTAACCCATTGATTAGACCTTGACTGAAATCATATTCATAAAACACATGTTCCGCACTTGTAAACAGAATGTGGGGAAAACCAATTCAAGGAGAACGACTATTGTGTAATATAAACACAACCAAAAGCAAAACAAAGAAGGAAGCAAAACAGAGAAGGAAGTAATCTCAGAAAGTTCTCTATATCTAACAGTTGCTCATCACTATATGGCGAAGAATTGTACCGTATACGACCATCCAAGTGCCCACCCTCATGTAACAGCCCTCCCCCCTAGGGTATAATCAACCGGCCATTGCTTCCAAATGAAGCGCCTCCAGCGTACAGTCCACCAGCAGGAGCAGTGGTAGAGAATTGTTTTGCTGCATATGGAGAAGCCCCCGCAGATTATGGTGGAGGAGCCCCCGCAGATTATGTGCCCCTACCCCATTAATGGCTATTATGCTGGACCAGTAGAGTACATTGGCCAGCAGCCTTCAAACAGGCAGCAACAAGGCGATGAAGGCCGAGCAGGTGTACTTATATTGCGATATGGAACGAATGTCACGCCATGGAATACAATATGTCCAGTATGCAGGGTTGGTGTTGATTTTCAGACAGAATTCTCAAGGATTGGTGTGTGCCTCTGTGTAGCTTGCTGTCTCATTATTGGCCTCTTGCATTATTTTTGTTTCAATCTCAGAATCATACGTTGTCCAAATTGTAATACTTTGTTTGAAAGTCAATATTTTGATGGTCAGTATACACCAGTTTACAATGACAATTAAGATATGCGGATGACAAGAAAAAGTAGTCATATTGTAAAAATCACTGCAATGCATGCAATCCAATTGTGAAAAATTATTTCTTGTTGAAAACTTATGGACAAATATCAAAGAGTTAGATTTATATGGGGAAAAATGATACGATTCAATCATTTCCATGTCTAAATACTTTTGGTAAAAAAAGTGAAAACTGAATCATATGAAAATATGGAAGTGATTATATTATTTCTAATTTATTGTATTTGTTTCTTGAAACACTGTGGTATGTATGTTTTGGCTATAACTATGACTCTATACTAAGTACATGTAAGTATATCAAATTGTGCGCGCTCATTTGTAATCAGTGAAAAGTTGTGTTTTGAGGGTTGTATGGGTGAGGTTGGTGTCTGACCAGGGTTGGGTGCTGTCAGAATGTGAGTAAGTACTGCTAGAGCAGTGGTCGGTGCTGTTAGGACAAGGGATATATTTGTTGTTGGATAGTGGTAGGGGAATGTAGGTAGCATGGAAATGAGTTGCCATTGTTACTACAGTGGTACGCTCTGGGGTGGGGTTGTCAGGACAGTGTGGATGCTGTAAACCCCTTGGTATGCAAGTAATGTTTGTTGTTGAATAGTGGGCAGGGGGTGGATGTTGTCTGGACTAGGGGTTCGGAGTGTCAGGACAGTGAGAACTCTGTAGATCCGTGCTATGCATGTTGTTAAATAGTTGTGGGGGATGTGGGGGATGTGGGCAGATGCTATCAGGATAGAGTGGAGTGGTGTCAGAAATAAGGGGTGGAGGTGGGCATCATTACTTTAGTGGTGGGTGTGGTGGGAGGTAGCTTTTAGAATGTACCGATACAGTGGTGGGTGCTGGGATGGGATGTCCGGAAGGTGTGGATGCTGCAGACCCGTGCTATGCAAGCAATACGGGCTGCAGTCAGAGTAGGCCCCTAACATATAGGGGGGCCCCAGAATTTGGCAAAATGTTTTACACATATTTCTTGTTTTATGCGAAAGCACCAAAACAGAAGTTCAAAGTATATAAAAAAAAATTCAGGGGCTCGATAAAATGTCGCCTTTTGCGACAAAATGTCGCATCACAAGTCAAAGGGTCTGACGTTGACTCACAGCTCGGGACGCCACTAAACCTTAATCGGGCACCGTGCATACTTTTTAGAAAAGTATTATACTTCATTCACATTCATAATTAGATGCTAACTGGTGTGGCAAACCCCTATATTGTAAGTAAGATTGTTTCAATTTTTGTTCTATGATCTATTCTCTCTGGGGGGTGGGGGGGGGGGGGTACTTTCATAGTCCTCTATACGGCATGTGCCACTGATAGGGGTCACCTTTTTTCACCTTGATTTCAACATTCCACCCAGTTTCACATAGGGAGGTTCAATCTCGATCACAAATTTGACTTGCTTATAAACTACATCTTTACATTCTTTTAAACCCACGAGGTCATGTAACAATTTTAAAACTTCAAGATAATTGTTCACCATTCTGTCCTCCATTGACAAGTTGGGTTCTATGAAACAATTCTGTAGTCATAGTCTATGAAAAACTGAATACATATATATATATATATATATATATTTTTTTTTCAAATGGCAGTTGAACATGAAATGTATTACTGGGGAAAAATTTAGGTATTTGGGATTTCTTGACCCCTTGCGAACATAGATTTGGTTGTGGCTTGAAACAAGAGAATAGGGAAGCATACAACTAAAACTTTGATGGAAATCTATAAAATCAAGTTTACTTTGTCAGAGTTTAAGATACATGGATCATACTGAATTTTGAGCTTGTGAAAAATATCTGCATGACCATTTGCATTCATTCCATGTTTTATTTATAATGCTTTTTTTTTTTTGATAATCAAAATTAGGGTATAAATTAGTTATTTATTCAAATTTTAAAGCCACAGTTCCCTATATGCAAACAATCAACACCACAAAAAATGATTGCCAAAATGACATAACGCAAACAGCAATGAATGTGACAATTTAAAGCATTGCTTCAGCTGAAGTCCTATCCTTTGTTTTTTTACAATTCACAACGCAAACAGGTAAAATTTGCATTGGGAAAGTCTTGTTTCCATTATGTTCTGTCCAGTGCATTTCTATACCTTCAGAATTGTGGTATCATTTCAGACAGTTATATGGTCACCAATGTAAAGAATAAGGAGATCCAAGGTTTGCACCCCTAATTGCCTCTTTTTCATCCCAAAGATTCCATTATCATACGGTTTTTGCCATCCCCGCATGCCTTGGTGCACACAAAACACGTGAAATCCTGTTATGTCCCTCCACCCCCACAGCCACCTTTTCTAAAAACCTAGATCTACCAGTGGTAAAGTTTTGTCATTGTTAGAATTTCCACTTTGTTTATGTGTAATGGCAACATATATTGCTTGTAATATGAGGTAGATCTATCACATGTTAAAGGCTCAACTTTTTTTCAGAAATAAGTGTAATGTTATCAGAAACTTTAGTGGAGACTAAATTGCGTGGAAGCCGGCTGAATCCACATGGACATTGACGACTATGGTTCCACGTGCCATACACATTTAAGTAAATAATATCCACATCAACTTTATGAAGATTAAACCCAGTCTTGAGAGCGGAGCACCCCAGTGACTCTGACCATCTTTGAGTTATGTCATTACGTCAGGACACCAAACACTCTGAAGAAACTTGCCGGATGCTACACTGGATGTGAAATGTCTGTGTGCGTGCATACTCAGTATTATAGATTTAGTCTAGTTGTTATAATTAACAAACACATCAGCTTCTTTAATATTTTTATTGGCATAATAAATTATTTACAGGCCGCTTCAAGACATAAACAATTATCATAAGAAGCTGTACACAGGCATACAAAAAACAAGCAACATACAAATTTTCTGACTAGCAGTAAAGGTATATAATATTTGTTTTAAAAGTCAAGTTTACAAATTTATAACATAGCTAAGATAACGAGCAGGGACTACTGTTAAACAGTGAATATGGTGCAGAAAGTATGAACTTTTCAAGTACATATTGACCAATCAGCTAAAAAAATTATCTTTTGATATAAATAATCATTTTTCAATGTTAAGCAATGGTTTAAAATTATAAATATAGAAATCAATATTATGCAAATTCGACAATTCATTGGGAGACTATTCTGCACAATTATCAAATCATATTCTGCATATTAAATTAAAAACACATACTTAATGTTTCTTAAAATGCAAAAAGAAACATAACTGCTAATATGCTGAAAAATAAATATTCTAACATTCTTTATACATTATTTGTTTGGACCATAATGGTTAAAGAAGTATGTACAACACAAAAATAAATTGTTCAATCAAGATGATTGTTCTATTCATTTGTACACTGTCTTTCTCTTCAAATACAATACATTTGAGTACGCAACAATTTAAAATAACATTCAATGACAGTGATTCTTTTTACTTAGATTATGCTTTAGAGCTTTAGGCAGAGTAAACTTTCAGAATCATCACTCCAAGATGTAATTATCACATACAAATATCATCTGCTTTCACACACAAACACACATCATAAACCGTGACTATCGAAAAAGCATAACCACATTTAATAATACTAAACATGATTTTTCAATCGAAAATATGTTTGCTTTTAAGATTCCTCTTCATTCGTATAAAACGTTCATTCGAGAAAGTACATTCAGCACATATATGTGGTAGATTATTACGCAGGACATAGAAATATATCAAATACAAAACATAGTCTGATAAGTCACCATGTAAAGATATAAAGTGTTGCCCATAATCAGTATTCTTTCACATCAAATGAGCTCACCAATGACTCGCTAGCTCCTTCCCACTTCAGTCCATGTTATAATAAAAAACATAATGGGAAGGAGTCTCTCTTGAGTAATCAGACAGAGCGCCATTTTCACTATGTAACTGTTTTTTGTTTGTTTTTTGAACTGATTGTCTGCCCCACAAAGCTTAAAACTGCTTAATTTTCTACAAGAAGGCTGGTCACAAATAATCACATCATAACGTCATCACAATCCGAACTGCTTTTATTTCCATCACTATCCTCATCATTCCAATATCACTATGACTCTTTTTCAACCACAGCAACCTAGCAGCTTCTTTCATCCACAAAATGTGACGTGTCCACGTGGTTAGCACACACCATGGAAATTTGCTAGCATATTGTAGTCTATACATGGTTCGAGGGTGCACTTATAACCAGGCACCACACTCCTTTTCTAGCACTGCTGTTGCATCCATTCTTCCCATGACTCGAAGAGAGTTCATAAGTTCTGTGACAGCCGACTTGTCACGGTGCCGCGCTTCCCACAAGTCAAGAATATGCTCGGTAGGACTACGCTTTGTGGCAAAGTAGTTGATGTATCTGGAAGATTAAAAAATTGCGATAACAATTTGGATAGAATTAGTCGTAGTGATGTCAAGTCAAAAGTTAATAGTGGATCCCTTCACAATTTTTCAGTAAGAATAACTTTGAGTCATACTGAAGTCAATTAAGAAAAAATGTTTGCGAGTAATTGCATCGAATTGCCAAAGCAATATAGCCTAAAACATTTTAAAATCTGAAAATGAAGTAGGTTAATGACGGTATTGACAACTGACCTGTCGACAGAGAGGCGTTGTGCCAACATTCTCCAATCGTTGCCTCGTGCATTTGGTGGGTCAAGAATTTGGCACAATTTGCACTTGATGTGATGGGGTAATCTGTTAAAAATAAAACGCAAAATTGAAAATGATGCATCATACATTGTAAGAAGTTTAAGAACAATTATAATATTCATCTGAGGTAATTAGGAAAATTATCACAAGGAAATGAACGTGGTAGAAACATGATCTAGACATTAAATACACTAAGTAGGCATTCATTACAAATTTTAATCTCACTTTGAATTTACAATATGACTATGTAATGGATATTCACGAAATCAAAATTCCATTCAAAAGGAAATTGTATTTATGACATTAGATCTACCGGTAACTTTGAATACCATTTTAAGCCAGTATTATGATTTTTTCCCATTATAATTCACATCAAGGTAGGAGAATGAAACCATATTAAAGAAAAAGTGGACTGTAAATTAGTAATTAAAAAATTAATTATAAAAATCATAATGATTGACGATATTATAGATTTGGTCAGTTTATAGGGACTATTGCAGCTTAGAATAGAATATAAAATAAGCTAAAATTTGGCAAATTGTATATCTGATTCACCCTCACCATTTAAATCTTGCTAAATTTTTACCATAAACAGTCTGGCGCACAACCTTCCCACAAGATTTGACCAGATATCAAATGTGAACAGTACCCCTGGAGAGCTCTGATCACAGTGCAATAAACCATCTAATGAATCTCACTTGGAGCTCCGCTTATTTCTGTGATACCATGCTCTGTGGAGTCAAAGTTAGAGATAACTAATTTTTATAAAGCTTTCAGTTTCACATTTCACATTCAAAATGTTCCTGCTATAGATTTCACATGGGAGATGGACATGTTCACTTTATTTTAGAACATCACATCATCTAGCATATTGGTTGAATATTTGTTTTTAAAATATGCACATGTTATGTTGTAATCGTAACTTTGGTGTTAGAAGTGAACCAACGAAACAATTTGCAACCAAATAATTTGCTACCAAATACATTAAAGTATATGGTTACACATATACAAGAATAAGTATACAAAAATAAGAATCTTTATAGATATAGTTCAAGTTGTCAAGTTAATAAATGAGGAAATAGATATATTGGGATCAGCAATGCCTAACGAATTAAATAGATCAGAAGTGCTTAGAGAGCACAGCATTACACGAACAGTGTTGACTCATGGGCAATAAAGATGTTTACTTTAGCCCAATAATAATAATGAGATATTTATTTTTTTGCAACGCTGCTAAGCGTTGCCTTTACTTCCACAATAATCCGTCTATTTGTCCCACGGCTAGATATGATACATTGACTGGTAAAGTCAGTGTAAAGTATACAGCCATGAAACCGACGATGCTATATTGCCTATGAGTCAAAGTTATTCAAGTGACAATGTACTCTCTCTCTGAGGACTCTTGATCTAATAAAATCATTGTACTAAATTTGATCGTCGAGTCTTAAACGGTATTATAACAAGCTGGGGGGAAATTATAATATTGACTTAAAATGGCTCTGTCTCTGATAGACAAACGTTAATTGGCAAAGTGCAAAAATCGAACTCATGATATTCATTACGCATGCAAGCATTTATCAAGTTTGACCGTATTCTTTCAAGTGCTATTAAAATTGTTGCAGAAAATGTTGAAAATGGACCACAAATGTCCCAGTGGAAAGCACACCAAAAATCGAATCACTTTGGCGTCACGTCATACAACATGGTTGAATAAAGTTTGAATAAAATCGGTTCATTAGTAAACATTCTAGCTTGTCCAGACATACATACATAGTTGGATACAAACAAAACAAACATAAGGCTTTGCTTTCGCAGCTGAAGCGACGCAATCAAACCAAGACTGTTATGGTTGTGCAGACTTCCACTATCAATTCATTTCCATGGTTATCAATGAGTTACCCCAATGGAATTACCCTATACCAGAGCCATGCGCGGGTGATACGTTTGCACCCATACCCGCCCCGCCCCACAGATATTAATGGACAACCTGCACATTTTATAAATATTCACAGTTATGTTTAAACATATAGTAAATACATTTATCACACATTTTAACCGTAGTTACAGTTATTAGCATTTACATGAATGAACTTCACCCATAATCAACGTGAGTAGGAAGGAATGCTTCTCAGGGAGTTTCTGTAAAGACAACATGTGTGCCTATGATCTTGTGTAATTCAGTTTGAAAAAATCCAGATGAACTGTTACTATAAAGACTATAAAGCCAATGACGTTCCTGTTTGCAATATCAATGTAATGAAATACATCTACTGCACTTTTTTTTACAGAAGATATGAAAATATGCAATTACAATCTGTAAAGCTGGAAAAGATCATAGAAAATTGTAAAAAGTAGAAAGTGTGGCTTTCTTTGTGGGCTCTCTTCATGATTTCAATTCCACAAAGAGCCCATGATGCAAAATATTTGAGGATTAAAACCCGCACCCACACCTGTAGTATAAGTGACAATTCAGCCCGCAAATTTGTGGGTGCAAAAGCAGGCCCCACAAGCTTTGGGACCCCGCGCAGTGCTCTGGTCTCTACTGAAGTGTGACAAGGTGGGAGATTCTAATCCTAACTGGCGCAGTTATACAGGGCAACCTACTCTGACAGTCCCTCTAAGAGAGCTGCGCGCCAGTGACCTATCACTAACAGGGATTTTTGTCACACTCTTCCCCAGTTTTCACTTTACAAGGTCGTCCGCTTGTACGGGACTAACTTGTGCAATGAAAACTCACCCCGCAAAATATCCATGTGTTATCCATGCGATGTTCTTCTGATGTCATTCATCTCTGTCGGTAGCAGCACCTATAAGTCACACCCGGTGGAGTGGACATCTGCAGTGGGCTTCAGCTAAAAAGAAAGAGTAGTGATCCCTAGGTCTTGGTCTGAAAGAAAGTAGGAGTGTTCTAATAACACCACTCACCTACCTCACAAATGGCTGGACAAGGCGCCTATGGGCAAGCCACTCCCTGACATATTCAAGTGCGGAAGGCAGAGGCTGATTGCAGATAGAGAAAAAGAGCCCAAACTCCACAGGAGTTGGGTTGTCTGCCTTATGTCCGCTCAGCACAGAATCTAAGCTCAAAGTGCCGCTAGTCAGCTTACTATGCTTGGTACTGAAGTGCACCAAAGGATGTCTAATACTATACGGGCCTAAGAAACAACATAGTCTCGAGTCCAAAGCCCTGCGCGGGTGATATGTTTGCACCAACACCTGCCCTGCACGTTTAATGTGAAACCTATACTCAAGCCCGCACCAGTATGTTTAACAAAAGTTGAGCAGATACCCACATCCGCACCCACAGATATTAATGGATAACCCCCACAAAACCCGCTCTAGAGCCTGCATATTCTTTTTAATATTTACAACTATGTTTAAACATAAGTAAATAATTCATAATACATTTTAACCATAGTTACACAATTATTAGCATTTACATGAATGAACGTCACCCATAATCAATGTGAATAACAAGGAATGCTTCTCAGAGAGTTTCTGTAAAGGAAACATGTGTGCTATGATCTTATGTGAATTGCAAAGTAAGTCACTTTCAACCCATCCAGATGAACAAGATGAGTTAAACAGTGGGACACAGTGGGGGTTGATTATGGGTGAATTCGGATTTCTTGGGTAAGAGACAAATTTGCGTTGTGCGTCAGACTGTATTTAGACTTTATTCTAGGCTGCAATACTCGGCTAAATGACCAACCCGCCACTATAGGGTTTGAAAATGTGTGAAACCATATGAAACCTGCCGCGGTTGTCTTACCTGAACACATGTGTTGGTGACTCTAGCATGACGGTGCGGCCGGCGGCGCTCACAGTGGCGCTGCGTGGAGGAGGCAGTGGTGCTGACGGCTTGAGGTGCGCCGGGCTGCCAGCCAGCTTCTGCTGTAAGAAAGAGAGAAACAGCTTATTACACATACAAGTTGGAACCTGTCAATGTTGACACCTCCCTTGAAAGGACACCCGTCTTATGTAGACACTTCACTTCTCTCTGGTTCCCATTTTTCCTATTTCGCATATAATATATTAAGTGAACCTCTCTTTTTAATTATTGGACAACCGTCACAATCCCAAATACCTTGTGTAAAATTCTAAGCATGTGAAAATGAAAAGTACCAGTTTAGAATTTCAAATATTGTCTTAAGTCCTGGCTTGTAATATCGACTTGTTCTAACTTTTTTTTTCAATTGTCGTCTACAAGAGACAACAGTGCTACATAGAACTTGCAAGAAATTAATGTTACAAGTTACGGTACTCAAGAATTTATTATATTTAGAATTCTTTCTTAACACAAAAAGTGGTAAGAAGAGGAGTAAATTTCTGTAACTTCAATTTTTTTTTGGCAACTACCTAGAGGCCAGGTGTGTGCCATCAATTATGTGATCAAATTGTACTTTATATCAGCAACATCAGCTATCTTACTGACTGTCATAAAGTGAACAACACAAATCTAAAAGCAATGATCGATAAGCAAATAACCACATATGGTTAAGGTTGTTTCATTGTATATTTTGTCCGTAAGATTGACCTGTTCTAAATAAGAAGTCTAAGTTAATTTCATCACTTCAAACAATCAACATCTTTTTCATATCTTCTGTCAACAAATATCCAACATCTTGAGATTATCACTCAAGAAAAATATGCAAGAAGCTTTCAACTAATATTATCTCAAAATTATCTGTGAAATTACTTTATGAATCATTAATCAAGTTTGACACTGCGTTTTTTCGGTGTCACAATGTAATATTTTAGTATCAATCTTCACGAAAGGTCTTCCCACTTCCACCCTTTTTTGTACTTGTCAACTCTTTAGGCAAACATGGTTGTTATGTTGTCTGCTTTCTAAGGTAAAACACAATGCCCCAGTGTGTTGATGACATGGTATTATCAGCCGCATCTCTCTTGTAATTATTGTGTATAGATACAGCGAGATTCAACCAGAGATGAATAGAATCATGCAGTGCAAGTTCACAGTGTTTATATTTTAAATCATCTTTAAACAGAATACTAGGATTGTCTATTACTGGACTTCTTCCTTTTAATCTCTGACCAAAAGAATGTGTTCCATCTAGTTTCATAGACTACACCAAGTAATTGATATGCTTTTCTGTGGTAATGAACAGCACTGTACCTATCCTCAATTTATTCAGTTTGATTAGCTTATACCGGGGCATGCCAACCTCTTAAAACTTGGATTCACTGAATAACTAGAACAAATGATTGGACAGATCATTTAAAACGTTAAGTAAAGTAGACATTGTTGTGTAAATGTTACACTTATCTTAGTCTTTCTTCTGTGTTGCATTTGTGGCGATTACTGACTACTACTATTCAGTCAATAAAAAGACTAGACCACAAACTATTCATACCTCTGTGAGATTACAGGAGATCTCCAATGCCTGACTGTTGTCGAGAAGATCCTTCTGAAAGACGTGCACGGCACAATACAGGTGCGGGTCAGTGGCACCTGTGTGTGGCACATGCTCAAGTGCAAAAGAACAGTGCAGACCGAACTGTGTGCCTGACCAGATGTGCCGGAACGGGATCTCCTGCAATAGAAAAAAGGCTCAGAATTAGTTTGTGCATCATATTTTGCTAGTATTTTATTGATAAAGATTTTAGTATGCCCATTAATGTAAATTCAATTTTGTATATCATTTCATCTGTCTCATTCACATCAAGGTTATCTCATCCTGAATATGATACAGCATTGTCTAGTTGAAATGCCAACGAAACACAAGGAAAAATCTCATCTTTGTGCTTGCCCAAGTTCTGTTTGGGGGAAATATGTAGCGGAGATAACATGATGGCCTTTGATAGTAACCTTCAATATCTATCATAACGCATTCATGTGGCGGTATTTCCTAACGAACGCACTCTTGACAGTGATGCATGGCATTTTCAAACCCATGCTGGGATGACATGCAGGTGCAATGTTTTTACTGTCACACAGCCTTTTTTCTGGCTTTTTAAACGATTGTAAGTGTTTTAGCTCACATTGATCATGATGAGATCTCATACATGTACAATGACAGCGAAGCCCGCGTGGAAAATGTTATGATATGTGAACAATTGATGCCGTAACTTGAAACCTGAATGAAAATGCTGTAGTAATAGTCAAAATATTGTGATGATAAAATTTCAAGACAATGAACAAAAATGAGAGAGAAGATAAACTTATTTATTGCTTAGTCATTGAAGATGCACCACGCGATTTATATTTCGGATGTATCGAAAGTTATTTATCATTGGTCATGAGACAACTATCTCTCCTAGTCATGGTAACCTCATAATTACTCAACAACCAACAGAGAAAAAGGTCATAATGTTGCGACTCCTTCCCACATGAACTATGCAGAATCGTACGTCAAACGTGGCATTCGCAGTGAGCGATGTCATCATGAGCACTCCTGGAGTCAGAAGCACCCACCTCAGACCCTAAACTGAGCAGGTGCCTGCATTTTAACTTCACCCCCTGCTGAGGGATCTTTAAAATATGGCTTATCAAGTAACATCTAGTCATGATGCATTTTCAATAAGGCTAAAAATGAATCATCTTTTCTTGGTGGCCATGTTGATTGTTTGGATTAGCACATGGTCATGCATGAAACCATCATTTTGTGTTTTTAAAAAGCAATTATCTCCCGGCTAAAAATCTAAGCTTTACAGGCTTTTATAAAACTAATACCTGACTGAAAATCTACACCTATTGACACAACCTTTCACCCAAAACATGGGGTTGAATATAATCTAGTCGTTCAAGAACCTTGACTATTAAAATGGAGCACTCCTAAAAAACGCTACTCAAACATAATTATGGAGTCAATTTTTGGCTTTGTTTAAGCAGCCATGACAGCTTTTTCAAAGTCGGCTTGTTTGAAGCAACCGCTAACTCAATAAGGATTTAACTAAATCCGGTTATCATTCTTTAGTCCAGACAGTGGAAAACGTGCTGATGGAAACACTCGCACAAGTGGCAAGATTAGTGCAAATTTAATACAGTTTGCGGTGGAATATGATTTGATTTGCTCACTCACAGAATGCAACAGTTACCGAAATGCTATCTTTTGAAGATAAGGACGAATCTTTGTCGACAAGAACATATTAAAACGTGACTTCAATTATCTATTCACGCCCATTTGACGTGGAATAAGAGTGAGGTGAGACATGGGTTTCATCGGTTTTATTTACAGAGCTATAGATGTTTATGACTTATGGCAAGTTGCAAGAATTACCTGAATCATGCTCATCTACATGCAGTATTAATTTGGGCCTGTTTAGAAAGTGAGTGCATAAAGATAGCCACTGAAAAATTTATTCTTTCTAAAGACAGACATCAAAGAATCATACACCAGTTTCTGAATACGCTCATGTTCACATTGATACAGTCCCTATGATTTTCTAGGTCAAAGGTCCACAAATGAAACTCAATACACAACTTATCATTCAATATGCAATATAATTAGAGGAGAATGAAGGCAAGAAAACTCTTTCTTGTGATGCCGTGTGTTGAAAAAAGAGGGCATGAGAACCAGCGATATCAACTAACACACTGACACTCGTGTCACACGAGTTCATTTTGCAAAGAACTCGGCAAGGCTGTGTGTGTGTAACCTGTCACCCGACACAAGATTAGGTCTACAAAATGTTGACAGACAGAGAAAAGTTGTCCGCTTTGAATCAGTCCAACACAATACATCTGACAGAATTTGACAACAGTTACCACAAATAAGTCTATAATGAGCTGATTGGATTTCATTCTATATGCTATGCCACAAATTTGATGCGTAAGTTTTAAATTACTTATTCACAACGCTGTACAGTTAACCAAGCTTGTGTTCTCAGCATAAGTGCGAAAATCTACATCAGCATCAAAAGTTAATAGAAGAACATAATGTGGAAACACTTTCGGAAGTGGATATTTTAAACCTGACAATATCAGTTCACACTCACAGAGATATCCGTGGCTAACTCGAAACATAAATGAACGTCAGGCTCTTCAAGTTTTTGCATCTTCTGTTCCAATGAGCAATCTTCTAGATCAAAATTAGACACGCCATTTAACCATTTAACCTTCACTGATATTTATAACATACAGACTCTCAACAAGATCCATAAAATCCTTTTAAATTGCTTACTTGATGCTTGCCCCTTCACTTATGACAATACTTTTAGTTTGATGTCATTACATGATGATTTTATTAACAAGAAAAAGAAACTAATCATGAGCAAAATCACAGTTAAGTCATTGGATAACACAAAGTATTTGAGCTACGTACAAATATCATAACTTTTTATTAATAAAATGTTCAACACAACAGCATTTACAACACCAAATAACTCATGATCCAAGGTTGCCACTCTAATCTTCTTCTATTACTGAACATTTTTCAAAGTAGAATTTGCAAGCCCAGGAAATGAAACGTGAAACCGCTTGCCATTTGAATTATTATCGCAAAAAAGTGAAGGTATTTTGTCATAAGTTTGAATGAGTATGACTTAAAGACAAAATTTCATTAGTGTCAAGTACACATTTTATGGATATGATGTTGCTATTATATGTCTTGAAGAACGAAACACTGTGGTGAGGTGTAAACAAATACTTGATTTATGAAGAGAGTTATGGACGTCTTGTGCTACAGTCCAATGTACAGAGGTCATTATGACAGATGGGAACATCCCACGTGAACTGAACAAAGATGAACACATATTGAGTTTACCAGCACAATTTTCTGTTACCTTAATGCTTATATCTTTAAAAGGAAACCATATAAAACTAGCATTGGTCTGGTGATTTTTGAGTCCTATACGTCATAATTACATCCAAGAAAAATATTTTAGTAAATTCCTTGTTCCAACAAAAAAAAAAAATCTTTTTTTCCCCTCAAATTCCTAATATAGTTTATTTTTGTTTCTGATATTTCAGTTTGATGCATGTGTCATGTAACTGCAGAGGATCATTTTATCACCAGGTAGATTGTGTTAAAATGGTTTCCTCCAATTTCATAACATTTTCAAACTCTTTGTTCGAATTTGTGGCCTGGATTATGGATAGTGTTGCCGTTAGTTTCACTTGTGACATTGTTACGTTGCAATCACAGGAAACTGAACAGATGCTATTAAAAATGGTAATAGTATGTAGTTTTGCATGAAATCATGAGATTTCTGAAGCTAATTGCCAAACCATTACATTGCACGAAATGCGGAAAATCTTTCTGGAACACACATCATACCATTCAAAATGTAACAACCAACAAGACAACCCTCAACTTATCATCCGTTCCAGTTCTCAAAACATCTTAAAATCGAAATCTGCTTTGTAAATCTCACCTGGTATTTTGCGCCCAATTTGGATTTCCACCCTGGTCCCAGATCTTCCATGGTCATACAGAGGTTCCCGCCTCCGTACTGGAACAGAATTTGTTTGGGTTTCTCCAGAAGTCGGCCGCCCAACTTGCGCTCAACTTGCATCACTCCCTGTAATAGACAGATGCAATGTTTTGTTAGAAAAAATTAAAACTACAATTTGTGAGGTCATTTACATTATGTTAAAATACTGGACACTGTAACAGCATGAATGAGCGATGCATCATACCAATGCACCCTGCAAGTATAAGAAATTAGCGTAGGAATAAATCAATGCATGCAGCGCAAATATACTTTATTCATCATAAAGAACAATCCTTAACAATTATCAAGACCTTTGAAAAATAATGACTTTCTGGCTAATTTTCATAACCCATGGGGTTAGATTACTAATTAAAGCGTGCATCTCGCGTGCATGTCAACTCACAATGGCCAAGACGCAGATGAGAAATCTGATCGTCTTCGGGAGGTGATGCCATCCGTTTTGTTGACAACAGGTGAGATAGTGATTAAGCAGGAAATTAAGCAAAGCCTCAAGGACTTTTTATGCACTGAGAGAACAATTTGTTTTGTCTAAACTTAATGCTAAACTTCCATAGCATTGCACTAATATCCAGTTGATACATTTTGTTTGAAAGTGACGACGTGAAAAACAAATTTGATGTTTCGCATTTCAATAAAATATTTCCTCGAACAGAAAAAAAAGCTATGAAAAATCCATCATAATAATTGCAATAATGTCTGTCAGACAGGCAAACAATGGTGCAAATAATTGCTTTTGTTTTTGCATAATCAATGTACAGTAAACAACACCTAGGTAGAGAGAAGGAAATGTGAGCAGACAACAACCTGCCATCATGAACGGGGTGTCGTGTACCAGCCAAACACCTCACACCATCCTCGGGACGCACACTTCAGGTGCCAGTTTCCATGGAAACGACAGACAAACGAACACAAAACCAATCCTGCCAACGTCATTTTTATCTTTAAAAAGCCAAAAGCAAAGGTAAAACCTCAGAGATGACATGCAAAGCTATCTGTATTTTTATGAATAAAAGATAGAGCTCAAGTTGGGAGTGACAATTAAAAGGAAAATGATTGACAGAACATAGAATGATTAATGGCAATGTAGATGTCAATTTATGTAATTAGAAGGCAATGCATTCCACTTCAGTGCTCAACGGGACATGAAATTTGACTCCATCATTTCACATTTCAATTAGCGGGTGAGGCCTTATGCATTGTGGGGGATTATTGTCACTAAAAATGGCGAAGAAAAGATGGCCGTGAAATGATGCAAGTAATCCGCCACCCGCCGTGGTTCCACTGTCAGCTGGCGACTGATCTAATCTGTTTTTTAGGCTCTCATCCCGTCCCTGATTAGCATGTTATTTAGTCAGCACCTTGTTTGGCCAGGTTTACGGTTTCTCGCTGGTGTTTCTACTTCATCGCATCCCAGCGGCTGCAATCCATTTTCTATTGTTCCACGCGCAATCAATGTTTGGCAGAGAATATCTAGGGGAATTCACAGCAAATAAAAAAGTGATGCGGATTTTAACAAGGGGGAAATCTCCTTCCAAGTGAATGAAAATAAGCTTAATAGAACGACAACAACGCCCGCCAGTCGGGCATTGTCTCAAACAGAATAATCTAAAATCAAGCAATATCTCGATCACTCCTGAGTGTTTCTGTTGACTCTATTAGTCATTGATGCGCATGGAGCATAGAAGTAAAACAGGAATGATCTGTACAAAACAATGCTTTCTCCATTTCATAAAAATCGATGAAGCTTATATTGATGATTAACACTGAATGAGAAAATATTCATGCACTTTTGACATTTGAATCAGAAATCTCTTACAGACGACAAAGCAATCTGTGCATATAATACGAATGAATACATTTTCTTTTCAATCGCACTTTTTAAGACATAAAATTCCATCTACTGACTTTTTCATTTTATTTTGCAAAATACAATACATGATTAATACTACAGCTGGACCCGCTTAAGTCAACCTTTAACGAAATAAAATAAAAAAAATTGACTGCAAAATTTTGATATCAGAAGAATTTGTAATGATGGTAAATGTTTCTTCTTATCTCCGGTTATCCATAACTTGACTACAGTCTGAGATAAATGAGTCCAAGTGTATTCATCAACAAAAAAACGGCTCTTACTTCCATAGCGTCCTGCGTGTCTTCCACGAAGTACACTCGCACGTTGTAGTCAATGCCACTAGGAACTGCCGGCGCGAACGCCGCTAGTCGCAGGATCTTGACCGCCTTCCCCGCCATGTTGGGTTCCCCCACCATGACGTATCGGAGAAAGTGCTCGGTCATCACGTGGCACTGCGACAGGTCGACCTGCGTGTATATCGGCGTGTTGATCGTCTCCTGACCGAGGGTCACCAGCCGCTGCAAGGACAAGAGGACGAACTTAAGCTTGATATTGGTGTACAATGTGTGCATAGAATTATTGTAATTATGAAAGGACTTGGCTAGCTATGTGTCATGGACTTAGAGAAAGAATCCTTTATATCAACAAGTTTATATTTTCAAACTTTACGAATTCCTACTGTGGAGTGCCCAAGTCCCCTAAATTCAAAATTCTTTAATTCATTATTCATAATTCTTGAAATATTAAAGTACTTCAATTACTTTTCATTGACGCCTGTTTATTAAAATATCATGTCCTAATGTCTGTGGTTTCATTTAAGCATGAAGTAATTTTGCATTTCGTGCATATTATAAATCCAAATCTTTGAATTTAATCTTGCATATTGTTATGAAACTTGCAGTGTGAAAAAAGTTTCCTATTTCTAACCATTTACAACACAATGAAATGACGTTAAGTGCAATCGAAAATTTCAATCTCATAATCTTCTCAAATGAAAAAAATTTATTAAACCTAAAATAATGAACCAACTGCCACTGCATGGTGGATTACAATGTTAATATCCAACTCGCCCATGGCAAAAAGGCTTAATATTTTTGACAGCAAACAAAATTTCTCATCTGCCTCAGTGTATCCCACATCTCCACTCAAGTGGTAAATAGGTCAGGATTATTGTGAGTCTCGCCGGGTTCAATGGGTGGAAAGTTCCGATAAGATGCAAAAACAAACCACTTTGTTGTGCTATTGTTATAAATGTTGTTCAACACAAAATAAACATTATCTACATTTCATCTTGCTACAGAAACATATGCACTATTTTTGTATTTGCTTTGCCATCGTTTGATGTACGTCTGCGGTAAGCCAAAACGTCTGCTTCAGGTATATGGGTGAGTAAATGTAATGAGCGCGGTTTTAACATCAACGTTATCGAAGTGATGCGTGGACGTCGAAACAAGGTAAGCACATGCTAGTATTGAATTTATGACCGGCTGTATTGCCTTGTCCATTATGTCCACATCCTCACCAAGGTGTCAAAGATGAGCATAATCTTAACAAACATAGATAAATTAGCAAAAGTGGTTTGAGTTTGAATCCTAGCACTCGATACTAACTTTGAGGAATTGTGTGCTACTATTACAGCCTAGAAAAGGCATAAAACAAGCTGAAATCCACCACACTAGACGTCTGATTCATCCTCCATGGGTTCCGATAAATCAGACATCCAACTTGGTAAATGTCAGCTTATTTAATGCCTTATATTCCAGGCTGCAATAGCATACATCAATGACTACTTTAACCAGGATAAATCTACGATACGTTATTAAAATGAGCAATAATGAGGCACTCACGGTCCACTGCGTTGACTCGTCATAGCCTGAGTCTGACCCATACACAGACAGCGCCCACTGGCCGTGCTTGATGCTGGCGCAGTGCTGGAACGATAGCACAACCCGGCTTCTTGGTGACAGCGTGGGCGGCCCGATCACGATCACTGGGCCCAGCAGTGTCTGTGAGGCTGGAAGACGAGGAACACATCATATTGAAGTGTCTGTATTGAATTACAGTTGAAACGGTCTTATCATCGGAAGAAGTGAAAAGTGTCTTAATAAAAATCGTTGCCCTTAAAAGAGAGGCTCACTTTTATATAGGGAGAAGTGAAAAGTGTCTACATAAGACAAGTGTCCTTAAATTGGAGGTGTCTGAGATGGACAGGCTTCACTGTAATTTTGAAGTCACGCTCTTGGTAGTGGATAAGAAAGAGTAGATCTCTATCAATTGTCGCTAGCTCAAATGTCAGCTAGAATTTTTATGAAAAACCCATAACTACGTGTATTCAGTACCTTCTAGCCGTGGCCGATCCTTGTCGTCTCTGCTCACTGCAATGAACATCTCCTCCGTGCTGCCTTTTTTCACAGCACCCTCGGGAATCGTTACACTGATACCTGCAAGTAGATTACAAAATATCATTAATTTAAGAATGGGAACAAATATAATAATCATATCAATCTTCATATGGTGATTAATTTTGTCTGGATGAAGATATTTCAATGCAAAACATGCTCGGTACTTTGTTCTTTTAAAAATGTAATTATTTGTTTTACATCAAGGGATTCAAGAAGTGCCTGAACTATGCAAGTGAAATTCCCAATCTAGCACAATCTAATATCATGATAGGTCATGAAAATTTTAATGCATTTCATTATTAAGTAACCTATTGAATTTGGCATTACAGGATCTTGTTAACTTTCGACATAAATGAAGCTCAAATATTACGAAAAGTAGGAATTAGTTTTACCTAAAATATTACATTTTAAATGTTAGCTTATTATTAATTCATTTTTATAACATAATGTTTCTTATAATGTCACTAGGATGATATTGTGGATTTCCATTTTCATTTCTATTTCAAAATAATACAGAAGTAATACAAAAGAGATTATTGTGGCATTATAAAAAATCCCACAATCCAAAAAATGCTGTTTAGGAAGACAAGGAAGAGGAATCCACCCACATAATTCTAAACATCACTAATGGGGAAAAATCATTGACCCTTGCTTCATTACTTATAACCCCTAAAATTGTGGCCACCAATTAGCAATTAAAATCCTGTTAATTTATTCAATAATGATGTGAAACTATAGACCTGTCAACGTAGTCTCTTCTCTTTCAAATTGGCTAAAAGAATTTAAAGAACAGTAATGGTTTTCAGTTTTTGTATGATTATTTCCCTTTAATCTATTGCAAAAACCATTATATTAATATGTTGCAAAAAAAAAAAAAAATAATAATAATTTACTTTCTTTATCAACCTAACCAAACAAAACAGGGAAAACATCTTCCTAAAAATAGGATGGCCTTGAAGACTGTTTAAACTTTAATATGTGCACCTTATTCATTTGTATTAATTTGAAATGGCCGCCATGCCTGCCCTGTAATATAACATCGTAAATGATACGTGTCAATGTCAACAGGCAATGCTACTTTTGCTCGCCCATCCCACCCAATCCATTTACGTTATTGGATAAAATGACCAAGGCATAAAATGGCCACTTAAAAGTGTAATCCAGAATCAGCATTGTTTAAGTCATGCATGCGATAACCTTGTAAAAATTTAGCATGTTTCAGTTAATTTGCTGGCAAACTGGTGTTTAAAAGGTAATTTTTCAAATCAATGACCACTTTGAGACTGTCAAATAAGTACTTAAGAAGGATTTCTTTTTAAGATCTTATTCTATTGTTTTATGCTATTTTTCTGATACAAAGATGAAAATGAAAAAAAGAACTCAAATGCATTCATATATTTCTATTTTCTAATAAAATGAAGATTGGCTTTTCAACAAAGTATATAGCGTTTTGTACTTTGCTTGAAATATATGAATGTGATGGCCAAAATGAAGATAAACTCTTTCAACATCCACTACAAATGAGTTACAAAGTGAAGTGTTGAACCCTAATTTGTTAGTTTGTCATGTTCGTTTTAGCCTAAATAATTTGCGAATTTACACTTCAGTTTTAAAAATATGGCCAATAATATATGCAATTATACATGTATACCTCGAACAATAAATAAATACATTCAAATCACATCTTTCTTTTTTTTCCTAATATTTAATTACAGTAGTATTTTCCCCTTTGTCTATATCAGTAAACTGCCAATACTTGCCAGAGTGAACAAAAGCTGTGAGTATTTCTGCACAGAAAAATATCTATTTTTGCTGTGGAGATAGTCACTTGCCATAATTGACAGGTACTCGAGTCAACACTCAAGACTCCTCATCAAAATTTTACATGCCAAATGTTTTGTATAAGCAACAAAAAAGCATTTCACACTACAGATCGGAAAGTTGGTGAACAAACCTTGCACACACTGAAAATAGAACAATTTTGAGTTTCATCTGTCATAAACACTTTGCAAATTACGTATGGGCTGGTAGGATAGATATAAATAAAGCTAAAAAGTACATTTGTGATCAGCAAGTTTGTACAAATCGTGCAGACAACATTTCATCAATGGAAATTTTTCGCATCGCTTCTCTCTTTGAGACAGTGATATTGCATGTTATTGACCACTTTCAGTGATCCTTATTCATAATGTACAAAAAAAACAATGCGTACAATGAAATCTATATCAGCTTGTTAGTATATTCTATGCACAAGTTATTTTAGTTATTGAGTAATATCCTGTAGTGCACTAAACTAGAGCTTTTGTGTGAGTCTATTATCTTTGTAATCACATTGATATAAGAAAAAAAAACGAAACTCCTCTCACAACTCTTGCATACAGTACGTATATATCGCCTTGTTACGTCAATCAGATTTAGGCTTACATTCAGCATTATTAAAAGGGGAATAAGTAGCCTAATACGTATGTATGATACAGACATTTTTCCATATTGAATAGACAAAAGGAAGAATTTGTAAAAAAAAAATCCTTTGTTTCGTTTTAGTGACAGCATTCATTCTAATTGAAACCGACAAACAAATTCTCATCATTTACTTCCAAAATATCCTTCAGCAATGTTAGTCTTTCTTGAGATGTAAAAATAACAGCATTTCAAGGTAAATACTTGGTAACATACACACAAACATTCCCAGAGTTCTTTCTTGGTAAAATGCATATATAAGATGTATTTTACTGCTATGAATGTTCCAACTTAGTGCAGTTATTTCTTATTTACAACTATATTAATTTTGAGAAACTTCATGTTTAGAATTAAGCTTTGAATGTCATAGTCTACAGTCATTGAGGTTTGGCATCACAGACTAATATAAAACCTTTAAATTTACAATTTCTTGAATATTGTAACACTACATATAGAACTGATCTTAGTAAAGCAATCACTAAAACTGGTGGTGAACCCTTTTGAGACACAGACTTTTTCATGTTCAATGTTCTTCTGAACTCAAGGCAAGTTACCACACAATAGTTTGAACATGTAGTACATCCTGCACAACGATGACAAAATAGGGTCTGGCGTATAAAAATGCAAGAAAAACGCTACATTTGTGCACATGTGGTAACAGACATTGTGTGTGTGTTTAACATGTGAAAAAGGTGCATCCATGGTATGATTCTAGAATTTCAGTCGTACCTGAATTAGCGAGGCAAATCCTGCCTCCCTGGCTGGTGACGTTAGCCCACACGATGGAGTCGGCGTCGATGTTGCTGGGCACCTGGCAGCTGAGTACCGAGTGCCGGTTGTTGGCACCGCACTCGGCATATATGGAGTTGGGACGCGACTCGTCCGTCAGGTCACCTTTGGACTGCAAGATTTCAAACATTCAAATCAAATACTGACTTCCAGATGAATTCAAAAAGGAATAATTTATAGCAGCTTGCATGACATATCCATTAGTTTGTGTCTGTTTACCAACTTAAAAAGCAACATCCATATTGTTAAAAATTACGCACTGTACTTCATCTTTTTTAATGAAAAAAAGTAAGCATTTATTAGAATTACCTGTAAAGTGCCGCTGCCCTCCCCCTTGACGGGCGTGCGTGGCATATCTATAAGCATCTGTTTCTGCGCATTGAGTGCGTTGTCGGCGTATGGTGAGGGTTTTTCCATGGTGCCTTGCAGGTGGTTGTTGTTGGGTGTGTCCAGCGCGTTGTGGTTCTGGATCGTAACCACCGTCTGGGTGAGATCTGGCTGTGCAGAGATCATTAGGTGATCTGGAACAAAGGGAGACGGATTTGAGGTGTATGGTACCATGGAGGGTATAGGGTACAGGCTGAATAATGTGGTATGGACAGGGTACTTCCATGCACTTCTTCCCCTCGTATGGGTATATTTTGTCAAATGTCCTATGAGTTGTCAGTTCCATATGGATTCTATTTTTACATCGGCCATTCTTTGATACTAAGATGATTCTGAATGTTTGGTAACACGTGATAAAGAGTCAGATCTATTTCACAAAGAAAACACGTTTTTTGTATTGAGCTGAAGAAATACCACCTACTTAATGTACACAATCTTGAACTACCGGTAGGTAATTAAAGTCCTTTTGGCAGCACACGTTTCCTTCATAAAAAACTCAAAGCAAACACTAAGTTTTATGTATTTACTATCTTTGTTTGATACGATGCGTGGCTAATTATAAAACAGAGTATTACAAACAGCATGGTGTAACTAAAGTCGAATTCCCGCTGTGTTATGACGGCCATCTTGGTGATATGGATTTACCAGCAAATTAGCACTTAACACAGACAATGAGGAGTAATAATTATTTACATCTGTGCATCGAAAGCAGCAATTTTTGCTTTGTTGAAATTATGACTATCCACGTGTATCAAATACAACTGTTAATGAAGTAACGTCCATAAGTCATCAGGTGGACAGTCGAAAAAAACATCGCCTTTTTTGCCATTTGTAGCACGTGTGGTGATAGCAGATGTGTTATCATGAAAGACTTCATAAAGAAAAAGGAATGTTGCGATAATTAGGCGGGCTTAGGCACCAGATTGCATTATTCCTATTATTTGATATCGCTATAATGGATGGAATTGATGGTGCATTATCATGCATGCATTCATTCAACAGATGACTTGCATCCAATGAATCAACTTTGAAAGCATCACTATAATTTTTTAATCATCGTCCATTAGTAACTTGACTGAAATCATACGTCAGATGCACATTTGTGCTTTTTAAATATGGCTTCGACATAACATTGTTTCATTAACAATTACATTTTCGACTTTGCCCTTCCTAAGAACCTATCATTGAATCATTCCTGTGCAATTAATTGAGTCATAATTATAAAGATTACGAAGACCTTCTAAAACAGAAGCCATTTGAATAACCCACAAGTTTTGACGTTTCCTGTCATCGATTCTGGGCAGAGAAAAAGAGACGTCTGGCAGTTTGTAATTTCGAAGGGGAGTAGACACGGAAATTATCAGGTCTACAATGTCTAGATGGGATGGGAACCACCAAAGGTCATAGGGAACACCCTGCCATGCTTCATGGCCTCTGCAGATAGCTTGGTGACATGCAACAGACAAAAGAATACAGAACGTAATCGCCTGCCATTCAGAACTTAATGTTGGTATTTTCTTTGAAATGACAAAATAAACATGCTGTTCTCCAGCAGTTTACTACAATTCTGTTTTTGAAGATTTATTCGAAAATGTTCAATGTATGTCCTTGATGTAACAATGTTGATGCAATTTGAGGCAAAATTTACCCCAAAACGACTTCCATGTTTGTTTAGCTGGGATATCATCTTTTCTAATAGACATTTCGCATGACATTTCGCAAACAATCATCAAAATACAAATTGAAAGATACATAGTAGTGCCGTGTAAGGTTAAATAAAGACATACCAGTGGTAGCTGTGCATAACATTTTGATGTTTAAAAAAACCCAAAGTGTAGCATTACTTAAAATGTCAAGTGTAGTAAAAGTTACATACTTAGTTTAAATTAGTGCATTGTAATGTTTATAACCTACTAACCTGTGACTCCTTTGTTGAGCTTTTTGTCATCGGCACCTAAAAATCAAAAGGAGAAACATTAAAACACTGAAGTTTACCATGGCTTTAAAGTAATTTAAAAAGTAACAAACATGCCTTACAAAATTATTACTGTTATGAGTATGTCTGAACATGGATCTTTACTATAATATGTGTAAAATCATAGCATATTACTTTTCAAATTATGAAATATCAACTGATTTAGAGGTCTGACAAGCACCCGAATCATGTCATTATTCTAGCAGACTATAATTTGAGCGTTGCAATTAATAATTAATTGCGAGAGGGGCCAAAGTCTGATCACATGTTTCTTGACAATCTGTCATTCAAATTTGTTACAAATTCGTCTGCTCAATCAAAATTTGTGGATCCAGGGTAAAAAAAATACTGATGAACAATGTAATTATAACTTTATCAATGTGACAGGATATGGGTTCAATTGTATTATAAACGTACAGTAATATACACAATGAGTTTATCAAATATTTAATTGTCCTACTTTAGGAAACATCAAGGCCAGATGCAAAAAAATCCCCAACAAACCAAGTTTGAGGAATAGAAACTAAAATCAATCACCTAAATAAGATCTAAGAACACCAATCTAATTTACATTTACATGCACGGAGAAACATCAAACTAATAAAGAAAGGTTAATTTTCTCAAAAGCTATGAAATCTTATAAGGAAGAGAACTAACTGAGTTAACCACTTGTTGCTGGTGACAGAAAATACATGCACAAGATAATGTCTGGGGTTTGTGAAACTACTAAAAAATACAACCATGAGAAAGTCCTGTATTAATGGAAATGCGAGTCACAATCGTAAATAGTGACTCAAGTGTCTACAGAGCTACTTATAACATTGATATTTTATGTTTACAACAACAATTACTTTTTCTAAACTTCATATTTGCTATACACAGAGAAGTGTAAAATTACCAATTATGATTCCATTTTTCTTGGTCTTGGCTAAAGGCAAAAGAAGGGGAATTAGTTTTATAGCTCACAACACAAATGAAGAATGTGTAACGTGATTTTATTCACTGAAAAAACATTTGATGGGATGTCACGAACTATAGGTCATACAACGCAATGCAAACCACGTCATTACAAATGATAGTGTTACATTCAATATGGTTACATTATCAAGATTGTTATAAGCAATAAAAAGTTGTGCACAAATCATATGGCGAAGTTGTTGGTGCTTACCATTATTTTGTGACTTGCGCCGCAACAGAATGATAATGATGATGATGACTATGATGAACACAGCAATAGCAACGATGAGTCCCACGTACATGGCCACGTTCTCTTTATCCATTGGACCCACTGAAAGAACAGAAGAACCATTGTTAGTATAGCTGTTTTCAAACAAACAACAAACAAAATATATAAAAGGCCTTCGATCTGAAATATTTTTTGTTTTTGATAAGCATATTATTGACAGTCAAATTCTTCAAAAAAGATGTTTTATATTGAGTGTTTTGTTAAAATATAGATGCAAGCTTTTGCAATTGCTCAGTGGTTTTTAGTTGACTGGGTCAGAATAGAGAAAACATTGTTTTCCGTCATTTAGCCTGCGGGATTTGGCTCAATATTACAGCTATATTTGATCAAAATCAATTACACCACATCTTCCGCCAAAGAATGACATCAATATCCGAAGTCTATTTTTTGTCAAAAACATACCAAGCCCAATCACGATCGATGATTCAGATAATGAATGAAACTAATCATGCATTTCCCACACAACAAAACTGTCGTTTATCATTACATACATCAAGGAGGGGAAACAGACCAGCTTCGCTTTTCATAAAAAGTGTGCTACTCAGATTATGAAGTTGTGAGTTCATAGAGAAAACGTACGTAAGAATGCTGTAGCTGACAACCGATAAAATTCGCGTTTCAAATGATATGATAAATCTGTAGATATAATTTTCATGAAAGTAGAAAAATGAGAATGTTTGGCACTTTTGTGCTACAAAAAATGCAGCTAATCTTGTGCATAATAACAATTTGATCAGGCATCGACTGGAGGTCAGGGAAAACTAGTGCAAATTGTGGCTTTACGGTTGCTTTTGATGGTTACATCAATCTATCCTTGAGCTATCAAGAGCATGCAAGATAGACACACAACTGTGATAGTAAAAGTCCAACACTATTTTTTCTCCATAGATTAGCTCTCAATCCAATACCATGAAAAATGCTATACAGATACTTTCATGAACTCGGTTGATACCATCTCACACTTTCATATTGTTGCATGCATGTCTGATATTGTTCATCATATACCAGATTAATGTAATTAAAATGATTTAGTGCCCAGTAAAGATGAGCATCAATTTAGTGTGTCACATTATATGATTACGCTGACATAGACGAATTGCAATCACACCAATCAATAAACGAGCCCACGGCTGCCCGTGTACATTCTCACAGATAACTACAACCATTGGCTTGACAAGTTTAATTGCATTTTCCGTGATCTCAGCAATTGCTATATCCTATATTGATTGACTCTGTCCCAAGAGAAAGATCCGAAGATGGAACCCAATTTCTCTAACAAGCCCAAAAAGAGTAGAAGAGCTCAGGAGTTACACTTCACACGTCGTGATTTGCACATTTATGGCTTATGACTGAAAACTGGCTTGTAACAGTTGAAATATTCATACCACAATTTTACATCAATGTGTGCGTATGTGTAATTCTGATAAATATTAACATTATTTCATTCAATGTGTGCGTATGTGTAATTCTGATAAATATTAACATTATTTCATTCAAAATCTTTTAAATATAACTGAGAATAATTTGCAAGAAGTAAAGAGAGCAAAATTCAAGACTTTCACAAAACATGCAAAAGTTCAGGCCAAATCAACATCAAACAAACCTCTATTTGCCCGTGAACCCTAATATGTACATCTATATCTGCGGGTCTTGTAAGCCCCAGATTTGTGTTATTGCATTAGTGTGCTAGTTAGATTACTGCCATGCACTATTTGCATGGTAGTGGATCGCTGCACGGCAATCCGCAAATCTGGTATGCATGAGAACCTATATAACTGTATATGATCATTCAGACAATCTACATGACAGGTATACCATGTATTATCCAATATTCCGATGAACTCAAAATTGGATTTTCTATGCTTCAGTCATTAGAATGTTTTCTACTGTATGTATATATAAGAGTGATCACCTCAGACACAGATGATCATACAAAAGCTTCTAATGAAATGATCTCTTTGAAGGCCCCCTCCTCTTACGATCCAAGTTGATCCACACCCTAAATTGAAAGCCCATCAGAATGCTTATCTGACCCTTGAGATACTCAGCTTTGAAAACCCTGGCTATTGAAAGAGAGGAGGTGTTTCTTCCAACATAAAGAAGTGATCTGGCCTCTTCTGTGTTATGTGTTTGACGGTTCAGGGACAACAATCACCTACTCAGCAGGCGTCTTTTTGATGGAGATGAGCTTTTCTACATAGATCTAAAAGCAGCTACGCTCAGAAGATTCTTCTACCAACTCCGGTACAATGCGCATCATAAAAAACACATAAATAAAGCACAATTTCAATGCCAAGTCAAAATAAATCGAATCCCTATAATGCCAACAAGCATTCAATAAGAGATTAACTAAGTAATCGCAATGGAAATGCAATTACATAGCCCGTACACTGAGCATGCGAAAGTCGTCTGCCTATTGCCCCTCAGCATCCTGGGACAGCTTGAGCTCCCAAGTGAGGCTGGGAATCAATAGTGATACGGTGTATGTAATCTCTGTCCAAGCGCATGCACAATCGCCTAATAAGGCGTGCTGTATCAATGAGACCACTTCATGAATCATAAGGAACCCCCAAATACCATTTTGAAGCTATAAAATAGCTGTTTGCAACGCGCTTGCACTTTTGAAAGTAACTATAATTCAAGAAGAATCAGATTCATTTTGTATAAATTTCTTGTGTAACAGCTACTAGAAAAAAGCAATTGAAATAATAAAAATACCAACTGTTATGCTCATTTTAAAAGGCATCACAACACCAACGAATGAACATGAACATACAATGCGGCTTTTTAGATAACAATATATTGTGACATAAATGCTGTTAGAGGGAGGTTGAACAAAATCTTATTGCATTGCCGGCATACAAATGTTTCATGACGCTTACGAACAACAGGGATCTGGGCATATTGGATAATTTCAGCATCATCCATTTATAGTGTGGTGTTTTGACAGGATATGAACATGCATGGGATGTTTAGGCAGCTCAAGAGGGATTGTTGATGTGGGTTGCAATGACATTCGCAACACAGCTGATTTAGGAACGGGGTTTGGCCAAATTGCTAGTGGGATTTTATGGGTTGGTCGGATGATCATGAACTGAATATCATTTCTCGCTTGTATTGTCATTGAGCTGCTCAAGTAATGGAAAAGTATATTCAAAAGCTTTGAATACATTTTGAATCATATGATGAAGTATGCTTCAGCAATAACACCAAAAAAAAAAGAACCACCTATGACTCATCAGTATCATCAGAATCGAGAACTAAAAAAGACAAATTAGGGTCACAAGTCACGGGTTTCCCAATAGAGATACTCCAGACCCCAGTTAGCCGCAGTGCAAGGCCAAAAACCAGATTAGGAAACAAGTGATAAGTATCATGTGAATTGTGTGTTGTTTTGTGCCCCCACCAACTATCTGCTACAGCTGGGTCCTTACTCAATTATCAAACAAGGAAATCCCTAAAGTATGGTTTAAAGGCCACTATTTTCAGCGAAGAGTGGGCTGTGCTTCCTTTGTTAAAAGGCTCAAAGATCACTTTCCTGTGATGAAAAAAAGTTGCATACAATATGCTAATCTCTTACTTACATCATGTATATCTTGCTACTTTACTGACATATAACCCTGTATGTACATTACTTACTCCAAACAAAGCCATTTTAGGAGGAAACATGCAATTTTGTGATCGTAACTCATCTTGCACTTCTTCATCAATCACCTCACGTTTTTGTAGACGACAGGTCATGTCAGTTGTTAAGCTATTTATGTGATTTCTGTGAGAAATGTGGAAATCCGTCTTTGAGAGTATAAGTTCAAATGAGTCAAGCAATGCGCAGGTTACTCAAATCAGTCTCTTTGAAGCTTTCACTGTTAGATAACATTAAATGAATTACTATTCTGCTTATTGAAAAGGAGAACAATTTGAATGTCCTGTTGTTGTTTTTTGCATTCATGTTTTGCCTACAATGACAAATTAAACAATCGAAAATAATTTATTCACCACTAAATATGGATTCTAAATCGATTATACTCATAAAGTGAAGTACGTAAGTTTTAACTTAAACATTCAACATAAATTTTCCATCGTAGAAAACTTTACCCCCCAAGCTAACAACTTTGTGAACAATTAAGCCAACAAAAGGTGAGTCGATGCTCAATGGGGATAAAACAACAAATACTCCCCAAGATGTGCTCAGCTGGTGATGAGTGCCATGTATATAAGTGTCATCGGTGTTAAAGCCAAACTGTCTTCTGCTCACATCAGGTGTGGTAAAGCACAGGTAGCAGGTGAGAAATACGATTATTTAATGCTAGCATGATGATTTGTATGCACGATAATTAACTTAACATGCAAGTTGATATTTCACATATTAGTGTTACATGTAGCTCAAATTCGTCACACACATAAAATTATTTGATTACCAGCATTAATTACAAATAGAACACATTTTAGATTTCATTAAACTTGCTGCAGCTTGAATGTGCAAGGCTCATCATGCACAAACACTATTAACTAGCAATCAAAACTTTATGCGTAGTGAAATTGTTACTCAAAAACCCAATAAAACAATAATTATTGCACAAATGACCGTTCAATCAACATCAATCACACATTCTTGTTAGAAAATTAGCAGAAAAATTAGCTCACAAGTGCTGATAAATAAATAATCACAGCAACAAATTACTGTATAAATTTGCTTGAAGCTTTGCATTTTATTGTTGAATTTACACATAAAATAATGGTATGGCAAATTACTTCTTTGCTCAAATTAGTGCAGTTTGTTGAGCGATATAGCAACTCCCATTTACGCTTGGAAAACCTATTATAAAGCACTGTATTTTATAAACCTGTATTCAGTTTTTTGCTCGTTATTTCTCAAATTCGCTCATTATACCGGCAATAGCATTGTTCATGGAGCAGATTGGCCGTGTTCCTTAGTTAAGATGTGCAGATAATTTGACATGTGAGACCTGCCTCTATCTGCGCTAAAAAAAATCTGTTGCCAAGTATATCCACCAATTATTTGTTATAATAGGAATCAAATAGGGTAATTTGTAGACGACTTCAATTACACAGTTTACAGTTTTCAACATAGTGATTAATTCTGTGAACAAAATTCTTACTTTTCTAATGTGTTTTTCCCCCAAGTTTGCTTGTGGATACAATTATAAGAGAGAAAGAACATATCTATATTCCTATTTGTTACATCTAAAAACCTGACATTTTTCAAACTTCAAAAATGTGTTAAATCATTTCAAAAACTTGCTAAACATAAAATAAATGTACAAATTTAATCGTAAGTATATTTATAACACATAACCTTGAATGATTCAAGGTTCAATTTCTGTAAATACTGCTACATTTGATTACAATTGCGTTATTGTTGACCTTGATCCAGGGATGTGGATCACAAGTCCAAGTAAAACATGTGCACCCCAGAGCAAGCAGCGAGTCAACTCATAAAGCAGCTGGCCTCATGGAAACGTTGCTTATGGTCGTAAAACACTCACTTATATGCCCATCTGATGCATGATCATAATGCTCTAATGTTGTTTGCCACAATGCAAGATTTCTATGCATGCTTCGATTGCGTCGTTATGCAGCTTTTTGTCTGATTTTGATGTTAGGTATAGAATGTGTTCTCAAATAATAACACATGTAAACACAAGTTTTGATTTTCTTGTACGCAAACTTGGGCATTAAGTGTTTCTGTTAGTTTAGAAAGTTTTGTTTACGCTATCATTTAGCCAATTTCAAACAAATTAATTTAATTCAAGATAGACACACTTAGACCAGATCCCATTTTATCTTAGCCATAATTCTGTTACCCTACCACAACAGTGACAACATCATTGAATGAAGAGCAATGAAAGCAATCTCCTTGCATAAGATACAGCAGAGAAGAGAGTCTGGCCAATCTTGTCCATCTTTGTGTATGCAAAATTGTGGCCCTGACAGCCCTGATTTGGTAGGACATCACTGACATATTGCTGGATGTTCACTGTTACTGTGAAACTATATGCAATTGGTTTTCTTCACCCATTACATAAACTCTGATTCCCACTTTTACACATGATACAAAATAGCAAATCATTCTTGTTAACTAATAGTTGCAGTTCCTTACCTAAATACATAAATTTTCATCTAGTCACAGCTAATCACTCTTAACATTAAAATAACATAGCTTGAGCAGTATTTGGCAGTATGAATTTCAAAAGCTTTAGATCTACGCATGATACAGACACAGCTTTCATAGCTGCTCATCAGTTCCATGTGCATGGTTTTAATCGCCAGTGAAAACACGGTAACATTCTAACGGACATAACCCGAACCATAAAGCCAATGGGCTCATATAATTCCACTTTATAGTTTTGAGATTGCGAGCAGATGCCGAGGTGGTAGGGTTACACAACGTGAACTGATCGCTTTCAGGTTCCCACGTACTGCAAGAATATATATATATGGACGAGACGGGTGGGAAAGGATAACAATTATGCTCTTTAACTTCAAAGCTGCTCATAATGAGTTAATTTTCTGTATTTTAGAGAGAACAGAAATTTTGTCTGTCCTTGCATTAAACAGTTGCATGAAATATTACTTTGCTTATGAAAATCTCTTCTCTCGCTGCATTAAAGCACTCTAGGTAAATGTCTTCCACGTGTGCGCATTATGTATATCATTATATTAATATATATTTCAATCTAAACCTCAATTTTATCAATTGGTTTCCTGCACACAGACATCAATCTAGTTTGGTAAATACCTATTATGGTCCACTTAGTGGAGAGTCATTGCATAAATCGCTATGTAGATAACTTGTGAATAGTGAGCAGGCTAATGAAGATAAATCCAACGTTCCTACATGTAGCTCCACTACATTAATCCTTTACATATAAAACTTTGATAAGCCTTTCCTTGAGTTTTCTATTTTTACAAAAGAAACATTATATTTGTAGCTTCACAATAACCAAAGAAAACATACATACATACAGAAGGCTCTTTTAACCATGAACTTGATTTATCAAAATGATTTATAACGCAAAGTAACATGAGGGGCAATGGTCATTTCAACGAGTTATCCAAATGTTTAGACTTTGTAAACAATAAAAAAAAAAGTTTACTACATAGAGCTTTCATCACCATTACAGACGTCCACTTTTCTCCTTGACCGCATATAATGCTCACCTTGAACTTTCCCTTTTTAGTTGAAGAAAAAACAGAATTTGACACGGAAAGGTTTCCAAGTTTGTTTCAAAATTTTATAAACCGTGCATATTAAGACAAATACTTTTAACAAACATTAAAAATTAATATTGCCAGAACAACGGGATGTTGGTATGTAGTTCTTTAGCTGAGATTGTGCCATCTTTATAATCATTGTTGATACAAAATAAAAGTACTGGGCAAAATAATGTTCAGATCATGGGTACCTTGTCAATGAAATGGATGTATGAAATGAAGCCATAAAAACTACCCTCAACATACAATGCTTTGTGTGACATAGTCTCATTTTGTATTCTGGATATGTGGCGGTGACTCAATCTTGTCAGAGATACATATCTCTGCTATATGTGAACGTGGTTGGCGCGGTCGTTGCTTTATGTTATGGCATTGTTCTTTGTCCCTAAGGTTAAATTATTGAAAGAAATACCCTCAAAGGATAACTTTAGTCTACCTAATTAGTTTTGAAAATAATGAATGAACTATGCTTGATACTACTGACAAACAAAAATAAATGTCAGTCCTAATATCAACATACATGTACTTTTCCAATTTTTTTTTTTTTTAAATTATTTTCGAATAGAAAACAAACTTGCAAGAAATATGTTGAATTCCCCCATTACAAAAAATCTATGAAGCATAAAAAACCCAACTCTATTGAACCATTGTCATAATCTTGCAATGTAAAATCGCCATTTGAATGTACATCACGACATGCCTGCCCATGTAACCATTAACTGTACAAACATGGTCCCTATAAAAGTGGGCAATATATACGACCCATTTACAGAAATGCGATGTACAGTTTTGTGTGCAATGTTTTTCAGCACCTCTTGGGATATGCCATTTTCTTTATAATACAAGTATCATGTCATTTTTATCAAATAAAAAATGAGTTCACTGTGAAACTTTTCTCATTGTCTGCTGGTTGTGAACTATGAAATTATGACATCATGGCAGGTGTACACAGGTGCTAGGTGAAGGTGTTGCAAGTACGATAAGATGTAACTGGTATTATGATAGCAAAAAGCTCTACAGATCAATTTCATCTGACGTTAAGCAAACATAGGCGAAAAATAAGAATGTTCGTGCACAGTCAAACCAAAGATGAAATTTACAAAGTGTAACGATTCAATCAAAGCAACCTTCACATTTGGTGGTTAACAGAACTTAAATTACATTTTCAAACTTTAACCAAATAGTCAATAGATACCTAATTGACTCATGTGATTCATTTACATTCGTTATCTTGAGTTTTTCCACCTGTTCAATGACAAGTTTCCCGATAATGGAAGCAGAAAATTAGAACATGTGGAAGAAAATGTGATTCAACAATTCTATCTATGAGCTAGGGTTTACACCATATGGGAAGTGAGTATGTATGAGAACATGTATGTCGTTAAAGCAACAATGTCATCTATATGAGCATAAGGTCAAGACTGAATTGAACGTGGAAATTTGTGATTCATATGCAAGGTCGTCACATAGGATCTCAATGTAAAAACAAACACAGTATCATGATAATACCACAATGGGTAGTCTTGTTGCATCTGGGTGGCCACGGTGAGATATCACTTCAGTATAATACCAATACTGCAATTTGATACTTGAGAAATGAGGCTCCCAGCGTACGGAGAAAGTGATGCATGGGATAGGAGGGTTTGGACGATTTGAATGTCTCGCATATTTGTTCAACAATCTGGGATTCCTCACCATGTATTTGACGCTACAGCACATGGTTTTATAGCCATAAAGAATGTTGATATTGATACTTGTATTGAATTTGGCAATAAACATTACAAGTTTAACACTAATATTTTTAGAACTGAAAGCAACAATCTCACCAAATAGATATGACAGCCTTTGAAATATGAAAATCCGTACCAAAAAATGTGCATAACATAGGGGTCAAAGCTTGGACAAATGCTGAGTTGAGATGTCATAGAAGGGTGAATGAATTACCACATGTGGGGACACCAGCATGAGCAATGTTGTCAAAAGTAGTCTGTTATATCTACCCAAAGACAGTGATTGGTCGACTGCCTATTGTTAAACCTACAAAGAGCTGGACAATTGAAGTGCTATCCACTATAATCTTCACCTCAAAATTCTACATTTATAATAAATATAATCAGCAGTCAAACCGCTATTATAAAGCATATTCTTTTGACTATTCTCTGCATTTTGCAGCAAGCGCTCTTTCATCTCTAACAATGACCTGAAAAGACTTAAAAAGACTTCTGCATAATTACTCAATCTGATAATGAGGGCTGATGTGTAATTTTCCCAGCATCCGCTATCTGTCTTCATGTATAAAACACACAATCGAGGGCAGAAATCCTTGCACACCAATTAGCGCTATCTTTCAGGGTCTCCTTTTGCGGGTTTCCTCAGCAACATGGCTCTCAAACCCAAGCACAGCAACACCATCGCCACAGTCACTAGGTGACCGGTGAGAGAGTGGCCTCTTGACAACTGCGAGTTCTTGGTTTCGTACGAAAGCTCTCTAAAGACGTGTAGATCACTTGGCTGTACACATAGTAACGCCGCTATGTTCCAGTGTAATGGTATGTGCTACTCGCATCAGATAAAACTTGCACCCTATATTTCAACTGTGCGCTTTTAATGCGTTGAATGATGCGTTAGTTTGCGTTGGCTTTTTATGATTTCCGAAAATTGTATAATTGAGTGAGTGAGAGGGTGGATGAAGTGAATTTTCTAGTCCATGCAGGATTAATTAACATCACAATGAAAGCTTTTCTTTGCCACTCTTTGATTGGAAATTGCAAACAAAAATGCACAAAATTAAAATCCATGAATATGATGCGAAATTAGGACTGGCTACATTGCAACCACACAAACCACATAGTGACTGTATATTGCCCTCTTTGATAGATGCTCTGAGGTCTCGCAAATAAAAGATATGGGTATAAAGAGAGCTCTAGAGATGATCATTGTGCACATTACGAGCAACTTTTGTAATTACTCACTTAATGCGTCCCCATGTATGTGGCCATGTGGCGTGTGTTTGCTGTTGTCATTCACACTGTCGTCTGGTGATAGCGCAAAAAATGGGGTTTGGTTTGCCTTGTATGATTACACGGGTACAGTGATAAAATGAATGGAGCTGAGAAAATGGGGTTTCTGTGCCTGGTTATAAAATGTCATATGATTCACTTCCATACGTTGACTTGTGTGAAAAGGTATTATTTTCTCTATCAATTTAACACCATAGTAATATATGTGTGCGGATTTGCGACAGTATGAATACAATGCAAGGTAAACCTTTCAACACAGATCTGTACATATGCATTCATCTCTTGTCCTTGGTATTACATTTCATAAATCCACACCCTTGTTTGTGTGGTACACTTAAGTTATTAGTTGCGTACATTCGTACAGCCTTATATTAAGACTATATGCACCTTGTACAATGCTGCACTTCTATTGATAAAAAAATTAGACATTGACTTCATGGTCACCAGAATGGGCTTATACTCAGGTGTATACTAAATAACAGAATATACAAGGCCTTTTATCATCCTATCTCTTTTTGCACAGAATCATACAGTAATATAGAAATAACAAGAGCCAAACAAAATCATGAGTACATTTTACAAGGTTACTCAGAAAAGACCTGTGTTATTTGGTAAAAAATAATCTTCATTGTCCCCTAATAATTCCATATGCATCTTTAGAGTTTCAAATTTTCATATCTTCTATAAAATGATTATATAATACCAAGAGTTTGCCACCTGTACTCATGAAGCTGGATTCGGTATGAGCAGAAGGGATTAAGCGAAAGTGAGATCCCGGGAGTAAGCCAACACACAGCTATGACAAGTGCCCTTACCAGGTGACAAGTGCCCTTATACGCACAGCAAGTGTCATGCGCAGGTGCATATGACACTTTGTCTGAAAGAGTTTACACTCATAACCTGAGCCATCTCAAATGTATGTCAAAATTAAATCTAGAATATAGATATCCTTTTAGATTATACAAAATCGCTACATTCAAACTCTGCTATGCATCTGAAAAAATGAAGATCGTAAAAACCTACACGATAAACTACTAAAGTGAAGCAAACACGCACGTGTATGTCTACAAGGACCTGATAATCTTCACCTTGAGATGAGCTGAACTTTACCTAGGTTGATCTACAGGCTCATTAATGTGTTGTTCAACATAAAACAATTCCTCTAGTGAGACAGCAAGTCTTAGGAGCTTTTTGCTTGTACTACACTCATTTACTTTGTTTCCAAGGACAACAACCATCCACCTTGTGTACAACAGCAGTTATCAAGAGTAGCAGGGTTTAATAGAATGTTATATTAGACCCGGAGATCAGTTAGTTTTTAGCAGGAAGTTGCTTTTCTTTAGTTGGTACATTATGCATGTCTTTTTTGTGCTATAAGTTCAGGTGTGCAAAGCCATATACAGTTTCATGTCGTGATTGAAAAAAATCTGAATTATCTAATTGGTGGATTGGGGGTGGGTTCGTCAACCGTTTAACTCATTCTCCTCCAACAGCATCTGCTGATGAAGGGTACGGTATATTTGGAAAATCATGCTTTTAAAACTGAGCCCTTTTAATAGAACTCAATTAGTCTGTCCCATACATATTGAATAATTGAAGCATCTCAGCTGAAGAAATACCTTCTCGTTACTAAAAAAGGATGTGAATTTATCTGCTGCTAAGGCATATACTCTGTCGCTGTAAAATATTGAGTTTTCTTTTAGTTGCACACAATAACCTTCTTCAGCCACAATAAAGGTAGTTTACTATCAAACATTCTATTTTGAAAATGATTACAGGATGTGCGTAAATGAGAAAAGATGTGCTATAGTTAGTGGCACGCAAGAAGAAAATGCTTTACAATCTCTTCATACAGGTATAATATGGTAATATGCAAATTGAAAATATGCAAGTTAGTATGACTACCCAAAAATTGATGCTATATCTTACTAAATATAATTTTTCATTAATCTCATTTTGGATTTTAAAGCAACGGCTCTATTAAATTCTCCAATGAGGACATTGCCTTAATCGTTTGGGTCATTCACAAACTTTGCTTTTATTTTTATAAATGTCTAAAACCAAACCCAATAGAAAAAAATTAAATGAAACACATGATAACTCCTAGTAGCCTGTCAAAACCATGATAATAACTCCTAGTTGCCTCTGATGCATTTCAAACCAATGACTATTAACTATAATATTATAGATAACCAAATTTGGTTTAAGTATACACTGTACATGTCCCAATAAAACATCCATTCTAAGGTCCCTAGGATACATTTATTGACCTTTTATGAACCTCAGCAGTTAATGAAGTGCCAAAAGAAGGAAGTGAATGGACTGCCTGAGCAGGAAACTGCAGCATCCTCTAGCTAAACGGATGTCTGCTGCATCTGGCCAGATAGGTATTTGCTTTTCAAACTTTTTGATCCATTGGTGATTGGCTTTAATCGTTCTTCCCTCTCCCATTTGTTCATTGCCTGGCTGGTGTATTTGCTTGATTTTGCAATTAATATGTACATATAAATAGCATTCTTCTTCATTTATCACACTCAATCATGATTTGTAAGTGTACATTGGAGCGCCTATTTTAGGATTTGTTTACAGCACTGGTTCTATCTAACACTTTAGTTTTTTTTCTTATCTGCTATGTATGAAGAAAAAAATAAAGAATTATGAAAACTTATAAGAGAAATTTAAACTGAATCCACATCAATTCACTTATAACTACATAATATAAATGTAATCTAATCAACATTCAACAAAGAGTTTGAATACAAAATCAATAGAGAGGATTCATTATTTCATTTTATATTTTACAATATATTGGTTCCTTTACAAGTAAGCGATGACAACAAACATTCAAATAGACACATGGTCAAAAAGCAGGATATTTTATTAT
>CM032669.1:34224802-34364968 GCA_019095985.1 Streblospio benedicti | reverse complement strand
CAATAGGTTGTCTCACTCATCGTTTGGATTGTAGGAAAAATGTGGGGTGTTTGGCGAGTATTCAATGCAAAGAACAAAGGGCAGCGAGATGGAAGAAGATAAAGCGTGGAAACCCATGGATTGTTGGTGCCGGGGTGACGATGGGGCACAGAGGTTCTCAGGCAGATATTGGGGTTTCTCCGGTTTGGCCTTGGATATGTGGGAGGGATTCTAGTGTAAATGACTCTCAGCACTAGCAGTCTTGTTGTTAATTCCATGATAGCAGTGTGCACGTAAAGGATTGTGTCAGATGTTGTCTCATGGGGGTGAGATGTGACGTACCTCGGGGCTATAAAAGGCCACTTAAACAATACAACGCAACTCAAGTTGCAAACTTTATAGCCTAAATTTAATCAAGAGCGCCATTAGTAAACATGGTGGCATTTGCGCGGAAATGTTAGTTCTTCTCTGAGGCAAACCCTAAATACCAACAGAAGCCCAGAAAGGGGGTTCTGCAAACCCTAAAAAGGGGCTAAATGTACTTTGAGCGCTTATGATACATGAAAAACTGGATTTATCAAATGGCAAACAACGTTTTTCTCAATGATTTCCCAAGGCTGCACTGTAATCTATCGTTTTGTCATCTGCTGTTTTGGGGTAGAAAACCCCCAACAATATACTGAGCACAGCATATACTGGGCACATGATTGTCTATGTTTTATTTAGATTCTGATGGTTTTGTTTCATTTGTTTGAAATAAGCTTTTAAAGTGAACTGACCATGAGAATTGCCCAGCACTCTAGTGGGTTCTAGTAAAGCTGCCGTGTCATTTTAGGGCTATCAGCAAAATCTGGTGGCAAATGGAATTCGAGGCTCTAGGGGAAAGGACAAGTGCACAGACAAAATGGAGGGCATACAACTTCAGCACCTAGCATTGCTTAACATGAACACTGAGTCAGCATCAATGGGACCGGATCTAAGGCTATTCTTAGTACAAACCATACAAATATATTACCATACACATTGATATTGAAAAAATGTTCATTTCAAGGCATACTTTGACTGATGGTGGCTTATTCTTGACTTGTAGTTATTTGAAAATACATTGCATGTATTTACGCTATTCAGAGTAACTTTTCATTTTGCAATGACACAATGCTAAACAGTGCTGGCTTTTTGTTATACAACTCGCCACCTTGACATTCACTGATAGCCCGTGAGTGAAAACACGGCGTTATGAAGTATATTTCCCTGCAGTGACATTACGGCACTTATCATGTGCACATTACGCCCTCAATCTTCATCCAAGTGAACGAGAATGCTGACTTATGTTTGCATGGTCGGTGAGCAAAAACACAATGGTGAGAACAAACAGTGCATACTTATTTTCATACACATTTAGATGGACGATACGTCGCGTCCTAACTGGCCCCATACATCAAACGGATGAGCCATAAGTGCGACTAATTACTGCGAGTGTCAAGTTATTAATGATGCAACGGATTATGGGTAGTTGTCATTGTAAGGAGCCATTTAAGTGTGTGATGCAGAATGCACACAAAACTATCACACTGAGTCCTGCTCATTAATTTATATATTTGCATATTGCCACAAAAGTCAGCCTCTTGTGCATGAGAGCGCAAAACCAACGGACCGACTATGATAATCTGTTTGCTTGTATGACAAGCTCGGGCAAAATCGCTCAATAATGGATAGGTTAATGTTAGGATTAGGTGTTGATTTTTTGGTAAAAAGTGGGATTTTTTAACTATCCAATGTATATGGCTTTTTATGCATTCTGGTTTGAAAACCGGCTGAAAGTCCATTGTATTCAAGTCTCTAAATAGTTTACATACTTTTTTTGGCGAAAATGTAACTCACATGCAATGAGAGCGCAGAAGTCTTTGATCCGTACATATGGAGTAACTGTGTATTTGGTTATGAGACTTGGATGCTTAGGAGTGAAGTACACTGATATACTAAGCAAATAAGTTCTATCTGTCCTATTGAAATAGGTGATAAACTGTAGACCAGACCAATAAATCAAATATATTTGACTGCATAGACTCTTAAGTTTAAAATCTAAACTGTATACAGCATCTATCTATAACACATTATTGCTTTAACATGTTAACTGCATAATGAGAAACAAAACTGAACTGATCAATGCTTTCAGTTGTCCAAATGCCACATGGATTTACGCAGAATTCCTGGATCTATTTCTATTACGTAAATTATTCATGTTTCACACCAAATACACAGAAAATTCAATCAACAGCAAACAAGGTATACAAATACAAAGCCTTATTTATCAATAATTCAAACTGTTCAGTTGAAAACAAACTTCATAAACAGGGACACACACACATGTGCCCATCCAAAAACAAAGCATGGATCAAGTATATAAAGTTCCTGTACTATACCCAATTCCAATGATTTCATTAAAATAAATAATTACACAATCATCAACTTCATCCATAAAAAGGAAAGTCTTTCGCTACAAAAAGCTCATGAATATTTGAAAAAGGGCATTTCAGTCAGGGATATTTTGTAGATTTAGCGTTAATGATGATTTGTAGGCTCGCGAGAAATATCAGGAAGTCAAGGGATCTGACTTACATTTTTTTAAGAAAAAGTACCCAGTCGACAATTTCCAGGTTGGAACCCATTATAAATGAGCCTAACATCAAAGGTTTAGCTTGTAAATGGACATTTATCTGCTGATGTTAAATGGATCCACTCCATGCACTTGTTTAACTCAGTCAGTGAGTAATGTACATGTAAGGTTATGATTCATACCACCTTTGGACATTCACCTGACCTATTAGCAATATGATCCATAAAATGATCTAGAAAATGTTGTAGATGTCGACTGCTTTGTGTTTATCATTATGAAATGCACATCTAAAAATAATCAGTCAATGTTTCATCAAGAAATAAACTTTGACTAGACAGGATTGTACACACCAATGGACAACTTAAATCAAGAGAAAAATTTATTTAATCTGACTGCAATCTTTGCCATTTAAGTAATGTGTTGCAGTGATCCCCCCTTGACTACCTAATTGCCCACAACTCTCCACCACTCTATATGTATACTGAAGTGATCCACACTGTGAAAAGAAAAAGGAAGTCCGATGCAATTCATCCCAGCAAGGAAATGCTGTCTGCTCATACAGGAAATGAATGATGGGATAGCCCTACATGTTGCATGATGGGATTGCTGCAACTTCTCTGGTAGAAAATTGCCCATTAAGCATATCAAATCCTCTAATCCATTGATTGTTTTTTGATCGAGGAAGATATTTCACATTTGAAGTCAACGCGGAAATAGGATGTGAACACGAAACTCACCAAAGAATGTCGTCGATTGAAATTTACAAGATAAAAATGTGAGAGCATCTAAGAACAACAATTCTCATTTCAGTTCCTTTGTTTTGGTCATTGAAGGAGCCATAAAACTGATTAATGCATAGGACAACATGGGAGAACATATTCAAATGGCCACTTGGGTGTCCAACAAGTTACAGGAAAAGAATGTATGTCGTAAGACTAGAGAGTTAGATAACAATGCTCTTTACAATGGCGGCACCAGATTTTTGTTAGAAGGCAGATACTGCACCATGTCTACAAGATATGTCAAGCTTTCAAGCAGACATTTTAAAAAGTTTCATTGAGGTGACAAAGAACATATTTCTCAAAAGGGGTTTTACAGCCACTCCATCAACCTACCACTAGATCTGCCGCTGTTTTTATAAATCATACTCTATGGCATACTGAACGGCAAAAATAAATGCGAGTACTGACCATTGCACAAGCCCGACGTGCAGTTCATAAAGTCGAGGTCACTGCCAGCACACTGGGCGCCTCCGTTCTGTGGCGGTGGGTTATCACACATGCGGCGCCGGTGCTGCTTGCAGTCCACGGCACAGGTTGACCATGAGGACCACGTCGACCAATAGCCATCCACTGAAATGATTTGGATAGTGTGAGTAAATTGTGGTGATTGGGGTTGTGATGATCTCTACACCATAAAGTAAGTAAGTTTGTGCTTTCTTACTTACTTACTTAGTGTGATGATATGATGACAATAACTAAAGCGTAATACTAGGGATTGCATAAGATTGGGTATACATTGCTTCCTGCTGTTGATTGTTTTTTTTCTTTATTACCACATTTAAGAGCTTGATTTGTAGTTGAAATAATGATTGAAATAAAATCAAAATTAGAAATCAATTAATAACGATTTTTATTATGATGAGATGGGTGATGTCATTGTAAATGATTAAAGTACATATTCTAAGAAAAAAATATGCCAAAAAATGTGGCATCACTACATGTATCTGACAGACAAACACAGACAAGACAATGAAAAATGACAGGACAAGACGTTACACACAATATTACGAGGAAAGTTGAAATGTAAGTGATAAAAGTGCAGATACAATAATGAAAATAAAATCTTCCACACTTTTTTCAGAAGCCTGCCCATGAACGTCTACAAGTGTGATGGAAAAAAGTCTGAAAATTAACAGAAACAAAAATATTATTTCTAACAGAACAAACCGATAACAGATATTAATATCAACCAACTAAAATAAAACAGCCAACTACTATATGTGTAAATTTTAAAAACATAGGCAGGCTATAAGGTTAACATTCAATAACTAAACAGAAAAAGAAAAAAAAATTCACTGGTCCAGTGTACAACAGTTGTTCGCAGACGTTTTGCTCCTTACCTTCACTACCTGGAGAATTTACAGGTTCCATCCCAGCTGAAAATTGGGATCAGGCAGGAAGGGTTAATGACAAGCATGGTGACAAGTATAGGGTTAATTTTTGCATACTTAATTTCATAATCATGAATAATCATAAATGTTCAATCAAGAGAGTAAAAACAGTAGGAAATTTATGTCTGAAAACCAGGCAATGGAATAAATATCCTAATTATCCTAATTTCTATGGATATTTCAACAAATATCCTCTAATCAACAATAGATATTCAAAATTCTATCTAACAATAGACTTTAAAGCATGCAGATAGATGTGTATTGAAATGTACAAAATGTGATTGCAATTCAACAATCTTGGTTATTATATCGATGAGCATTAGCTGTTTCAAAATAAATTTGTTACATTAAAACTTCTAAATTGCACCAGCAATAGAATATAAAACATCATAATGTTAACTAATTTATTCTTAATGGACAGAGTTCAGAGGTTATCTACAATCTTCATCATCCCTTTTTAGAAAATAAAACAACCATCAAAGGAAGATAAAATCTCTCCATATATTCAATGTTGAAACAATTCTGGAAAATTACCTTAAAAGGCATTTCAATTTAGGTTAATTGCCATAAAAATTGTCTTCAGATAAATATTTTCACATTCTTTTTTAAATTTATTTCTTTCTAAACCAAAATAACCTAATTTCTATGCTTAATATACCAATGTAATAAACATATTCACAAGCTCAAGCCTTTTCATTGTATCTTTCACTTTCTTACATCTTTGAAAGGATTAAAATTATTGCTGGGATAATTACCATTTGACTTATATTGGCATCATATTTTCTAGTTTATCCATAAATTTGTCCCATAAAACACTAACTAAATTTTATACTTGACTGTGAATGAAATATGAATATCTTATAACATAATCAACTTGTTAAAGATTATATCAAATATTCTACATAATCTGCATATAACTCTTTATTTACTTTAATTACAACTATGTAGTGTGTGTTCGAATAATTCTTCATGATAATAATACTGTAAATTCAACTTACAAACGAGGGACAGTTGCATGAAATTTTTGGCCCCTTTAGTCAAGACCCTTGTAAGACCTGAAGACATGTCTCGAGCGATTTTTGGCAACTGCACAATGCAGGTAATGACAAAATTACAGGCTTGGGTTGTATAGGAGCGCAACGCAGCTCTTTGTCAGTGTTCACATAATTGCAGTCGAAAAAGTAAACAGACACATATTCACTGTGGGTGTTTTTTGAAGCCATTATCCATTTTTTACGCTCTGATTTGAACGTGAAATCTGAAACTCTATTTCACAAGGTGGTGAATTCATCTACCAATTACTGTTATTACCGGGCTTTCGAAGCTTCATACCATTGATCATGGGCACAAAAACCAACAAGTTCACTGGTCTGATGTGCCATGGCCACAGTGTGTGATTTCAACATGCAGAAACTTGATTGAAACAAAATCATGTTGTTTCAACATTCGCTCAGTGCACACGGCCACAATGGCGCTATTAGTTGTGAAATCACATAAAATAGCTAAATACTAGTGGCCCGTGGACAAATATTGTGGCTGACATTAACAAGTGTTATGTATCTTCGATAACAAGATCTTGTGTCGTGGAAAAATATTTTGAAAACAATGCGACATGTCATGAAAAAATGAAACGCTTGCTAATTGAGTGTGAAAATTATTCATATTATGTAAATCACTCTGATGAAAATTTAAGACTGGCATATCCAGATAGAACAATCAACACTAATATTAACTGTGGAGAAATATAGTAGTATAGTATAGTGTGGAGAAATATGTATTTCACAACAACTGTTAGCACAGGAATGTATGGTCTGACTCTGTGGTGATAATTGGTCAAGCCAAACATAGGACCAGTGGTCCCTTGTTGCGGACAGCAGGTGGATTCCCACCCCAGGGCCTGGAACACCAACAGCCTCATGTCCAAAGGCAAAAGCAAACACAGCATTATTAACGTGACCTTTCTCCGCTAAAGATGGATTTCTGGATCAGCAGTGGGGACTTCATCTATTGTTTCATTCCCGGGTTTCATTTTTCGCAGAATTGAAATTAGAGCAGTGTTGAGGTCAGTCGTTGAGAATGTTGCCGAGCTTTGGTGGCAGAAACACCTCGCAGATTCCCACGAAGGTCAGCCTGACTCAACACAAACATTTATACACTGCTTGGTACACATGTATCGTTCTCCGCACCGATAAGTATGTGTATGAAAATATTCATTACATTGCTAAGTAGAATGTTTGTTTTAAGTTTGCCCAAAGTTTAAATAAGCGACTTTGCAAAGTGTTAAGCGAAGAAACTGATCTGCGCTCCATATGGTTCTTCTAAATGAAGACATAGATAGTGGATCAACAAATAAATGCAGGCAACAAACGGTGGTCATTTGAACTTCATTTATCAAAGGATATCTCATTGCATGTTTGCCACCTAGTGTAAAGTTCATTCCTAATATCCAGCTAAACACTTCATGCATACTTGCTATATGTAAAGTCAAACTTTTCTTTCAAGTTTAATCTTCAGAAGCTGACATTATCTAAGGGGAAAAACAATGATTAAATTCTGTAAAAATTAGATCACACAACTAAGGTCTATTCGTTTATATAAAAAATAATTAGACATCTATCTACACCACACAATACATTTGTTAAATTACTGTACCTATTACTTAGATGCTACATGAACATGAGCATGTTTGACACTTATCTTAAGCTGCCACTTTTGGCTCCATGCATTTGTGTCTATAATGTCAAACTCTACTTTGCCTTTATTTGGGTCTCATTAAACATATTGTGATTCCAGGTCATGTGCAAAGGTATTGAAATTCACACGTCAGTTTAAGGAGCTCGCCAATAGCTTAGTTTACCAAGGGAGACAAAACACGAGGTTCAACCTTAAACACCTGAGCACACACCAAAGAATGACATGCAATCCTTATCATAGCTACTCAACAGACTACATTCTGCATTTCCATAAAATATACACACAAACGAAAGCACATTAGCATTCAGACATTCCTCGCACTGTTTGTACGAAGGCTTCTAATTCGTAAAAGCCACGATTTCAAAATCAAAGGAAATATAATCTAGTTGCATAAGCTCCAGGTGGTGTGAGTCTATTATTTCACGGCCTAATCCACATTCAAACATGGAACAGGTGATCTAGGTCATCCAAAGAGGACGTTTATGGACTGCTAGGTCTTTAAGTTCTCAACATGTTTGATAAACACACGAGACATGTTATGGTACTTCAATGCTTATACCAATTACCCGTTGCCTAACTGATGTCTGATGCTAAATCAATGTCATCAAAGGCACGGTTTTTATGAGACAAATAACAAGTGATACACGCTTATAAGACAACACACAGCCACATGTACAGCCATTTACCACACACATGTGTTATTTTCTATTATTTACTCAATCAATTAGCACAATTTTACCACTTAATCAATCCATTTGTTGTTTTGTTTGTGTTAAATTGAGCATGCCAAAACACACGAGGATCACAGTTATTGAGGAACGGTTATGAAATAGATTAATGTGAAGTATTCTGTAAACACCTACCTTTAAACTGGCCATTTATACAACAAAGTACAGGCATCAGACCATGAAACTCACGATTAGCGCAAGTGGTTTGCACAGTTTGTACTATGTGGAAAAGGCCGAAGAGCCAAAGGCATACTCAAGCGCTCACTTGTGACTGTCAGCGGTAAAAACTCAAGCTGAATTTATGCCTTTTCCTTACTTCAAAGGCAGCTGTTGAAAAAGCTTTCTTTCTACTCGAACCTGTTAACTTGATCTGATGTAACCGAGTAGGAGAGGAAGACCTTCCCACAACAGTGTTGTTGATGCACTGATTTTGCATTGATTAGGTACAAAACATTGCAAGAATTCCATTTGTCTTGTATTTTAATTATCCACACCAGCTTCCAAATAAATCTAACGGCAGGATGTTTGTCATAAAAAGATATTTCTCAAAATGCGCACAAATCCTCTCAGAAGGAATCCAAACCACGCCCGTTTTCATTAAAACACCATATCAAAAAAGAAAGATAAAACTTACCAAAGTCACAAGACTCATCGTTTACCGAGCTAATGGACATGCTGATACTAAACTAGAGATTCAATGTTCAGAGATGTTAGATAAAGCTTGAAAAATGTGAAAAAAAAACTCACGAGGGCAGACAGACGTGCACTGGACCCTCTGGTTGTCCTCGCCGTGGCAGTCGGAACCTCCATTGACCGGCGCCGGATTGTTGCAGGCACGCTGCCGCTGCTGGAACCCTTTGCCACACTTGGTCGTGCACTCGGTCCACTGACCCCACGATGACCACATGCCGTTTACTGGAAGAGGTTCATGAAAAAGTGTATCATTTAATATGAAAATGAAAGCATTATGTTCACAGGGTACATTTGGCTGCAGTGTCTGAGTTGAGTTGATGTAAGTAATGTAAGTTTAGCGTATATCGAACGTGCGATTAGTTGAATAACTTTATTTCATTCATGACTGGCCATAATTCATTATTTGTATGTGACAGTAATAAATATCTATGGTCAAAATACGACAAGTAAAAGTGTACACTAACATTTCGATCATATGATATTTCTAATATACACATACAGAATTATCTCTATAGTGATTGCAGCCTGCCATCTTGGAAATTCCCACCATTACAATAATCGAAAACCCCAAACCTCAAACTTGATAGTTTATTTGTGCGCTTAACGCTAACAACTCTCAATTTGTAGTCCACCAACGCAAACTCACATCTCCCAACTGTGACATTTTCATTCTTGACAAACATTTGTTATTTGGACTATTCTTGGAGAACACCAGTGCTGACTTTTTTCCCAGATATATCTGCATTAGGTTTCATAATTAGGAAGGCCATGACTGGCAACTATTCAAACAGCACAGCTACCAGAACCCCAATTATACACAGGCAGTTTCTGTTTTTGGGCCATAAAGCCTTATTTGCATAATTTGCCAGCCAAAAGATGGGATTTTCTGATATGGCTGAGGATTACACGAAAGTTGATCCACAGGCTAAATATTAGATTTGGGTCTGAAACCCTAATTACTCCACTATCATAGACAGGTGTTATACTAGTGATAATATTCAAGTGCGTATGAATGTTCCTAGAACCATGCTAATCTGTAAAAGCATGTCGAGAATGTCATTGCCTCACTCAAATGAATTTACAGAATTAACAATTAACTATACAATACTGTATCAACATCACATATTTGGTTACCTTGTTATGCACACCACCTGTTTTATTTATATAGTGACCTAGTCAACATTACTTGTGTGGATTACCATCACTATCAGTGATTCAGTTTACGTCATCTCAATTACATTCCATGATTGAGAAGAATGAATTAAACAAAACTTGCACTTCTAATACAATTGAGTAAATGATTAATATTTTTCTTACATTTTTGGAAAGGATATGCATAACAATGCAGGTCATTCATTGTTAAAAAAAACATAATGGCTAAGGACTATAAGAAGTAAGATCAAATGGCTGTCTCTGAAGATTTGTTTCCAATATAATAATGCAGGACAAAATAAAGGAAAACATAGCTTCATCTATGGAGAAAAAAAACCCATCATCATTACATGATACAAGCTTCGGAAATTGAATCCTATTAACAAAACACATCCTTCGATTCAAACGACTGATCAGATCTACCCATTAACAGCCACATTCTCTCTTGCAACCCTTATCACTACCGTCCCATCCCATCCCATACACACCGACCACAAACAAAACTCATTGTGTTCAGATTCCCTGCGACACATATTGTCCCATCAATTGGCACCTTTTTTAGCGCTGCTTCGCTATGATTGCCGCGAACTCTGATTGTGCTAACTGCAATGCCAACACCTTCTAGTGGCAATAAAACTAATCGCAATTGACGGCTCCGTTTGCCTCAAGTGGATTGCCGTACACGGGAAGTGGACAAGCCCGCCGCTTTCTCATTTCTGCTCACTGACCTCCTGCTGTATATCATCATCGCCATCTTCGAGGTTTGTCCTCACAACTTGGGGTTGTGTGGGCTCTCTTATCAGCGCACATGATTTATACGGTTTATATCCTTGTTTGGATTGGCTGCCACCGCCATGTTGTGATTCTGCTCTATAGCCTTGATGTAGGTTGTCATTTCCAAGTGGACTCGATCACGAGGTTGTATGATATTTCTCAGCATCGCTTACAATTGGCGAAATTTATCTAGCATTTAGTAGTACTTTTAGCTTTATTAGAAATCCTGCACAACTTTCATTCTTTCAGTTTCAAAAGGAAACACACCATTGTCTTTCAAAGATCCTATCTGTAAAGTATCACTTTGGCAAAGCATGGATATAAAAATAAAAAATAAAATTAGTATCCCTTCTTGTTACTTACCATAGACAATGAGGGTAGCTGACTCGCTGAGTCGGCGCGATGCGACATTCTGCGCACCGCACGTGTAGTTGCCCTGGTCCTCCATGCGCGCCTGGCTGATGATGAGGTTGCCCTCACTCGAGATGATGTAGTTCATTTCTTTGTCCACATTGATCTCAGCACCATCCTTCAGCCAGAATACCTGCAAAATGTGACAGTGTGTAAGCATGAGTCATCGAAGGACAGGACACTCTAAGGGGCAACATAAGACAGCTATGGTAAACTTTCATCCAAAAAAACTACATTTAGGTTAAAGCCCCATCACAAAATTGGGATCAGATTAAAATCTGGACCATCAAAATTCAAATATAAGTATCGATCAATGTGAAAGGGCCACCCTTGACACATTTCCTATCTTAAACCAAATAAGTTATATTATGGAATGTACAAAAGAGTCATATTAGAATTTTACTTTATTTTTACAGCACATGATTCATAAAGTTTTATAGCATGACTTGGTAAAATCTAAGTAGACAAATTAATATATTGCGACTTTAACTTTTATGGCATCATAGTATTCAAATTTCATGTACAATTGTATATATATCTTAAAGTGAAATATATGTTGCCATTATTGAATTTCAATGCTTACAAATCCAATGTTTGATGGAGATTCTCCGAATGTGTAATTGTAATATGCAATAGGTCAGTGCTCTGACAAAGTAGCTTTCAGCTAATGTACACCCATTTTGCACGCATCAGCATTGATCTATTTGGTGTGCTCTCAACGTTGCTCAAACACCTGTGTCAGTCCATGCTAGATATGTATGTATATAATATCACTGCAAGATAATTCGCTATCACTTTTATTACATTTCAGCACAGGGAAGATTACAAGCGATCACTAATAACACTTGAAACGTTTGTCCTCACTTATTTCTCAATGACGCAGCTCTCTAACGTTAGGAAGCAGGTGATAAAGTTTCAATCCATTCACTAATATGTGATTAATTTGAAAGGAATCATTTTACATGGCTTGAAAGGCTCTAAATCAATTCCTAATTTGGTATTGTTCACTTTGTTCGAGTTCTTTTGAGCTGAATTAAAACTTTTTAGAACAAAGCCGGCAGTACAATATTTTTGTTTATGACGAAAACAGTCACCTGCAATGACCTATTTTGGGCACTTGATGATTTGCACCAAGCTTGAATCTTCAGATGTTACCGTACCTAATAGATGTTTAATGATAGAGGACATTTGCCAGTATTTAAAACATAATGGTGTTTCATCCTTCATTAGAAGCCTTGCCTAGACGCACCTGGCTTCCAAGGAAAGCAGGCCATCAGAGACAATACTTTTTATGATCACCAACAAAAGCACATTCCATTTAAACTTAGTGACACTATTAACTCTGTCAATTGTCACGGAGCTGCCAATTCGAATTGATGATTTGGCGAGATCAAATGATATTGAATCGATCTCCATATAAAGAGACACCTGACGTTATAAAGATATACATCTTGGCAGCCTCTCACATATTAACACTCGCTATGAGGTAAGAGCCTTGTTGCACACGACACTGCCAGAAAGCGTGATTTTGTTAAGTGTGCTGCTGACAACAAGCCATAAGGTTGGTCACCCTCGGGGAGAATACGAACCCTGAGGCATTTTTTAATCAACAATCTTCGCATTCGCTTTTCAACACCTGCCTAACTGTATCTGCACCAGCGTTCTTCCCTCAAATTAGATGGAAATCGGCCACGAATGAAGAGGATCAGCAGGGCGCTGCAAATGATCATTGGGCCTATCCGCCTCTCTCTAATTGACTACAATGACAAAACACCGGCTGCGAGTTTGGCCACTATTGTTTCACAATAACCAAATGGGACCATCACAATAGCGTAGTAATCAACGGCAAAAAGAGAGAAATCGGACCAGCTGTTTTTATTGTGCGGGGAAAGTGCACGGCATGTCTGTATGCCGCCGATTCTTTACATTGTGCGTGTAGAGGACGATACTACAATGACTGATTGAAGCCAGATAGCACACACAAATATTGGCCTTCAAATTGCATGGCTTTTACACAAATCCCTTTTCCATTTCGTCAATGATGTGCTCAGTTGTTCTTATGCTGGCCCACCACAGGAGACATTTTCAATTGTTTTCAGCAAGGCTGTTGACTGCACATCTGATATGTAAATGGGAATAATTTAGAATCTAAAGCACGCTGTTTTTAAAACCATGACTTCCATTAACTGGACTTATGAGTGCTTAGAATACTTCACAAATTCCCATGTATTGTAAGTTGCTATTTCATGAAAACAAAAGTTAAACACAATCATGTGTGACAAGCATCTATTAGAATGTGGGATTCAATTAATATGACGTAACTCGTAATACGAAAATTATAGCTTTTAATGAATAATGGAGCGGTATAAAGGACATAATAATAGCCCTTGTGCATTACGTTTAGTGCACAAAGCAGCTTAAAAGCGACAGGATGTATAATGAAGACCTGCTATTGTTTGTTTGACCAAACACGGCACCAGTAATCATTAAGAAGGAAGGCAGCCGGTCAAGCCGGTCAATGAAGAATACCTTAAGCAGCCATGACACTTACCAGATGGCTTCATGCCATTGTTGGATCATGGAAGATGAGTAGAACAAAGTACGTATCAAGGAAGTACCAAGAATAATGTCCCTCAAGTGTTTGGTTAATATGCTTGATGGACACAACAATAATCTTATATTTTATTTACTGCATTATATTATAAATACTGCTAATTTATTACCTTTGGCACTCAATAAATATGTCATTGCGCAAGATTTATGAGTAAAGTTTTAACTTTATATGCAACCATATAAGCTGCAGTAATAAGTGATGTTAAAAGAAGGTTAATTTTCGCGCAACCCTATAAGGACTTTGCTTTTCTTATCAACCTCTCAGGGAGCCTCTTAACCACCTGCAGATAAGTTGGACACTACTTGGTAGAAGATGATAAATTATCTTCTGCTACATATCCTGCACTTCACAACGTCTCATCATATCCAAATTATGCTCCTTCACAAGTAGTTAAAAAATCCACTGCACAACTTTCTCCATAAAGTGTCCTTGATAAAAAGTGACAAAGATCAACTGTTGCATATCAACTACAGTGATTAAGTTTGTTTATTTGGAAGATTTCTATCAGATTTACAGTCCAGGTGCAGTAGTAAACAACTGTACTGTATCGATATCAGGCATTCATATTCAAGCCGTCTAATAGTAGCTAAAAACATATAGAATGGGCTCTGATGATGATACATCATAATGAGATATCTCAATATCTTAACTTTATCAAAACACATATTCGCATAGAAAGGGAATTAACACCCAAGTACTACTAGACATTTATAGGGTGCTGAATATGAATGTATTCCTTGTTTATTAGTAACAGCAATTAACTGCAGACCTCCAGCAAAGCCTATATGGAACTTCATCTAAGTACCTCCATGTCCCCGTAAAAGTGTCCATGACTATTCACCCTGTCTAACTTTGGTTATCAGACGATTTATTGTGTTTATTTTCAGGATACTGCCTAATAAAGGCGCTATGTTGATTGCCATAAATGGGTTCTCGTACGGACACCTGTGTATCATTAATGCCACTTCAATTATCACACATTTCAAGTAGCCTATAACAGTCCTCAAGCCCTCTAATCTTTCTACCTGCTCAGCTGAAGATGTAGCTTGAGGAGGTGAAACACAAACCAAGACCGTTCATTACGAAACATTTTAATTTTCTTTCAACAAAGCAATGTCCTTTTTTAGCATTTCGCCTCGAACTGTCAGAACATTGAAGAGTGACGTACGTAATCTGATCAGAACATGCCCAAAGGCTAGACAGGTAGGTTACTTATTGTGACGGAATATTTACTGTGTAATAATACCTTTTGGTCAGGTTACATCACCTTAAGATATAAGCAAGGTACATGTATTCAAGTTTGTGGTATCAAGAAATACAGACTGTTCCCTCCTGCAGATTCACCTGAAATATGCACAGCAAATCGGATTATGAATAAATCATAAATAACTACAATGTTTCAGAAAGGGGATACAGATATTGTATTGGATTTTATATTCTAAACATACTGCTCTGTGTATATAGGTAAATGATGAATGATGATACGTAGCTTTATAAAATTCTGTTGCAGAAAGTTGAAAACTATTCATTCTGATATTTTCTGCAATATACCTGACAAAGTTCACCTGGTAAGAATGACAGCCAACAACACAAAAACATTTGTTGTGAGAGGTGGTATGCTGTACAACTTATAACAAATTACTCTGGTATGAAATGTTTTCCCCTAAGTTTTATAAATCTGTCAGTAACTGTAGTTAGATACTGATGATTGTTCTTTTTCAATCTGATCTTTTTATATTGTTTATGCAAACACATTTACCATCCACTAAGTCACCCCTTTTTCAGAAACAAAAGTAATATTACTGTCTGATCTAATAGTCATGAATCGAAATGAACATATTTACTGATTTGGCACGGTAACAATAAGAATAACAAATACATACAAAAAAGTAAACAGCATCACACAGACTTCAAGAATATGACAATATTTGATATAATAGTAAACCTTCCCGAAGCAATTGGACATGGCTACTCAGCAGGACATCCATATGATGTGACAAGTCATGTCGAGAAAAACATAACTTCAACCAATATATGGGCCTGTTAGAGCAAGTTATGAGCCTCCAGTGCAGGACTATGTTGGCCATTACCTCCTGATCAAAGATTGATGGCGAACACCAAAAATCTGTGTGACCCGCCCACATCTGATCACGCTGGGCTTTCTATCAAACAGTTTTGAATGTTAACACAGTTTCTTTCAAAATTCGACAATGAATCATATTTCATCAATCCAAAAACGTAAAAGAATTTCGTACATGATAAAGTTGCTGGTTATATTCATATCCTTGCAATGCCAATCAAAGCAAGTTCTCCCATTGCCATGAATGAGTAACACATTAGGCAAAACACACTCATTCATCAAGGACAATAATCAATAAGACACTGCGCATCAAACGTTGCATTTACTCTAATAGAATCATGTTGCATCGCACGCCTCTGTGTGTCCTACGCTATCCTGGAGAATCTCCATCCATGCATGTAATAGGAACCTTGAGACGTCAATACACTCTTTATCCTCTACACATCTCAAAACCTAAGCTATAGAGGCTGTAAGGAACCTTCATCGGCAAAACCCTTGCTCTTATCGAGGTTGGCATGAAAACAAAACCGATCCAGATACCTCTTCTGCATCTACAGTTGTCATTCTGGATCTAATGCATGTGCGGGAATGCGCTGCTCATGCAGATAATCCAGCCATTTGGGGTGATCCAGCTGATCCCACGGGGTCTCGACGGAACGCGTACAGTTCGTATTACTGCTGTGAGATGATCCAGATATGGGCTGGGCAGCCAAAGTGCGTGACTCTCTTGTAGCGTCTTTATTGTGTCAGATTCCATAAATGGAAATTGCTGGGTGTGTCATTCAAATTATTCACAATGGTATGTTCACTCAATTTAGGGTTGCAACAATACCAGCTCAAACTAGTCATTTTGTACAAAAAATCAGTTTTCTACTTCTACTTACTTTAAAACTTAACATTAAATATTTTTTGGGTGGGTCAAAAGCTTATTTCCATAAAACATATCAACAGACAATGAAACATATGAAAAAAATAATTACAAATGTACACAGCATAAGATTATCATGAAAAAAGAAGTAACTATCTCGTCTAGTAGATCAAAATGCTGTACGCCATATTAGGTTATGCCTGATCCTGAGCAATGGCCACCAGTTGATAATGGCCATCCCCAGGGAGGGTCTGGGTCCCGCCAGAGCCATGCATGAGGCATTCAGCCTCATGATAAGGGCCAATAATTTCCTATAGGCAAATATTCATGCTTTTATCTGGTACGCAGAATGGCAAAAGTATATACGATCTCGGGGTTGTTCACACAAATTTGCCCTTTGTTTTACTAACCCTGACTTGCTGTATATTCTATAATATATGTTTTTACTACCTCATGGAATGGTTTGTTATCACGCTTGCTACTATATAGTAAAAATGTATCCATGGAAATATGCATGAATGATGGATATAGTGAAGAAAACTGTCAAGGATTTGCACTGCTTGTTATTTTTTGGCAAAGAAAAACTAGCCACTTAATTTTGAACTGTGGCAATTTAGAAGATAACTGTTGATGGTTGGAAAGACATTTTGTTGGCATAACGAACCACTTGAGCAGCCGGCAAAAGAAAATGTTTGCATTAAAAGTTGGTGCGTAATGCATTCCAGGCCGTGCGTCTCTAATGGAATGCATATGCCATAAAAACCAGCACATCTGGGTTGCAACAAGGATGACGTTGGAAGCAACAAATCACATCAAACCCGTTTGCATGCAAAATGCAAGAACTTCACATGCAACAAATCACACAACTTTAAGAAAGACAATTCATCATAATCTAATATAAGAATTTATATTTCATTCTCAACCACAATTAACTGATGCAACAAAGTTTACAAGTGTTAAGTTAGCGATAAATTCCAAGCAATCATTCACGTTCCGCCATGTATATTCGGAGCATCCGAAAGTGCTTTATAAGCCCCACACTAGGTGTTGAGGGAGCGTTGCACATTTCACGGCCTCACCTCCTGCTATACTTCATGCTCTATACACTTGAACTCTTCAGTGAGCACCTCAACAGTGAGTTACCCTACCTCTAATCCGCACAGAACTCATCTGCACCAATGCCAACACTTCTTTCTTTCTCTTTTGCAAGCACACATATTTATCTCATTATCTTGTGATTCATGAATTTCAGAACACATTACACTGCACAGTTTTATCTTCTGTATCATTCTTGATTCTGTTATATGCATAGAGCCAACATCCAAAATGGATTCTGATACAGTTTAATTGCATCATTCTTTTTTAGAATCGCTGCTTTGCAGATGCTTCATATTACCACTCTCCTCTATGTCTGTAAAGACATCATTATATAGAAATAAAATTGCACTTGAACTTCCAGAGATTTATCTTCATTCATTTCTACAAATGTCATTGTTTATTAATAACAGCGTGCTGTAGTATTGTGTACGTATGTCTAGGTTTTTCTCTCTCTCTCACTGTGGCCAATATTCGCATACATCCATCATGAGCATCTCCTATCCACAGTAACAACATAATCTATCAGGACAGAGTTGCAATTAACTCACGCTAACATTTAAACGGAGGTGTCTGATGCTCACTTACCATCCGTCATGCTTATGATGTTTTCTTTTGAATAATTCTCAACACAGTCATTTATTTTGAACATGTGCTCCAGTCTGGAAAGCCTTTATGCTCGCTTGCATTTTGAACACACAGACTTCAAATGAAACAAGAAAGTATCATTTAAATATACCTGGTACTAAAATGATTGTTGTCTGTTACCAAAGTAACATACACATGTGGAATTACACATGAGAATATCTCGGCTCCATAAAAAAGATATGATATACAGATTCATCAGTATGATTTGTCAACATATCACATCCCTACGATAGTTCACATAGGAACGGAGGAGAGCCCAACCTATGCTCAATGGGAGAATGATCCTGACATATCTGGGTTCCACATGCTGGCCTCAGGCAACTTCAGGGTTGGCTGGGAAGCGCTTTGGAGCATCTCTCTAAACTCATCTCTAATGCAAGTCGGATCCTAAGTATATGGATGATAAAGTAAATGCTGTGATAGCGAAAGATAAACAAGCCAATATGGGTTTCCATATGCAATCAGATAGAAATACAAACACACAGCAATGTGGGAGAGTGAATGCATGGACTGGTTTGGGTATATGGTTTTTCAGGGCTTCATGCACATTCGGTGCATCTTGTGATATCTCCATCACTGTGTGCATGTTTGTGTGAGAGCACTGGCACGAAAAGCTTTTGTAGGGACAGACACCTGTGTCCTTCAGACTGCAGTTTTTTAGTCCGAAATCTATGTTACTTGTACAGAGATACAGACAGACTGGGTATTTCGCATTAAATGACAGGTTATCTTATTTGAAACCCAAAGGAATCCAAAATTTTCAGTTCATTTACACCTAACTTAAGGGTTCCCATGGATTTCTTCATGAAGTAAAATTCAATGACTTTTCAAGACAGGTTTTATCTGTCAAGTAATTTTTAAGATACAAACTTTCTTTCAAAGTGGGTTCATTTAAAGGTCAAAAAAGACCAATGAGATGTATTTAATAGATTTCTACCCATCTGTATAACATGAATATAGTGGCTGATAAGGTATAATATTTACATTTCAGTACCTCTAATGTTTGTTTTTTGGTCAGTAAATCGACGTTTCGCTGGGAAACTACCCAGCTTCTTCAGCAATCTGGTTCAACACAACTAGGTTTGAGAAGCAGGATCTATGTGATAAATTGTTTACTGATGAAGCTGGGCAGTCTCCCCGATGAAACATTGAGTTTAGACCAAAACACAAGCATTAGAGGTACTAAAACTTGCATATTATGATTGTACCTACTAATCCCATAACCTTCACTCAGACATATTTTCAAAATGGTTTTTATTCATTTGCATTCACCTATACTACATAGACTTCAATCCAATCAACGAGATCAGGACAAAATGTTTGTCTGCATTTCGCACAGATGTATAGGAATAAGACTACAATGAAATAAATGCAGCAACATTTATCGGCTCAATGCAAGGAAGTCATTGGGTGTTGATGAGATGATTTACAGCCACTTCAAGATCGCATCACAGTGGCCTTATAACTCAATGCACACGTGGAATGTCAACACATAGTGGACTAGCGCATTATGTGCAAAACTATTTCTAACAGCCTACTACTATACGGGGATCTGATACACAATTACTAAGCTAGTATTTCGCTCACTATTGTAGTTCAAACAATGTAATATCTACGATTTTTCAACACTCGCTCGTATCAATGAGTTGTTCCTCTCATGATGGATGCTTGCAATAAGTGCAACTGAATGAGAAATGAGAAAGTGAACTAGAAACAGCTTTCCTGCCACGCATGGTTACAATATATGTCTGTGATGTCAGGTACAGGTCAACTGTGGATATTTAGCTGCCTTATCCAGATTATATACACAACATTAAGAAGTGGACCCAAGCGTGGGTGCATTATACCTTCTTTTTACAATGAATGAGCCAAATTCTAGGGGAAACTTGATTACCAGAGATGCCAGTAAGAGTATTGTGAGGCTCAGTTACTTGCCTTGTCAGTCTGATATACAAGAATAACACTATAGGTACATTTGTTGCTTTTCTGTGCATGGAGCATGTAATTTGTGAGTCATTGTACAATGATACATTTATACATAAAAGAGCAACTTCTGTTGAGTATTTTTGCTTGTGTTGCCTATTTTTTACTTGAACTGTGGAGGTGGAAAGTTTGATATCATGTCAAGGGTAGGCATCAATAACACTAACCCACCAGTAAAAGGTTAATACATGATATTAAAAACTGGAATAGCGTTTTTAATATAATTCTAAAACACAGTGCAGCAAACATACCTCTGGAAACGGGATGCCTCCTGGTGGGAGACACTGGAGCTGAGCAGACGTCTCGAGCGCCACGGCTGTGCTGATTGGTTCCCGCTCAAACCGCTTCTTCAAATCTGCAAGTACGAAAAGATCATCGGTTTTTTACAAACATACTTACATGTGAAAATAAACTAATCTGTCAAAACCCACAAAAATCAATGGATACGTGATATATCAACAAAGACTAAGCAATCGCATACATTTAGTGTTACTGAGCAGCAAGGGTCTCATAGCCAGAGTCAAACACGAGCCACAAGATGCCCCGTTTGGGAGCCCTCCATAATCCATTGTCACAAACCCGGGCTACGGGGGCTGCCCGAAATTAGATGAAAACATCACTGATCCACTTCAATGTTTGGACTGTCGTTTCCGCTGTTGGCCATTGTTGTTATTTCAATTTGAGATAATAGTGTCCCCAGACCTATCAGTGTTGGATGTCATGAGAATTTAGGGTTGTGTATATCTAGGGGTATTGGAGGACTTTCACATGGTGTATACTTGACTCAATGGGATTTACAATTTTGAATGTTTATAACATAGTTCCATAGCACAAACGTTATGTGAAAAATTCATTATGGAGACACATGTTAATATGATGCAATGTTTTGAATATTTTGGAATTCAATGAATGTGTTATTCTATTTTTTTGTATATATATATATCATTTTCATCTTGCCAAATAATTCCATGAATCCAATTTTCTTACTGGTTAATTTTTCATGATATCTATACTGTCATCAAAACATTGTCATCTCTTCCACCAAAATTTAACATTACATGGCATATATTTGAGAACGTTCTGTCTTACATGCTGGGTTATCAAAATTTTAGAACACAATTCTTATCTAGCTTTATGTAATTTTTATAGGTCTCAAGGACATATATAGTATCAATGTATCTAAACAAAAAGAAGAAGATTGTTTTAAGCTTTAGCATATAGTTTAATTGTAAACTTCAACAAAATTCAAACACTTCATGCCAATATGGGGTGATATAAAATGAAACATCCATTCTTCCAATCAAGCAGACGTTGATATAAATCAGGCGATGGTGGCAAATCAAGCATCATCTCACAAGAAATTGCATTTCTCTCGATGCGCCTGACATCGCAAGCTTTTCCATCAAAATGCTCACTTTATCTGATGCGACCAGAGAATGAGGTACGACGGGGACTGCGCTTTTTGTTTTACTATTAATGGTAAGTCATAGATGTTTTTGGTTCTAGGTTGAAGATTAACTTTAAAGTATTTCACAAAACTTGATCAATTCATAGGAATAAATATAGAAGTATGCTATCTCTTATACCTGCCAGTATTCGTGGTATTAAAGCTAAGAATTTGTCAATAAAACAACAGCTGAATCAATGCTCCAAAATCTATTCCTAAATAGATTATTATCAGTTCCACATCGACCCTTTTTCAGCAAAAAGTAGCAGATGATTCACAGCTTTTGACACCCTTGAGTCTTACAAAACACCCTAAATGCTGTAGGCACAACTAACCCTATTATTACCGCGTGACTCGCGAAGCAGCACTTCAGTGCATGGACGGAGCAGCAAAAACGCCAGTGTTTCTATCACTGAACGATCATCTCAACCAAACACGAACGCATTCATTGATCAAACCCACATTGAAGCTAGTGGCATTTTCCAAGTAACTGCAAGCTATGCATGCATCATTTTATTTCCAAGCTATGTACCATAACTTCAACTATAACCCAAAGGAAAAGCAGATTGTGAAACACAATGCAATTAACGATTAGACAATGGGCAAAAAAGAACGTATTACTGTGTATACATACAGTCCATGTTGAAACAATTAAAAACTATCTCCAAAACGTTATAACACCCACTCCTAGATGTGACTGTTCTCGACCAGACTCTGTACCCATCACAAGTCCCCTTTCTAATCCTAAAGTGAACCAATTTCCCTTAACAAACTCTATGCAGTGCTCGTTCAATCAGAAATGAGCTGCAGTTATCATCGATGATTCCTCGCCATTTTCCGCTTGGGAATGCCCTCCGAAGGAATGTGCGAGCAGAAGAGGTACTATTTTGCCATATTTACTGGGCACATCATACGGTGTTAATGGCAGACAGTTTCACGGATTGCGAAACTGGCCAATTTTCATTTGCACAATTGTTGTGTAATGGCCGGCGGGTGAATTGCTGCCAACGTTTTGAGGGCTGTGAGTAAATACAGCAAATTGATGTCTGTCGACAGGGTGCTAAGACGCTATGAGTCAAATGCTCAAATGCAAACATACAACACAATGTTTTCGCTGTTAACTTTTTATGGTATATCTATTAAGTAGCTGTAGTTAATGTGGCCTGCTATAATAAAAAAAACGCTGGCTAACACTATCCTATGAGAAATATAACCACAGTACATCTAGCATCTTGAGAATAAGTAAAGACAAAAACGTGGGAGAATAAAGTGCAATCTTCCTTTGAACTTTGATCTCATTACATGTCAAACAAGACACATTGTTGTAGAAAATTCTCATAATATCGAGAAGTAAACATGATTGTATAGAAAAGAATAACTGGGTCATGGCTAGTGATCTTCAATGAATGGCTGGAAATGACCACAACATAGTCTCACAAGTAGAGAGCATTCAGGTAAGTAACGGACAATGGCCCCATTACCTCTTCTTCTCCGTATAAGGCTGACCCTTGTGAAAGGAACGCCATGGGGCGCATTCTGATTAATTCTCTTGCCACTCTCTCACTACCAGAGGGTTTATAAAGGCATGTGTGTATATTGATGGTCAAGAGCGCTGCTTCACTTCGGTGTAAATGGACTGGGGTGCGCATTAGCCCACCTGCTGCCACCCACGATTTATGCCTCAAGGGAAACCCGATGACTGCATGAAATCTATCATCCGCAGAGCAAGATGTACATGTAGGAACAGATTTTTGTAATAAAAACAATAAATGAGAAAGGAGTTTCAGTTGTGATGACAAGCAGCTAATGAGTCTCAGTGTGTCTCCCTATAGCTCCATTAACTAAAGAATAGCTATTGTTTGATTCCAACTGAAGATGACTAATCACAGGTTCAGTTGCATGTGGAAGCCTGAAAAAGACGCTCAGGTTACGCTTCCTCTTGATTCCCTTGGTGATCTCCCTGTATCATTTGATCATCAAAAGAATCTGCTCCTTGATCAAAACTTACAACAAAATGTTGTTGCTTTTTATTTAGCATGGAGTGTCTTAACCAGCACACACAATCACTATTAAAGGGCACAAACAATTTGTCTAGACTGCATGTGTACACAAATGAAAGTTCATCAGCAAAATCAATTTGTTGAACTTATTAACAAGATCTGACATCAATGGTTTCATCACTATGATAATTGTTACAATATTATGGCTTCAGCCCAAATTTGTCTGTATTCTAGTTTCACTTAATCCTCTTGATTTTTCTGAAATGCAAAGGATGAATGAAATGCCCTTATTCGGATTACAATCCTTTTCTTCCATGGGATGAATATAAAATCTTGAATCTTTATTATTCTCAATGTAAACAGTTTGAATAGATGTCTAAAATGATGCGTTTACGTTTAAAAAAGCAATAATAAAGAAGGAAATTCCAAACATGGAATCCAACTGTGCAAATCATATAAAAGGTCATAAAAGATGAAAGAATCTGTGCAACAAATGGTCAAGAAAACAAATGTTATGCCCTTATTAACATTACTGACCATGATTGTTATGATGAGAAAGCACAGATTTGGTTATTTGATACGACAAAAAACATTATGGTGCAGATGCCAGTGACACAAAATGCAAATGTAATTGATTCAGGTACACAGAGAAGCTCTCACCACCCATATACGGAAGTGTTCAAGAGCTATTTGTTGATGGATTTGTGAGTTAAGTGAGATGAAGGAAGTTTAGTTAGTTTTCCAAGTTGTCAATTACAAGCTGGAGATAAAGGCTTTAAACTTGATGGATGATATCGACATAGCTGATCAAGTGCGTACATAGGTAATAATCTCATTTCAATGTGGACACGCTTCTTTATAATCTACCTAGCTATTCGAAACACAATGGCTTCAGTATTTGAGATGCTCTTTCCTAACAAACATCAATCAGTAAATGACATTGGTTATGAACTTCGTGGTCTCCGTGGTTGAGCATAATGCAGTTACGCTGACACTTATCTGTAATAATCCAGCCATGCAACAGATGGGCAGCATTGGGCGATTTGAGATTAACAAGGGAAATATGGCCGAGAAAATGGCCGGCTACACACTAGGGAAGGACCAAGCTCCAGTAATTGGCCCGTTCAGTGCCGTAATGTTATCAAATTTCTTGATGTTTGCGGATTTCAAAAATGGCAGCCCGACTGATTAGAAGCCTGTGCTTTTTAATGGGTAATAATTATGCTCTGGGGAGAAGAATGGTCAGTTTTCAAGACCATGCTGCTCCAGCGTTTAGTCGGTCATGCCGATTATCTCAAATTTGGAATGCTTCAACGCAAAAAGACACTTCTCACTTCATGCAAATTCATTAGACTGGGGCTATGAGAGAAATAAACTATGATTATCTCGCACTTGTCACTATGATGCCTATAGTCTTGTTGCATGTTGAACAGCAGTAACGAGTTGTAAATAGGCATATTTATCACCATTGCATGCCAACCTGCAAAACCTGCTTGTAGTCACAACTGTTCGGTCCAATTTGGCAATACACCAGTAGACCTAATGTTGGACCCTGCTTAATGTTAATAGAATTAAGTTGTCAGCATAAGTAGACGTGGTCACACCAGAACATTTCGCAGACATCGATAAAAAGTAAACTTGCACATTTGACCACTTTGAAGTCTTCAGTCCTATTGTTTTCAAATGTTACCCAACAGTTGTTGGCAAAATATGTTGGTGTATCTTAATCACTGAAGAAAAAAGTAAGTCAATCAATGATTTTATATGTGAAGAAATGTAGCAGAATATTCAAGAAAATAAATGTTATCAATTGTAGAAAGCTAGAATAATCTTAGAAGATACAACTTTAATACAAATAGCGCATACAGGACTAGAAAATCACTCGATATCTAGTTAACCAGTTATTATCCCAGCATCAATAACATGATCTATAAAACACACTCATGTGCAAAACTAGCAAATTCCTCTTATTACACACATCACGCAACTTCATGCATGTTTCTAAACCTCGTGTGCATGTCTTTTTTGTCCAGACCCATTACTATTTGGGTTAAGATGGATCAATGTTAGCAAGATAATCCACATCAAAACGTGTCATTTCCACGTAGCATTACATGATAGGTATTTATGCTGTGTGGTAATTTAACAGTAGCTTTGATTTTTCAATTTTCAAGATTGTTTTTGTTTTAAATTTCAGATGAACATTTCAAAATATTTTTTTCTTCCCTCAAAAATGATTAAGAATCATACAATTTGTTTCTAATGATATACTGTCCACTTAAGTCTAGTAATCTTTTCTTTATTGCATTAGATTAATAGCACAAAAAATAAAGAACCATCAGTTTGTAATTAGCTGCCACGATTTTAACAATTGCCTTAAGCGAGACACTGAATAATAGCTCCCAAACTCATAAATATTGACAGCCATTTTAACTAGTCTTTAAAGGGTGATCAGGTGAATCTATTATCACTCTAGGCTGTTGAGATTGGATTAAATTTTAACTGCTTTAATGCTATCCAAATTTATAGAAAGATTGTAGTTTTCTTATTTTGTTTTCGGCTCATCACTCCATGAATAAGTAAACAGTATCTAACAAGTACTGAAAGACACCAGAATCAATTAATGTACACATCTTTGTTCTCGTGGACAATATAAATTTACAATGTGCCAATCATAACACGTTCTTTAGTATTTTAGCAACAATGATTTCATACCATATTGTGGTCTAAATATTCATGTCCGCATTTTCATTATATGATTAACTGCATATTATATCAGTGGCATGTTTATAATCAATCAAAAAACATAGTTTATTTCCTAAACAATCTCTGATGATTAGTAGTCGTATCATCCCACATTATGTAAGCAATAGGGGCATTCAGCACAAAGATACTGTCCCTATTTACTGATGTGCACATTACCGTAGACTGATAAATTTATCCCCTGTGAATCTTCCATCCTTCACTATAGTCAGGAACAATGCAGATCCCATTTGTTACATTAAACCCTACTAATAATGCGTATATGTTTTGAAAGGACAAAAATGTGTGTATGTTGTTAAATAATTGCTGTTTCCATTTCAGCGTCCAATTGTCAATCTGATTTGTTGATTGGGAAATCAAATGAAAATTCCATTTTAGCATTCATTGGACGCTCCATTATACAATTATCTCATTTGCCATTACAATATGAAACGGCTTTGAACACTTCCCACTTATCAAATGAAGACACTACATTTCGCTCCTCATATACTCTTTATTACATTAGGTTATTTGTAAAAAATTGTAAGTAACTGATAAGTACCGTACACAACCACTTAAAGGCCCACACTCATGTACAGAACAACCCCAAAATTTAGACCATTGTAATTCCAATATTTCAACACAAGGCCCACCCCTTAAAGTAATATTTTTTCAATGTAATACCATACTATTATCATAATTCTCAACAATATGAGCAAATTGATGTCATAAAGATCATAACTACTACTCCATATAAAAAGATAATACACTTAGTGAAGGTAAACACAATAGTAACGCAACACTTTCCCATCTTAAATACTAAAAAACGAAAAATCTATGGCTTTGGCATACACAATGGACACGTCATTGTTAGAATCAATTAACAGTGATATAAAACAAGTTAGAAGTGTTATAATAATCTAGAATATTGGTGCTCGATGCCAGAGTTTGTTGTTTGGTGTCTGGTGTTACTTGTATAAGAGTCTGCATGCCGCTGTCAAGTTACAGTGTACAACAATGACTGTTGTGGACTGAGCATTGATGACCCCTGCAAATTACACTTGCCTTTCACCAGCAATAACAGTTATACCATAATGTTCTTAGACATTTCTTTGTTTATGAGGCATTAATTGGGTTTTCATTTCATATGCTTTTTTTGCAAGTAAGTGGTTGAAGTGTTTATTTTGTCTGACTGCTTCAATAATCATAATTTTTACGACCAAATTCCATTCTTTTATAAATACATAATGAGATATTAGTTGAGACTTTAGATTACATTGAGACTCTGTGACATTAGGTCTGAAGTACGGGTGTTTCGATCCATGCATCTACCAGTATCTATTTCAGGCAAATACCAATGAATATTTTTTAAACTAATTACAAGTTGTTTTAATTTTTCCAATCAATAAAACTACTCTTCACCTATTTCAGTATGAAAAAATACAGCCGTAAAACATAGGAAGTCCAGACGAAACAAAATGAGCGTATCGATGTAACGTGCATGCAGTGCATGATGGCCAACAAAAGTAGACTGTTTGACAAACTTGGCAGACGTCAATAGAGGCTATGGAACAAAAAGAGGACTGATGTAATAATGTGCATGAAAAATCAAGTAAGTATATTGGTAAGTAATCTAATTGCTCGCATGATGGGCTCTAGCATTGATACACAGCTATATGATGAGTCAAAAGGGATTGGGGCATTGGGGACTCAAGTTATACCCTTCATTTAGCATAGAGATGTAACATGACTAATCTATCATTACTTTTGTAACACTACTACTCAATAATCTATGTCAGAAGAATAAGTATACCCTAGTGATGCATTGTTGAAGTCTTGGCTAGATATTTCATTTGATTAACCAATAACAATTATTAATTAATAGTATAGTAATTTCATTTCAACTCAGGCGGTTAACAGGTTTGTTACAGCAAATCTCGAAAGACATCGATAACCCAATTACATATCTAATATATGTATATGAATTATGCATAGGAAGGGGTCCATTCCTTATATACCATGCACTTCAACACCACCTTTTTCCCATTGTGGCCTTCCCTATTTCATGCATAATTGTTTCTACTCATAATAGCATTAATAACTTATATCATAATGCAATTTTGATTCAGGTTTTGCAATTCAATCGATTTTCCATGTATCCTCCGAATATGGTACCAAAGAGCTTCATCATCAGGGTAAATCTAAAGGTTATGGAGGTCAACAGGTCAGCTTTGCCAGACTCATTGGCTCTATTGTGTTTGTTCATATAGAGGACATTCTAATGTACAGAATGAATTTTTTGCCCCAACGTTGCACAATACACCCAACCAGTCTTTGTGAAGGCTTTAAAGGTCTCCACTCTGTGGACCACATAAGAGACAATATGTCTACCGCTGGTGTTTTCAAATACCGATTGTTCATTCATCAAAAAGATCAATGACAACAATAATGCATTAAATCATCCTGTTGTGAAAATAGGCCGGTACCGTGACAAATGCTGCTTGGCTAAAGAAACAGAAAGTGACAGGTACATGACTCAGTAAAATAAGCTTATATTCTATGAGACAAATGAACCTGTTCATCTTCGATGTCAATGTTGCTACTTCGAAAGTGTCACACGAAAACCTATTGTGGTCACCAACCAATGGCATTAATTAATTACCACTGCCCGAACCTGGCGTATTAAAAATGCACATGGCACAAATGAGCAGCTAATTACGTTTAAAGGCGTGTGGTGGTGGCTGCTGGTAGGGGGCAAAGGGTTAACCGCGCTGCTGGACATCTGGGTGGGACAAGTGACACAATACCAAAATTGATTCTTAGGTGTATAGCTCATCAATTATGAAAAGTGGCTATCTCCCTACGTGCTTCCTATAAAATTACCCAACGCAAATAGTGATAATTCGGCTACAATTATCGTCTTGCTGCTTTAACTATATTAGCGACGTCACCATCTATAGCTTAACGCGGCGCCCACAAAGGGAATAGAATTTAGTCGTCAGTAAAAGTGTTCAAGCTGTTTACATTTGTTCTACCCTGCATTTGTTACGTGCCCATTGCACAAAAGGTGACACAAGCCATAACTATCATTACAACACCCAATCCCTTTGGGCTATTTATCGTTTTTTCAGCGTTATTGGGGCCGAACAATGCAGATCAGGTCTTCTTCTGCACCCAATCCACAAAGCTAATTCAATGACTACACTAATATTTGTGAACTGTGTTTGCATTACAGACGACATATTGAAATCCCTGGTCGGTGATCATTCAGTGTGTTTGTTATATGTGGCTATATAACGCTAGTGAGTGATTTCAATGCAAAGAAACAAGTCGTTTAGCCACTAAGCTAAATACCCGCTTTGTAAGTTTTTTGCACCTGTGCACACACCCGATGTGTTTGAAGGGATGCATTTCAAAGGCGAAAACAGTCACCGATATATGCTAGAAACTACTTTTATGAAACCTAGACAAGTCAAAAGCATACACCTACTGAAGAATGTCCACAAACGTAGACAGATTTCAAGACAACACATTCGTTCTCGATGGTCTCATTTCATTGAAAAACAAGAAAACTAAACGGAATCCAGGCATTTGTTTTAGAGCTTCCTTTTCAGCCTTGTGAGACAGGACACACGCTTTGATAAATCACTGTCCTACACCGATTCTCTTTCACTAATGTTCAACCAAAGTACAGGTGGGGGAAACAACAATGGCCACCTGGCGATTTCTCCGACCACGACAACTACCTTCGTCTTTACTACCATGAATGGCATGCGCAGTGCCAGTTCGTAGGATGTGACAAACGTCTCCACTTCATTAAATCAACAGGCTCTTGAGACCAATGAAGGTGCTCAAAAGATGCATGCGCTCTGAACGCCATTTAATGAGGTGTCACGTGAATCAAAGCATCATAACTGTTCAACCAGCATCTCCTGCGGTTCCACAGCCCATGCTTAATGAAACAATTACAAACACATATTTAGCTCGTGAAAAAAAATGACGGGGTTAGAGTATTAGTGCGCTTTTTGACAATAAAACGTCAGTGTTTATGATAACTGGTTGCTATCCAACTGTGAGGTGAAAAGTTAGGCATTTGAATGATCATTTGTGTGTTTTCCCAGCAGGATACTGTTTTTGTTAACACCACTTTATATGGTGTGGTGGTAATAATTTTCCCCTTGCTAAAGTCACTAAATCATTCTCGGATGGTTCAAACTGTATCACTGTTAAAAGCTTGTTTCTTTACACGTCAAATTTGCCACAATGAACATGTTTAAGTGCAGATCACTCTTGAGATTCAAAGTTCAAACATTAATAAATGTATTTTTTATCTTCTTTTTTTTCTTACGTATTAGCAAAATGTACAATTTAAACATTTGCAAGGTCATTTAGTACCCGTTGCTGTCAAGATCGTATGGTGCATTCTAGCACATATACTTCTTAATTTTGGACTATTTACACACGTGAAATAAAGTGACAAGGTCTTCTTAAATTACCTGCGTCCTCCTTATGTGATTTATTATCTATCATTGTGTTGGCTCTTATACCATAAGATAGTATCTCTAAAAATCTTAACACGATGTTTGCAAATTTTCTGCCAACCATTTTAAATAAAACCTTCATTTCTTTTTCTATTTGGACACATTTCTAGATACATGAAAATCACACTGCCTTTTCATTGAAATAAAAGTTTCCATGTTCATTGGATGTACCAGGCCTTCACCCCTATTTATCTCTCCCATTTGAAAGTCATTTCAAAACCGCAAAAACGCGTTTATGAGAGTGTTTTTTCAGTTCTTTTATGGACTGCTGTTTCTTTGCCCAGCACATACATACGAGGCAAAGGTCATGACCAATAAAAAACACAGATGGTGGACTTTTAATACAGGGGTACGAGTTTACCATCTCAAAATAAGATCTCTTCACCATCAAACTCAAAATGGCAGTCACTTTAGAGTTCATTCACCACATAATTTGCATTTTCGAAAGAGGCTATATTTGGTCTTATCTGACATAAATCTTGGCATTTTGCATATGGAAAGAGTTAGAGCCAAAGTGAAATTTTCAATTTAAAATTCAAACATGAATCTCAACATTAATGATCATGCAACAAACTGCATTTCAATAATATACCTAAAACATTTTCATAAAAACCGAGCAGACGTAAGATTTGCCTCTGGAGTAAAATGAAAGCTGGAAGTGATTCGTTATTGCACCCTAGAAAGTTATTTTGCAAATGAAGATCAAATACCATGGTGGGAATCTATAAAACAAAATACTTACAGCTAGCTATGTCAATACAGATATGTGGTGAGCAATAATTACCCTAAAACTTATTAGCATATTATTGGTAGTCATATTTACAAAAGTTATCAGTGGGAATCATCGAGTGATTGTACACGTATGGGCTTGTGACTGTTTGCACCATGTGAAATATGGGGCCTCGGTCGCATGGCTGACCAAAATATGAAGGCTCAGATGGTTTAACAGTAAGCAAATCATACTGAAGATGCTTCTTTCATTATCGATGATAAATGCTTTGGTCATACAGCCAAGGCTGGTTTCTTTGTAAGTGCATACTTTTTTAATCAGTATACTACAAGATTTAATATATAGTTTTACCTAGATGGGAAATGCTTTACAATATCTACACGATACGCCGATGAAATGTGACCGACACATGATTTTACCTCGGTATCAGGTGCTGTTATTAAATATTGAAGACGACTCAGATTTTGCCTTCACTCGTGAAACTTTGATCGAAGCTTCTGGCAAAAACACGCAAAATGATTCAAAGCGCTCATGCACTTACAGTACACGAGGTGCGCATGCAGCACGTATGCATGATTGATGGCATGTAGTCTCTCGAGGAGCTCTGGGTAGCGTGCAAACCCCAGCCAGGCCCGCCTGACCTGTCTTAATAAGGCCACCGACAAAGGCCAGAAGACATCTTCACTCATAACAGATGATCACCACTTAATGGATTTTATTTCATATTTGATGCGCTACTCACTAGTGTACATTTGTGAACCGTTAAAGGTTTTGAACCAACTTCAAATGATTTGATTTAGAATGTCCAACATTCAGGATTTTGCATTCATCAAGAAACGTCTGCTTTATTTTACTGACGTCAGGTTTTTAGTGCTTTTAAAACCAAAAAGACAATTCCATAATATCAAATGATGAAAAACAAAACATAGAAGGCAAAACATATAAGATCAATTATCTGATATGTAATCCTCTGGCATTGTCATAAGAGACCAGATAAATTTCCATAGCTCACGACAGTATGACATTAATTTTTTAACACTATAAGTTGCATGTCATCCATATATGTAGCAGTGGGTATAAGAGCCCACATGACTAACACACCCTATTTATAATTCAATGGATGAAAAGAAAACTTACAGACAAAAGGTATGAAACATATAAAACTCACATGATATACAAGACACATTCAAAAGGTAATTTTTCTCGAATGCAGTCCTAATAATGCAGATAAATGAAGCCATTTTAGCCGCATATCATGCACAATTACCCTCTTATTGTAACAGGCATTGCATGACAGAGATATCCGGTGAGAGGCATAGGTCATCTCTGGTCTTAACATGAAAGGAAATAATAAAGATAATCATTGTGCAATCATTGAAGTCATTTACTCATCTCAAGAAAGTTGTGCTTAATGTTAGAAGCTGGTCAGAGATTGAGAGTACTGGCACAATATTTAAGATGTTCATATTCAAAGCATGCAGAACACTGACAATATTTCAAACAGACTTTGTACTCATTACAAAACAACTCATCGACGTCATCAAACAAATTAAACAAGTAATGGAAAATACATACGGTGTGAAAGCAAAGATTGGCCCGATGAGTAAAGTTCCAAACAAAGTAATGTCATCCTCTCTTGACCTTTCCAAATGGCAAGCATTTAATTACCTCTCCTCCTTTCTTCTACATATACAAATAGGATGTTTAACAGAATAGGAAATGTTGCAAAAAATGGAGCTTCTTGCTGGACGTCACATACTTCTTTTTCAAGCTCATTTTGTACAGCTAATAAGCTCAATAAATGTGCCGTATTTGACATCTTTAGCTGTATGACATCTACACACTTTTGGCTCAAGGCTGTGTATCTAATGCCAGTTTTTTCTCCACACCAAAGCTGACATGGCCAAAGGGTGGGGCATGAGCATGGAAACATAGTCTACCCCAAGGAACAATATGTTGTTGCGGGTTTTGATTGTTTGAGCTCTTCCGGCTAAAGTCGCATTGTTCTCACGAGACTTTCAATACACCATTGCAAATATTTAAAGAATTTAAACAAGCATAGCATAACCGCCATATCATCCTGCGGGGCATGTTTCCCCAATCCGCAATAAAAGGTATCGGCTCCAAATATTTGACAACATTTATAACATAAAGGAAACATTTGTAATCGAAACCACGAAATAACAAGTGGATAATTTCTTTACAGGGTCTTAATAGAACTGACACCATTCTGAAGTCAATTGTTACTGCCGAGGACGTTACTGGATCTCATCATGCAACTTGTTCATTGGGACCCGGGACCAGCCAGTATACAGGCCATGGGGGTGAGGATTCCCAACGACGATTTATTATTTTCTCTGCTACACACCAGACACGGCATGAGGCGAGGACCATGTTTTATTCACGAGGCCTGCAAAGTGATGTTTGATGCAAATGGGGGCACTTGTTGTTGCCATATTTTCGGGTAGGGATGCAAATCGATGATGACCTAATGACGTGATGGGTGGGTGGACGTAATGAATTTGACTGCTTTATGTAATCCCACATTTCATATATAAACTGCACCAATGTTCTGTAATTGTATGTTCATCTGTAATTTCTGGAGCGTGGACACAGAACTGGTTGACACTTTGTTATGGCTCAGTGATACTAGCAGTAGTTGTTCTTCCTACTTTCAAACACTCTCCGAATACGTTTGTTTTCAATAAATATTTTCCACCAATAACATCTTTGAACACTTTAGATCGGATTATATCTAAATGCATCGAAAATGTCTGGAAAGCATAGGTTTTTGTACATGTACGTCATAACACTGGTAAACATTGATAGAACGTAAAGCAGGACAAGCTATCAATATCCATAATAACCATTGAGTGTCTCTGATTGCGCCACTGTTTGCACAGGAGTTGTGACTTATGTTATCCAGTTTGGGATCATGGCAAGCGCGGCAGGTTCCTACTCACACCATAACACCACGCTGGCCAACAACAACAGCATTAACTGCACACACATACCTGCACTGACGAGGTTATAATGTTAGAGTAACAAACCAGCCTAACACTTTCTTCTACAATGACATTGCTTTTGTTTGACTGTAGGTTTAGCATTATTGCTAGTATAGACAAAGGAGAAAAAAACACTGAAAGAAGTACTATGAAATGTAGAGCCCTTTAGTGGTCAAAGTAGTAAATGATTTTGAATAAAGGCTAAAATAGGCTCAAATTATCTGATTGCTGGATATTATCAGATTCACATTCATTGTCTACGGGTAAATCGGACATGTATCTTGGTGATAAGCTTTAGCTTGTATTAGGCTTTATTCTAGTTCGCAAAGGTAACCATCAATGACTACCACAACAGGAATATGCTGGAACAGAGCACAATTCTTAAACATAACATACAAGACCTGGTCAAGCAACAACAATAAGCTCTATCACCTGTGAAACACAACATTTTGTTGGCCTAACTCACTCGTTTTATCACACGGTACGGGGATCAATATACAGTCAGTAAGATCAGCTGAAGCATTAGATACAAGCAAATGGGGTGAAGAAATTCTCAACAATTTTTTCCCAATGCCATTCAACTGCGGCCATTTTTCTTGGATGCAGATAGAGCATTTTTACCTATATAAATATGTTGTTCAACACGAAGACGAAACGATGGATGTGGAAAAGTGTTTTTTTGTTTTGTTTTTCTACAGGCTTGGGAAATAAAATCACACAAGTCCATGAACTTCCTTCAATGCTTGTTTCCACATCAATCATAAAAAGTCAACTGACATTAGTAAGTTAAGCACTGCTCAATGAATGCAACGTTAATCTAATAAAACATGGGTTTGATTTGTTCAAGTGAATGCATTGTCAGCAGAATAAATATATTAGCGAATACAATTGATTATGGAAGTGTTTAGAAGAAGAAAAAAATCAACATAAAAATGAGCAACTGGAGTAAGGCCAAAGCATATGTTATGGTTTGAATAGCAAAACAAACATCATGGTTTAATACCAGTTATATATATCAACATAACACATTTGATACATGGCTATCGTGTAGCCTTGCATGGAGTCTAAGACTGGATCCATGAACTTCACAATGTGCTCCATGATGCATGATAAATCTTAATTATAGGCACCTGTCTTTTGCACCAATTGGTCCTAGTGCTAGGCAAGTGCATTGTAATAGAAAAGATGTACAAATGTAATAGTCAAATGAATATAGTATAGCCAAATACTCTTTGATTGCAAGAAATCTTTCTTCTTCTCAATAAAATAACAACTGTTATACAAAGAAACGTGCAATAAATAAAGGACCAACATATAATTGCTGTTGAATGGTGATCTACATTAACAGTTGTGCGTGATATAAAACCTAATAATGATCCGTATCATGTAATTATCTCTCATACATAAAACACTTTTCCAATATAGTATCAAATAATGTTTATCATGATCTAGTACTGAGGACACACGGTGTAAGGTAATGGCTACTGCTCAAATTTACGATTATCGTAGTTTAGATAACACAGGATCAGCATGAAAATTTTCTACTACACTTATAGATATTGCATATTTTCAGCAACTGCTTGCCTTTCTGCACAACGTTGTGTGTATCTAGCAAGTTAACTGTGTAGTACAGGTTTTGAACCGGCCTGCCCGTTGCACCATATCTTCTCACTCAAGCTGGGTTGTCACCTTTAATTACGTCTGCCTAGCTGAGCTAGAACCATGTCATTGTACACAGCTGAGCTGGAGGTCTACATTTCAAGGTAAGATTTCCAATACATTATAATCATGTGCTCAGTGCCAGACACTACAGTGCATCATAACTGTTTACCAAAATTCAACCCAGATCAAAGACAATCCTAATCCATTGTGGTCATATTTACGACAAGATCATTCATAATCAAGTTCATCTACCGAGCCAATGCAATGTGAAAGATGCTGGTGTAACATACACCTCACCCAGGCCCAGGAAGCTGACAAGCCTCATAAAAAGTGTATCAATATGGGTGGCACGCTCTGATGAAGCCCCCCCATTGGGACCCCCTCGGCTGATCGGCGAGGAACCGAAACCAAGGATCTCCATGCAGAGTACGAGCAATCTTGACAGTCCAACCAGCTGGGTGCCCCGCAATAACACTCAACGAATTCATTGAATATTCCACAAAACAAAAAGAATTGATATAATTGTTGGCGTAACATCTCAAAGTGAGCCTTGTGCACAAGGTACACTCACAGCGGGCAGCCTTTGATTTGATTTCAACGTACGAGCTGTTCCAATGGTGGGCTGTGGCTATTACATAAATCGTTGCCACCATGGTTGCTGGCTACAGAGGGGATGCAGGCATCCATTAGATTCTCAGCTTACACCCCCTCACACCATGTGCACACTTTGATCCCATGATCTCTCGCCACCTCGCCTTGGCCACGGTAATTCGGAGCAGACGGATTTCCATGAATATCGTACACAGTCAAAGAAAATCATAGCAACGACTAACTACCAAGTTATGAACTGACATGAAGCTTCGGTTTGCTTAATAAATTGGTATAAAAGCCGCTGTTTTGGCCTGCGTGCAGTGAGGCATGTCCAAATTGAGAACAGCTGTGTGTGAGTAAGAAGAGAGTCCTGCTGGGCAGGTTTTTTTAGCTGTAGTTTTGTCAATAAAACACTACAGCACACAGTCTACGGGTTTGCACAACTAGAATTGAATTGGTGTAACATTTTGGTTATATATACAGACACACACACGCGCAAAAATAAACACTTGTAACAGCCACAAAAACCTGCACTCCATAATCAGTTATGGATTCCTGGTAGCTGGGAATCGTTTGGGCCACAGTTATCTTTGCCACTGATAGCGATTGCCATGGGTGTTTAGCAAGCATAACAACATCTAATTGCCTAGAAGTGATAGCACAACAAGCACCATAATGCTGGCCATATCCTCGCCTTTGTCAGACGCATCCACCATTGGGTGCACATGACGCAGGCATGATGCAATGTTTCAACAGGAACCTCCATCAGCGAACACCTAACAGGATCATAGCATAGGGGCACATTTGGAAGTAATCACAGGTTTTAGGTTTTAAGAGGGCCAGTTATCATGATCATGCCAAAGGTGCTCCCAATTATGTGGCATAACATCGCAAAATAAAACTCTGGGCATGTTGATACAAAGTTGTGGCTTACCTTGGGAGCAAGTGTGTGGGAGATTGGAATAGCAGTGAGCCGTGGACTACAGCATTTCGTGACATGATAAACTGTTCACACGACTCACCTTTTAACACTCAATTCATGCGTAAATGCATTTAACAACAATAGCTTGATTTTTTTTTAAACCTAACTATAACATAATCTAACAATACAATTTAACCCTGTAGTGGCCAAAGCAGTGAATCGTGCTACGCTACTATTGGAACCTAAAACAAAGCCTGAAATATGCTCAAATTTACCAAAAATCGATGCCTTATTCATGCTTGCTTTGTTTGGGTAAATCAGACATCACTACCTCGTTTGCTTAGATGAGACATCGATTATAGTACATTTGAGCACGTTTTAAGCTTTTTTCTTAAGAGGCTGAAATAGAAGAGATCACTGACTAACCTGCTGCCACTAAAGGCTTGTAGCAACTATCTATTTCAATATAAACAAATACTCACAAGCAGTTTGAATGATGCCTTTGCTGCTCTTTGACGACTTGAGCGCCGATCCCTGCGCACCGTAATACGCGTGGCACTCGCACCAGTATCCTTCGTGTCCAAAGTACTCCTCAACCTCCTCCTTAGTCACATCAATACTCGACTGCAAGAATTCGACACTCGTGTACGGATCCACCTTATGACTCGTAATCTGCTGTTCCGGTTCCATCCAGCGGCCAGCACAACGGAACTGGATTTGTGCCGCCGGCGCCGCTTTACACGTGATGGTGACCGGCTTGTTCTTGACAATGTAGTAGTTCGGGTCGGGCTCCTGTGTGAACACGGGCGCCCCCTCTTCCACCTCCGGCCGGTCTGGTGATTCCAGCATATCAGGGGAGATCTCGCCTGAAAGAAGGACATTGTTATATTGTTGTTGTTTATTTTTACTGTTACGATTATGATTGGCCAAGAGACTGCGTGATTGAATTATGCCACTACTGATGTGACTAGCATTTCAAATCTGGAGAGGTACCTTTATGCTGGAAGAATTTTATGAATTGAATCTTGACTGATTGCAAAGTATGAACTGAAAGAGAAATCTGTAGAGATGCAGTAAAGTACTAAATAATACAGTGCTTTGTGCAGTAGATGCGAAATCATTGAAATTTTGAGAAATTTGAACAATTTTCACTCATTTCTGCTTAAAAGTATCATATTATTTGACAGAAATACAAAAAAATGGAAGCTTACAGCACCAATGATGATATAATTTCACTGCACAAAACACAGCATTCGTTTCAGATTAATTGAAAAAATATGAATTGCCTGCAAATATTGCAAGCAACTTTGTCATATCATATATCACGATCGTGTGTCCTAACAAATGTATTTTATACAAATATGCCCTTTCCTAGATGCTTGTACAAAGCTCATGGTGATGCTAAAATTCAAGTGGTACGAAAATTCACTCTTACAGCTAATGGGAATATGTAATCTGTTTATACAGTTGCTTCAAGTGGAAAGGTCTGGTTACTCTGTGCCGAGTTAAGCAAACAGTTTTTCTTTCTGCATTTATAAGATCTTTGTGATGTATATAATTACATTTAATGGTTCGGAACAAATTATCAGTCTCACCCAGGGTTATGATCAAGTGTATGTTTGCTTTAACTTAATGAAAGATCAACTATTGAAGACCATGTAAAGAATCACTCGAGCCCATAATTTTCACAAAGGACTCGGCAATGACCATTTAATACATGTACAGAAAATATAAGACCCGAACTATTTAAAGATGTAGCTACAAATGTTGAGGTCTTTCAACTGACAATATCCAACCAAAGACAAATTTTACAATTTTCAATGAATTTACAGATAAGAAATGGAAAGGCCCAGAGATTTTAAGCAGTTCTCAAATATTATAAACAAATAAGACTTCTCGACCAGGAGGAAACTGTACAGATGCAAACAGAGATTGATGGATAGTTTTATAATAAATTTGATCTAGCACTATCTTTGAATGTATTCTCCACTCAATTTCCAAGTTTTTGCATACTACAGAATCTATTGAAAAGGATTTTGCATATGAGGTTATTATAATGGATGTACAGATAAAATGGGGTTTGTTTTCAAGCTATCTGAAAATTTCAGATGATTGACTGAATATTACATGTATCTTCTCTACAAAATGCAGAAAATGAACAAATATCTTCATACCAAACAAACTACTCAACAAGTCTGTCTTCCTGGAAAAACCTTTCAATAAAATATCCGTGATCATGATATGTCGACTAAAACCATTAAACATGGTGGACAGAGACCTCTGCACCGAATAAACTGCAATGCTTGAACACTAGCAAAATATTCCATCAAAAATTCTTCATTCATTGCTAAATAACAATAATATTGAGAATAATCATGGATATTTATGCGCCTAACTTACCACAACCTTTCCCTTGACACACTGTGATCAAATTTCAATCGATGCTGTTTTTCTATTGTTTCAAGCCTCACCGACTCAGTGGGATTTGCATGTACTCGATTCAAACAATATCATCGTTACACGGCAAATGTTGAATTTATATGTTTTACATATTTGAGCTGTGTATCATTTCGCTATCAGTTTCATTGTACCAAGGGACTTCGTTGGCTGGCGTGAATGCACTTATTTCACAACACATACAATGCATTGTACTGGTATACATCATTGACAACATTTCTTGCAAAACATCATTGTGGGTTAATTAGATGTATGGGAAGCAATAATTTACCCCCAGTTGGATTCGAGGGGAGAATGACTATGGTACTCATACATAATGAGAGTTGACTTTATCCTATAATTGGTGCATTGCGCTAAGAAGTCACACAACTGTCAAGGGGGTGTCTGTAATGAGAGTTCTGTTTTCAAACATATCACTCTCTACATTTCCTGTTTATTGCTTCTATGCTAATAACGCACAATTTTAAATTAATAGGGACATTGTATTCTTTTAATTAATGAGCAATGTTATACAATGTTGTATATTAAAATAAGAATAACGGAAAAATCTCGCATTTTTTACCAGTCATATTTAAACTTGTCATAACAAAAGATCCTTTTCACTTACGATGTAACACATTTCAGTTAATTATTTTCAGTATGAGATTCTATGAACTGAAAAGTATCTGTTTTGATGACCTCTGTGGAGCTTTAATAGTGTCATTTGATGTTTCTGTGTCAACAATTTTAGAAACGTCTTTGACTTAAGTCACTTGAAGATTGCAGAGCTAGTCACATATGTACAAGACCCATTTGCAACTTACATGGCCAGCAAATGTTGTCCAGGCCACCATTGTCATTCGAAACAAAGCATTGCATGATTCGCTGCGTTTAAACTAATCGACTTTATTATGAGCTTAGACCCATGCTGACTAAAATTCATAAAAGATCATGTTAAATAGAATTCATACGAAAGGCAGAAACACAAATAATAGTGTGTGGCATGTCCCTTATGTCAACTTCTCTGCTGTTGACAATAAATGTTCAGCCATTGGTTCCAACAGAATTTAGAAGTTACCCAAACAAGCGAGTGGTGAACATGCAAATAGATCTCCATTATGACACCGATGTTCGCATAATAACATTATACCATCATATTTTGACTATTTTACGGCACGTTATTAAGCTGTTACTACGTTGCACAACTTTTGACTACTTTTATGATAATTTATTGAGCTTGATCTATGTAATGAGACAGTTGTAATGAAGTGTCACTACCTAAGACATCCTTACTTCAAAGGTAGTCTTTTTGTAACCTTTAACCCCAAATGTGGCTGTCAACCCAAACACCTTGCCACTTTGCCCCCAGGGGCTTGCCAATGGGGGTCACAGACATATGTACAACAAATTCACACATTGTAAGGACACTTCCATTTATAACTGTAAGTATGCAAAAAATGACTTATAATGTGTTGAGACTTATTTAAACACTGAAGATTCACATCACACATCTTTTACGAAATGCACGGGTTAAAGTTTATCATAAACATATAGCGTGAATACCATACCATTTCTCATGCATATGGATAATAAAGATAATTCTTAATATCTAATTAGGGAAAGGAGAATGAACATACATGCATAGCAATCTAGCATGTGTTCAATTCATACAATTTCCCTCGTTTTTTGCCCAAAAAACAACGCTATTCCAATATCAATAATAACCAGTTAGAGTACGATAAAAGCAAACCTAGCATGACAAATTTTGAAAACCCTACAATTCAACTAAGATTTATCTTTATTTTATGTAAATTTCCTATGGAGTAAGAAACTTCTGATTCGCTGACAATTTCACACATTCTAACCAAGCCGTATGTAATAATTACGATAATTACACTACGACCAGGCATGAAAGAGTTGAAGCGATGTAGACGAAGCAGACGTCATTCTTTTACCATGCCCTTTTAACCCCACATAATGACTCTGTTTACTCTAGCTACCTTCAATATCAAACAACTTTAAAAGGTGCTTGTGGCACAAGTTTAACTAACTGACTTTTATGCCAGAGATAACGAGAGACAACCATAAATGTGTGCATTGTTTATGGCACGAAGATGAAAGGGAAAATCATTGTGTTCTTTAACACATAATTTTCTCTCTTACATTTCGCGATTGTTATCAATTTTACGCCTTGACAAAAAAAGCAAAGGATTGTTCGTGTGCATGTTAGATGGGCTGCAAAGGAAGTTCTTTGTGCAACAATTCCATTGTACATTCCTAAAATGCACATAGCTTATATACCCCAATACTGGTTGGTGAAATTCAATAAAAATTATCAATCTGGTATAAAATCTTCAGCTTGATTAAGGCAGTAAACATAGAGTATTACCGTCAGATTATGGATCAATTGTGAATGATAATTGTACTCTTGTATCCATGTTATCAATATTTACAAGTTAGCACTTGATGGATAAAGCCACTCAAGCTGGATGATAGTTGCCGATTAGCAGTAATATGAAAAGTGACATCAAAGTCCACACGGCCATGTTTGTTCACTTATTTTCAAGTTTGACAGACAAAACTTCATATAGGACTTCCTTTGGCATAAACTGATGGTTTTGATCTATGGAGACCATTTTCCTCTAGAAACAGTTTCCATCATACTAGCACTGTCAAAAACCAATGAATAAGCCGTAACAGCTTTAATAACTTTAAAAAGTCAACCTAGCCACCTTGCAGTACTTTCTCACTATAAAACATGAATAAATAAAAACTAGCATTGCATTAATACCGCCAAACACTATATGTTAATAACCATATGTATACAGCTAAGACTCTACACAAGCACAACTTTCTCTCTTTTCATCAAAGAAGTCAATTAGCAAAAGGAAACCACAAATCACCTGGTACTGTATCCTCAGCAGCAAGCGCCCCACATCCTCCAAAAGTCAAGCATTGTACCACAACGAGCAACCCCAACATGGTCCGTAACCCTGTGAGCCGGCTAAACGCCCACCCTGTGTTGTCCACCATTCTTACTATCATTGCACCTCTGCCCTATATACAACAAATGGCACAGATTCAGCGCAGCATTACACAAATCAAGTGAGGATTCCGCTATAAAATCCTCACTTTCCTCTTGAATAGACGGTGGTGGTCGTACTTGTATGCAATCGACTTAGGCTTCTTGATAATGTCTGATGATGAAACTGCCCTTATTCAGTTATCTGATTAAATGAGGGTCAAAAGCCACTCTGTGTATAATAGGAAGAAGTGAGCTGAAGTCTTATGGTATTGATGAAAGAAGTGACCGCTGAGTGGACGATGCTATAGGCTGTACACTGGTCTGCCTTTCAAGCCAGATCTGGTGATATGTATGCATCAACGGCCACCACTATGTTCTCTGTTTGTTTAGGTAATCCTATTAGCTATGCTTCTTTACTCATTAGCTGATGACTGGAGGAGTTTTATAAAGTGCTGAAATAGAATGGTTTCATGCAGTCTTTGCTCCGAGGCTATAACACTATACAACAATAAGTCCGCGTTTTTCTTTGCTATTAACATGTACTACATCACAATGAATGTACAATCACAAAGCGCAGACATTTTTGCCACTCTTCATATGCAATAAAACACAGCCTTCGGCCTTTCTTCTCGTTCCAGACCTACTCCGGAGAGATAAGCCAGATATCCAGTACTGGCTTTCTCTCCTACAATCTCACTGTACTCGTGCAATCTATACCATCTTCACTCCGCAGCTGAAATAGCCCAAGAAAACGTTGACATTTCTTCACGATTATAATGAAGTATTAAAATGTCTGGTGGGGTATGGATCCAATCATCAATTCAGGCACACGGACGGGACTGTCAGGTGTGGGGGACTGGAGGACTCCGCCCCTTGGTCCACAGGTAGATGACCCTGGCTTGGCCCACACACTGTTGATTGGAGCTTAAACGCATAGGAGGGTGTCACCAAGCTCCTGAATTATCCTTATCATAATCTAAGTATGATTGATATGAATGATAATTGGCAGAAATCAGCCCAAACGTCTGTTTTGACTTATAATGTTGTTCAGTGGTCAGTACAGCGAGCTCAATAGTTCAATTCATCAAAGTTAATCCACTTTTGCTTCAATACAATGAATCTATCATCAACACAAAACCAATGTTTATCCACCACAATGAACAAAAACAAGCACACTATCCTAATCTTTCATTTAGCTTGTTGTAAGTGAATGTTACCATGACTTATTAGCTGAATGAAGCCAAGTTGCTTGATATCCAGCAAAAACTTCTCGTTCCTGTAACAATATAGTCTCCGAACTGATATGAATTGAAAATATGCATATCCCTTTTAATACTTATTGAATAGACTTTGAATAGAAGTGGTCAAGCGATTATACAAATTAGTAAGTACTTTACGCTATAAGAGCAACATCCACAATGTTATTCTAACACGCTCGCCACAGTCTAAGAAGATGACAGGAGCTTCGCTTGTCACGAGACTAATACCACTTCAACCTGCACCACCCGCTAATGTTTGTATATCCCGCCAACCAATCGATACACAGTCACAGAAACACAGGGGGCAAACAAGCCATTCCCCCACCAGCACGCTCTTTAGGAGGAACAGAACAAACTTTCAAAGTTATTTTTCACTCTGTGTGTTTGTGTCAGTGCCTTGTGCATGAATGTTTTCATTCAGTGGTGCCACCTACTGGTAGACATTGACAAATGCACACGCAATTTCTCAATTGTCATCTGCAAATACTTTTTAATGATTTAAAATATAATTAGACATACACATTTGTCACTTGCTGAGAAAAATATTTTCATATGGTTAATTCAAATTACTTATGACCTAAAAGACACAATTGCCTTCTAGTAGTTTATATAACGGCTGTCTGCAATAGACAATTTTCATCACAAACCTGCAGTTCTGTTGCATCTGGCTTTGATTAGTGACATTGTTTGGCTGGTCAATCAAGTCAATTACATCTAATGACCGAATAATAGCAAAGTGGAAGTGCGCGCCTACTTTCAGGTCTTTCAAGACATCAAACATTGAATGTTATGAAAACAACAGTAATTCACACCTGGAAAAGTACTTTTTAGGAAGAATGCTCAATGTCTATTTGGATGTGGTGCACGGCGGGAAAGATAATAGACAAGTCCTTCAATTGTGACAAGTTAAATTTACTGACAGCTGCCATATTATAAAGGAAAGTGTAGAAACATTCATATGCCCGTGTCCAATGCTACCGAGTCCATCAATTCAATGCAAATAGTTGTATTTTATCATTCAACAAAGACCGAAGGATGCCAATTACGGAAAAAAGATTAGCTAAATTCAATTTATCATGACATGGACCTGGGACACTCCATGAAAGACATACAATACTCAGCCTTGGCTTCCAAATCACTTGGTATATATTACTGACATACAATCTCTACCATGGTAGTGTTAAATTTCTCATCTCCTAATGATAAAACACTGCTAACTTTGTCTTCAGTCGCCAGTGATTTAACAAACTTTATAAGAATTTGACAAGCTAAGTATCTCCAGAGCTCCCTTTATCTTTCACAGAAAGGAGAAGAAAATTAGAAAGATAAAAGATTATGTCATTTTCAGAGCTATCATATAACCAACCCTGTTGGTAATAATCGGAATATCTAAAAAAAAGATAGTGAATAGACTAGGTTTTTTTATCCAGCTATATTCCATTTTTATTCCTCATGAAAATTCTCCAAATTGGTGTTCTGTTGCTAGCCTATGATGGTTCCTATTTCCCATTCATAGTCTGCAGTCAGCAGACCCAAATGACTAGTAATTATTCCTCATTGAACATGAAATTGTAGCTAATATTTCATGAGAAATCTCATGCCCAATTAGTATAGACACCTGCCAAGCAAAAATGTACGGCACCTTATCAGTACATCTTGCTTTTGATTACAATGCCGACTTCTATACTTCCATTTCAAATGGCTACAGCATTAAATTGATATCAAAATCGTTCATGAAATGAGCATGGGTAAAAGGCTATCATCAAATCTGTGTTTTATAACGCATTCTTATGTGTGCTCAATGAGAGTGAAAAAATCTTTGATCAGACACCTGCTAACAAGAATATAAAACCTCCCCAAAAATGTGATTTTTCAAGCTATACTGAATAATTAAAATCAAATTGCAGGTATTAATTCTAGTTTATTACACAGGACCTTACAACTTTTGTCTTTTGTTATCATACATTATTTAAAAACATGATACGATCAATTAAAAAAAAACACATTTATATTGACAACAGAGAAATTAGTAACACACCAAAAGTAACACAGCATCAAATTGATGTTATTAATCTTTAAATATGAAGTGCACATTGTTATAGCATGTGCATGTACATAAAATTTCAAAGAAATATATCAATCATGAACGTGTTCATGAAAAAGAAACTGGTCGTAAAAAGTTATTTACACTAATAAACACTCTCCTGTGAACCAAGAGTAATATCAAAAGCCAAAGAAATCATGTATATAATACCTAGCATGTTAAAATAGACACCTATTTTCAACACCCCCATCTTCAAAGTAACGTTTTCCCCAAGAGGGTAGTTACCCCCATCAGGTGTTTGGCTCTGTTTAACCAACACGACTTTCTCCTGCTAAAATTAATTTACACATCTTTTGGGAGAGAAAGATTTTCCCCAGACGTGTGGGAGTCATTTATTGACATTTACCCTTGCTTTATTAACCCTTATCTACATAAATAGCGAGGTAACTTCAAATAGCTTTAAATCTCTCATAGGCTGAGGTCACATTTCCATTGCAACGAAGTGTTCACCTACGTGTGAACTGCATTCTCAATCATAACATTCAACACATGTAGCGGCTACTAAATATTTGCTTTGCAACTTTCAAATAATATTACATCTCTTCAAAAGGAAATAAATCTGAAGTTCACGCACAACATGACCTAACTTTATGAACTCTAAGCTCTTCTCATGGTATTGAGGCAAGCACAAGACTCCTTAAGGCTATTGGACCTATTGAAAACCTTGGACAAGGCTTGACCATTTCAATGCCATCTTTATCAGGTGATGTTTTGTAAGAGGATTGACTCCTTTCTGAGCCTTATTGGTTTAGTGGCACCCTCTTGGGCTACGATGTCACGCCTGTCATTACTCCCCTTCTATCAGTACAAAATTACAGGGATATATGGTGAGTGTCCTTCACAAATTAAACTCTAATCACCAGGTGATCTACCTGTAGATTCTAAATTTGATTGTATCAAGTGACAATTGTATTGCACTGTGGACTGAATTATCATATAGACTTTGAATGTGACTGTCTTGAGTAGTGGTCATCATGGTCATTATGCATCATAGGCTCCTTTGGCCCTAAAACACATACGTGTACAATATTTCTCAATCAAGTTGTCAAAAATACAATGATTTCATTTCAGCATAATTGCATCATCATCATTATTACGTGGAAGTTTTCATTATTATGATATTCAAATAAGCTGTGCGCAAAAGAGGACATTAGCTTGACCATGAAGAAAACAATTGTTCAGTTCCCGTTTTTATTCAATAATAAACAATGACACTAAGTGCTCCTTCTGACATCATAATCGATGAAATGATCACATCATAACCCTCTTTGTTAAAGACTAAGACATTTTGAAGACCCTCACCACTGGTAAATCATGATGATTACTATCCACTAAACATAATTAATGACATAAAGGTGTGCTTTTAGCGCAGCAGAATAGGTGCTAATTTGAGCCAATTTACAATGTTCTGGTCAAGAGGCGAGCAACCTGCCTAATCAAATACAAAGAGCATAAAAATGCCACATTTCACCCGAAGGGGTGTTATGCATTAAGTTTTTTTATAACCCTAATTTCTACTTAAACTCTCCCATGATAATTGCTCCTTAGAATGCTGATATTACCACTGACGTTTTTTCATATTCTAAAATGAAATATCAGATGAAATCTTTCCTATATATTTACAATAAAGTAAATGGAAGAACAAAGACTCTCCTATTCCCACACAATATATCAAGTCATTCTCACTGCTATAAAGCATTACATTATCTATCACTTCATGTCTCGTTCAGTGTTCAAACCACTAACTCATTCATCGTTCTAAAGTTCCAGTACCAGGAGCGAAATCATGAAATCATTATTAATATGCCACCAAATCTATAGTCTCTGCCATAAATATGTGTTTCCACAGCTCTGATCAGCCGTAATTGACAGTGGCATGTTTATAAAGACCAGATCCGTAAGACGTCTCCCACTGGTCACTAGATCTGAGTGACCACCACCCAACTCATGAGGAACATCTCTATGAAGCTGGTTATACTTAACGATAGATGACAATAATAAGAGGATCAAAACTGACCTGTCAAAAGCTGTAGATGTTCACAGGAAGAGTGGACTGATTAATGTCTATATATTTACAATTTTTCTTCTTCAGGTATTGCATTGTGTTTAAATAATATCTTTATGCCATTTTACTTTATTTCAATATAACTGGCTTTTCCTTACATATGGAAATACCAATATTCTCATACTCGGGGAAGACAATTAAGAGTATCAAAAAACATAAAACAGAGCCCGCCTCCATTATGGCTGACCATGACCAAAGACAGGACCAGTGTCCAGATTTTATGTATTTATAAATGTTTGCCTGTCCATCTTATTCATCTCCAGCTAATATTATGGAACTAGATACACATTATTCTTGAAAGTGTTTACCAATCATCTACTGACCAATCTAAACAGATTATACCAATGTTTACCGTCTGGCATATCTGTGTAGACAATATTCTTATTTCTGTGGCAGATCAAAAGCTGATAGGCCGCTGATCAACAACTGGGGTGAATCACATACTCTAGACATTGATGAAATATGGAATTTTCATTGTGATAAACCGAGGCTCATCCTTCCAAAAACAAGAGCAACAGCTATTTTTGTTTTCATTCATCAACGATAGCTCTCAATCAATATAATATCCAACCTCAATCGCTCCATCTTTGGCAGCGATAACAGAAAATGACTGTGTCCGCCTAAGCTCAAATTTCGAGCAGGCTTTCTTTCTAATCAAAATAATCTCGACAATCAGGGAAGTTCAGACAACTGGACAGCATGGGGAACTAATCTCTAAATATATTCATATCACACTCAGACATCTGCCTACCGGAGGTCAACAAAATATGATATGCCTTTCTTCAAACTCTCACTTCCAATACGCCTGCATTCAGTCATCCAGTCAGTCCAGACGACTTTTTAAGGCGACTGGTCATTGGCATTTGAAGAGTGGACAGGCATGACAAGTGGTGATGTCAAATGCTGTTTGAGTATTCATAAACATCTTGAACGTGGCATTTCGTGTAACTAATTTTTGTCTTAGGACATTTACAAACATCTTATGACAAGATCTTATATCAACAAGCTTATGAATGTGCATTGAAAATTCATGTTGAAATTGGGCTAATGAAATGGAATTTTTCAGGGTTGATTTTTTAAAAAGAATCGCACACATCAGTGATTGCAACAGTTTATGATCTATAATTTTAAAATATAGTCTTCATACATTTATGCATTACTTAGAAGGTCAACTGATGATTTTCTCACAAGAGATACAATCAATGACCTTGGGTCATGTTTATCTCCAAGTGCATCTCAATGTCACTTTATGACAGAAATTGCTACTGGATTTTCATAATCTCCCTCAAATCTTACTCCTGCATACTGTGATACTAATTAAAAGCAATTAATCAACCTCATAATCAACTCAATATTTAAACATCATATGAAATTAATTTAATACTCAATGTTCATGATAACTTTGATGTTTCATTATTGGTTATTTGGTACAGAGCTTCACACTGCGCGGACACAAGTAATTTTCATACATGTAAAAATGAACGTAAAAGCATACCTCATCCTACAAAAACTCTGAATTATCAATTTATATTATCAATTACCTCCAATAAGAACATTCACGGAGCGTTTAAGTTACTTCCTCTGAAATCTGAGTCCTTCAGGACTGGGGGAGTACGTTTCAGGGGATCAGGGTCTTGGTCTGAGAACTCTGGTGGTTTGAAGCCTGTATCCTTGGGGAAGAGAAAGGATAAGGCCACGACTGGGAACATCACATCCATCTCACTGCTCTCTCCTGACAAGCCGATTTACCATTAATATTTTGTAGGCAAAGCCTTCTGAAGTCGGTAATTTCATCTACCTATTAACATATTGCAGTATTACGTTTTTTTACCACACTAATTCACTGCAAAGTGGCCACTATTCGCTATCATGCATGGGGAACATTACGATCACAACTGCAATGTAAATCACACACAAACAAATTAGATGTTTAGAGATCAAATACAAATACAGTGAGCAAAGCATAACTTGGCCATTACATAAATACACTCTAAGTAAAGCACAATATTGAAAGAATCACACATCAAAGGCACACTTGTTGCGGGTTTTCTTTAGCCGTCTTGCCAACGAAGTCGGCCTGCCAATCTGCCAATATTACGTGAATCGCACGCCAGTACGAATTACGCGGAAGGCACTTGATCGACTGCATGGGTGTGGGGGAGGTGGGATTGCTAAATGCTAAGGAATCCTTCGTTTATAAAGAACAAAACTATGTGAAGGTAAATGTGCCAGGTTTATAGTTCGCAATTCATTATATGTTTAAGATGCCCTTTAAGAGTTTGTGTAAATTACACAAGGTCAGCCATGGCTATCACATTAGTGCATTATTCTTTTCATACTTTTGTGAAGACAAAAGTCTTATGGAAAAAAAACAAGGCACAAACAATAGATGACCATTTTCAGGTAAGCATTGCTATTGCTATTTTCATCAACTGCATAATCCAAAATTTGACAGATTCCAGTTAGACCAACTATTCCCAGTCCTACAATAATGACAGTGATATGGGTCATAAAACGCTAAAGCAGATGAAAATCGCACTCTCTCCACATAATAACATTTACATTTAGAAGGAAGAAAAACACAAAAGATGTTCACCAAATCTCATACAACCCCCGAAGCTACGCAAAGAATCTGGTGTTTTGTGTAATTTGTATACAACATCTGGGTGTAAAACACAAAATATTTGTATGTCGTATTGTCAGGGAATCGCTTACACAATTTGTGCAGCAATTGCAGGAATGCTCTTTGCCGGTGTTGGGTAAGACACCTTCTGCTTTTCACATGTCCTTCCCTAGGTAATTCATCTTTGATCATGGTGAAACTTGGTATAATGAATAACAACGGTACAATGTGGCAAGACCAGATGCAGGAAGACATTTCTCAGACGCAAAAAGCAGTTTGCCAATGGAAAGCACCGTAAAAACATGTGCAAGAAATGTCGCCATGATTTGATTGACAAATTTGGGTGTGGATTGTGTAGATTGACACGATTTATATCATTCGACTAGATGAAGTTGGTGTGTGACTGAGTTAGTTGATCGTTTGAATATCAGGATGTGGAAATCTTCTTGATGGACAACAAGAATCATGACATAACTCACCCATACAGGCACTGCACATTGTTTACTAGCAATGGTAGTCTAGTTCTGCCATGGTTGTCAGTCCTTTACAATGGTTACCAACTGGTAGGCCAGTCATTTTTTATTTGAAGTCATATTTTTCTATTCCTGTACCTACATGTACCATAGATCAATCAATCAATCAATCAATCAAATTCTAAGTTTATTTGAGCAGGCCCTAATTATTCCTCATTCAGAGGGTGTGGCCTGGCTCCCCAGTCTACATCTCAACCGTCCTCTCGATGCCTTCTGTCACCAGGAACAAACCAACAAAATATTTCTGAAAAAAAAAAAAAAAAATCTAGTAGCAGGACAATTGTTCTCAGCTCATCTTAATCTACTGACTGTTCGTCTTGGTGACTTTGCCCTGCATTAGCTGATGGACTAGTTCTATGGGTCTTTGTCTCAATTATCTGTCCATGTTTTCGCTGCCAAAACTCATTTCGTTTTGTGTGAAAGCAGTTACAAATGTGCAAAAATTGATTATCAAAGCCATAACTATAGCAGAAAAACAATGCAATGAGATAGTGATATCGGATACACAAGATGGTTATTGTTTTTTGTACACACAAATACATGTCCGAGAAGACTAATTTGATAGTCAATTGTAAATAAAATAGTTTTTAAATTCTTATTTACAGTTCATCACACAATTCAAAAGTAACTTCTACAGCTTCACAATATATAGCAGAAAAGACGATACGGATGTAAAATAAAAATCATCTCATTGCTGTTTATGTCGTATAACTGGCATAAGATCAAATCATTCAACCATCAAATCTATATGACAAACACCACCCACCAAACCAAACATTGACATCCGCACTGTTTTCTTACTCAAGCTTCCGCTATATTTATGATGATACAAGTGACAACTCAGCCATGCATTTTAACCTCAATAATGTTTTCCCAACATATACCGGACACAGGGCCATGCCAGGTGACACATGACGAGTGTACAACATGTGTACACTCGTCAGGAGCCTCTACTCTTAATCCACTTGATGTACTGAAGATAGGTCGGGTCGGTGGCCCATGGCTATGCGAATTGCAAATGCAGTGTCAAGTACAGTTGAGTATTTATGCTTGTGTCATTTCTCCACATTGTCTTCACTGGTAGAATCTTTCAAGACTCATTTAGTTATGAGAGTGACGTTGCATGTATTACGTACCAGATATCTAAAATGTTTGAATTTATTCAAAGCTAGAGTGACTAAACTTATCCACGCTGTACCAAGCTCCAGACGTAGACATTGTATATATACCAATGTATTTAGGCATGTCCAAAGATGCTCCAGATCCACAGGAAAGTTACACAAATGCTGTAACTGTGCTCTGCTTGTACGTTGAACCAGCATCAACAATACATCTAGTTGGATCTTATTTCCAACACTTGAACTTGGGTCTTCATTAGGGAGAGCAGTGTTAACACTGATAGAAATCGCAATGATTTTTGTCTAATTTTTTTTATTGTATCAAAGAAAATGAGTTTGTACATTAAATATATAAAGATTGATGCAATAAACATATACATGATCCACTTTTACACTGATAAAATTCTTAAAATCCACACTTATATTAACAAACAGTTTACATGTACCGTTATTTTATCAAAACTATTACAGCTCTGTGCAAGAAAGATACAGGATTTCCCAACTTTGATGCACCAATTTATACTCATTGGTTGAAATGTCGGCTATTTTACAGGTATTTACCACCCATCATCTTTCAAAAAACAGCCCCACTCTGTGAAATTGCGCAGAATGAAGTCAGCAATTTTTTAACAATTCCGCTCCATTCTTCCAGTCGATGATATAGAATTGAATTGTGAGCGAGTTTTGTCAGTGACAGATCTCATCTGTAATTGGGTTTGTCTGATATTGTGAGTTCTCGCTGTGAACGGATGTCTATATCACGGGCTGTTTGGCATGGTTAGGTAATCCATGCATGATTAGACGTCAGGGTCATGACTAGCTCACAGCACTTTATAAACCATGTATACAAAGTTGAGCTAAACTGAGTAGTATAGCAGGGAAATGTATGGTTTGACCAATAAAGAAATGTTATTTTCTTCCAGTTTTCTAAATGAAAAGACACATAAACTGTTGTATGAAAAGATGTATAAAATGTTTGAATTGCTCCATTTGGAGGAATATTCAAATTTCCGATATTCCCAAACAGTTTTTGAAAAACTTAGCATTACATTACATAACATTTTCATAATTCTTGCCATTTTGAATTCAAATTCTCACAGAATTCTATACTTATCCTTTTTACTTTCAAACTAAGCGCAATTTGATGCCTGCTTTGAGATAGAACTACAATTCACAAAAACGGTATTGCATCATGAAGATGACTGACAGTCCATAATGATGTCGTAAGTCGGAAGTGAAAGATTACCCCGCTTTAAATTCAACTTGTCAATGACATTCTCAGATTCATGTCACATGCTAATTAAACTCAGAGCTCAGAAAGACTACTCTGTCATGTTTATCTTATAATCCCGCAACTTTCAGCAAATGTCCACTCAGGCATGCAAAGTGAGCCCTCTTTTCCTAATTCGATTAGGTACCACGTCAACGCTTCGGACATCGGTATTGATCTAAGCAAATTAAAAGTTTAAGTGTATGTCCCCCTTTGCTTGTATACAAGTAGGGAAGGCGAACTTGTGATAAAGACAATTGCCAATAATACCATGCAATAATGGTTTAACATAAAATATATACCTACGCTCAGGTGAGTTCAAAATGGCAATGTGTTCATTGATCAATTTCCATTCAAACACACATCTTCACCCAGCTACATGTACTTGTATTCTCCATCTTATTTACAACTCGTACTTGCTCTCATTTCCCTGATCCATATCCAGTTGACTGGTTTGGTAACAATATGATATTTGAGGGTGTAACCGGATGATTTCTATGTGTATGGGATAAGGAAATAGGAAGTTACTGCTTAGTTGACAATGTTAATTCAAATTAAAATCTAAATGGGTACAGATATACTTGCTTCTTAACATGCTCCTAATAGACCCTTTTCAAGGTTACCTAAAAATTATAAACATACATCATGTACATGTATATGATCCCCTGTGCCCCTTTTAACATTATACCCATGGTTTAGTATATGTTTTATAAGTAAAACATTTTTTGTTATGAATATCTAGCTATTAAGCTTGGTGTACTTGTTATTAAAACCTCACAATGATATCAGACGTAATTTTATGCCTGTCATCATCAATTCTCTACAGTTGTTGTTAAGTTTAAATTATCAGTGTCACTGGGAGTTGTATGTGTAAAGTTATCACAGTTCAAATGGTGATATCGCCTATCTAATCTGATGTCATGTTAGGGTACTTTGGTTTAAAAAATTATGTTCCTTATGGATAATATTGTTCCCAGACCTTGCAGGTGTCAGATGTGTCTATGTGAAGAATCAAGTGTTTGTATATTTAAAACAAGATTATACCATTTCTATTGAGCATTTTTAATGTATTCTAATGTGAAAATATACGGTTGCAGAATATGCAGTGTTCATGTGATTCCAGCTAACTCAGAACTACAACAGCTACAACATCACCAGCCCAGGTAACTATCAGTGAAATAGGTCTAGGATAGGCAGCGAAAGAGCACTTTGAATGCTAAATCATTTGCACAAACTGCTGTATGTTTCCAACAATTGAGAAATGTGAATATGTTTGTATAGGAAAGCTATGATCTTGTGTGCATCTAAATTGATTGAAGCACACCCATGGGAGCTTCATTGATGAATCGAATGTTTATCACCACACACAACTGAATAGTCCTGCATTCCAAGGTGGTCATTTCCTACACATTGGTGAGTATAATATGGAGAAGTTATGAAAATATGTGCATAGTTGTAATTTTTCCTGAAAGTGAATAAAGCTAAAAGTAATGAGCTGAAGGAAATATAAAACGCAAGACTTTCTTTTCAAAATTACCTGGTTAGTAGACAGATTTAAACACTTCAAATCAATGTCAATATTTGGACTTGAAGAATAAAACTTGAGGAAAACATAACTGATGAGACCACAATAAATCTCGGACATCTTTAAAATTCCAGGGTTAGACGTCTTTGAAGGTATGTATTTGAAGTGTAATAAATATTAGCATGGCCTGTTTACATTGCCAAATAAGGGTTTTTATTGAAACACAATGTTTGGAAACATGTCTGAACCTTTAACTTTTTGCTCAGGCAAAAGAGATCAGATTAGACCATTGCCACTGGAAATGCATAAAGTCTTCATTGCACTTGCTAAAAACTTGCTTATTATGATTATGACATGTTGAGTAATAAAATGCATCAATTCTATTTTATGTGTTGTAAAATTAACATGCTATTCATGAAACTCTTGTCCAGGGTACATAGATAAAAATAAATACTTTCGCAGAATTGAATTTTCAAAATTTGGAACACTTAAGTTACCTAAAACTGTTAAAAAAATCATTTGAAGCAAAAATGAAACCTAGATATATTGACAACCCAGTTTCAAATGAGTGTAATAATAATAACATATTATTGTTAAACATAAACTACAGAAAGATTTAAAGAAGAAGCACCTGTAAGTCTTAGAAAATACTCATGAAGGACACCTGGCATTGGACGAACATCATACTGGATAAATATTATCACCAAACATTTAATATTGAATCCTCTCGAAAGTGACAAGGACGTACGAACATGTAAGGAAGCACACCTTGAATCTTGTGACAGGACTGTCCACAAAAAAGTGACATACTACATAGAAGACGTTTTTTTGTTGAATTTTATAACATTTCCAGCACTCGGCCGGACGAAAACATATTTGGACAGGAGAATGAATGACAAGATACTCAATAAAGTGACGTCAGTAACATTTGAAGCCATATCAAAGATCTAAGTTCAATATTAACTTTTCAATTTTACAAACCGGTAAGAACCATTGGTGAGCAAGCAGGAATCGTGGGTCAATATTGAGAAATTTCATGGTCTCCAGGACAGTGCATTTCTCAAAAAGAGCATGATCCATCCTTGCCATGATTTACACAATCATTACATATGCATGGAAACAATTTTTCACTATAACCCACAATTTCAACTGGCATTTTCCATGGTGATAAAAATTGCAGATATAGATGCTCAATTAGTTCAATGATTCTATTTTTTCGCCATTAACAATCACATCCTCAAAAACAATCATCTTATGTATGAACAACAGGAATCATTAAAACATTTATTTATACCAAGCATCGAAAACAAAAATTTTAATTCTGTGAAAGAATAGCTTATACATGGGAACAAGCATTGTGAACTTCATACCTGGTTCAACACATTTCTCCAGCGAACGCCGATAAGAATCAGCCTTTTCCACACAAAGAGCAGACCCCATTTACCGCAAAAAGCACAATTAGTAGAAGGAACAATGCCACAAATGGGCCTGTGGATTCTTACCAGTAATATCTTCCCATCTGCTTTTTACACCCCGTCGATTTTTATGTCATCACCATCTTTTATATCAGATTCAGTGACTTTGAATCGGCAGCCCTGATCTTCACCACAATTGTTCTGCCGTCTCTTTCTTACCTGCTTCAGATTTTCTGCCTTATTTGGATAGAACATCTAAATTGATGACTTTGAAAAACACAATATAGATATTTTTCTCAATTATTAAAGACTTATACATGCCACAGACAATTGCTAATCCTATAATTATTTATTTATTCAAATCATTCTAGAAGTATCTATTGAATACTTCAAAGTTAGTTTAAATTCACAATCTTTACATTCTCATATATGCAAGAGGGAGAGATCACTCAGAAATTATAAAAGCTATTGTTAAGTGTTTTCTACAATATGTGACTAATAGCTTATTTCTCTATTTTCAATAAATTGTAAAATGGCAAATCTCTCAAATATACCTGATTAACAGCATTTTATTACACTTTTCATATATTAATCATAAAATCTAAACTAAATGCAGAAGACCCTCCACAAAAAGTGAACCTGGTCAAATATATCTATATTGCGATCCAGGGTATGCAGCACACAGCCACTTTTCAATGTTAAATTTGATTACATAAATCATGACTGCTGAAATGGTAATAAACTTTTACTAAAAATGCACCTTCAATACTCGAGTAAAAGTTCTAGCCTGGGTCTGCCAAAACATATGCCTTGTCAACATGGTCACAATGCTTAATTTAAAGATTTTAAATGCTTGAAATTGACCCACTTGCCTCACCTAGGCTCCCTAGTAATAATATGTAGGGCACTCTGCCAGAACGTTTACACATGATGCACACAACCATTGGAAATTAAAAACATTTAACAAAATGCACTCTGACATATTTTCAATCAAAAGTCATTTTGTGTTTTATCAGATAAAGTTATGTTCGACTAATTTGAAATAGAATACCAAATATTTGTCAACAATAGCATTGATAACTAGGAGGGAGGACAATTGTATTCATCATATTCAAGGTATTTATCTTAGGAATCTGGCCATGTTTATTTAGCATGCTTTTTTCGTAGACCAAACAAAGCTATTTCAATATGGATATTGATATCTTCATATCTAACTATATAGATAGATAGTATATTTAATATCCTGTCTCTATCTACGTTCGAACAAATTGGAGTTACAAAATCAACTTTTCAAAATTAGAAAACAAAAATCATTAACCTCTTTCAAGAATTGTACTTCAAATTGGAGGAACAATTACATGTATCCTACGTACTGGTACATAACATAACCTACAAGCGAAATCATACAAGAGCAATTCATTTATACAGAGGAAATCTCAGTTCATGAAACAATCAAGAGGTAGAAGTTTCAGCAATGCATACATGTGTCATATATTTTGTAGCTAATCATAATTCAGCATGCTGGGCCCATCTTGTTTCTAGAAAGTCCTGCTGTTACAGTAGAACTCCAACCTTGAATCTTGCCTATTTTCATCTGACCCATTAAGATCCTTGGTGAACCAAGTTATTATCTGAAGCATAATTCTCATGTTATAATAAAACAACACACAGTTTGGAAATGATGGTACTGTATTGTATTGCATTGCATTATAATGCCAGTGTCATTTTCACAGTTTCTCCTTTCTTTTACAAGTGTGATCATTATGACAGTCCCAACACTAAGTTCTAAGGTATTTCATCTATTAGCACTCCTACATGTATATGCATCATTCAAACGAACCACATTAACATAGGAGAAAAACTTTCACATCCCAGCAGCAACCAGAACTCATAACTACTCTTCATATCACAACCACAAAGTATAATATAGACACTTAAACTTCACTTTCATGATCGATCATAATAGACACAGTAGCTGTCAATCAGGAATGATAACATTACACTGTCATTATGACGCTGTTATGACTAAGGTATGAGAGGCATTTTTCCAAAGATAGCATTATAGATAGTCGAATCCCTAATGAGTCGCAGGTAATCATATGTAATGTGACATGCTAACTTGCTACCATGGCAACTCGATGCCGCGAAACTGGCATGATTGACATTTGGGCAGGGCCACCCATCAGGTGTAAAAAATAATGAGTGAATGCTTGGTGGGGATAATCTTTTTATTGGTTTCATACCCTTGGCCCATGATATGTCGTTTGGTGACCTGAGTTATTAGTCGTATAGTCACGTTCATTTTTTTCCCTCTGGAGATAGCATGCTAGCAGTTCATCACTTTTTTGATGATATAATACGTTTCAAGTTTACAAATAACACTATGCACCCACATAAATCACTATATAAATTCTTATTTTTTAGCAACCATGTCGAGAGGAAAGTCATAAATATGAATACATTGAGAACCACAAAAAAGTATTTTAGCAACTTGAAATGGAAGTTTTCTTTCTCAAATGACCAGGCAGAAAAACAATGACATCATCTATTGCAGGATACATGGAAGTAACAAGTATAGCACGCCAAGGCTGACATATGATCCCCCCAGAGGCTGACATGGTTATTTGGAGCCCCGGGATAGGCTGGACTGGAGCATCTTTATTCAAAGATGCCATGATAAGGAGGATCAACTACTTATCAGTGACATGGTGCCAAATTAAATGGTAAATTAATCAATTTCCCTTAGAGCAAATCTTCAAGATTAGTCGTGGCAAGTAAGAAGATTGTGATGACAACCTGGGTCTTTTGCACATTTGTTTTGTCATCATAAAATACAACTTTCACACCATTTTGTCATTTGTAACTATGATGTGGGCATAGAGATAAGAAATAAGAAACAATTACTTTTTACAATTACATTTTCGACTAATTCGATTCCAAAATATTTTTACAAATAAATGTAAAAATATATTACAATTAAAACTAATTCCCTTTTCAATCTCCTATATTTTCAATACAAAAAAACTAATACTTCCTTATGTATTTTCATCCAAGTTATGTACACTTTTTATCACCTTTTTACACCTGGACAACATTGAGTTTATCCAACAAATAATCCAGGTGAACACCTTTACCCCAAAAAACAATGGACAAGATCTTATCATGGATGAGTAAGATCCTACCCTGGGGATACGGGATCCTCCTCACAGATAAAAGCTGACACTGCCCCATGACCTTGACAGGCTAGTAATTACGACCTGGTCATGCATGGCCAGGAGATGTTGACAGGATGGTGAGTAAAAAGCCATTTGGTCAACATGAGCCGATAAAAGCTCTTCATAATAGTGTCTGGTTCTTTACACCATTAATTTAGCACTTTGCTGTTGGGTAGTCATTGCTGCCTACTATTGACGACCACACTAAAACCTAAAATAAGCTCAAATTTCCCATGCTTGATGTCTGGTTTACGTGAGAAGTTGACGAGATAGTTAATCAGATATCAGTCTTGGTAAATTTGCTCTTATTTTAGGCTTTATTCTACTGATAGTACCATTTAATACTATTCTAGCCGCTAAAGTATTGACCTTGAATATATGAAAACTTGGATATTCATGATTTAATTAAGTTGATGATATTTTTATTTAAAACTATGGCAAATTAGTCACAAGTGGATAAGAGCTTCATATCTCGACTACATTTCTTCGCAAAGGTCGCATAAACAGTTTGTGTTATGAATATGAAAACACTTTCAGACAGATCAAAACAACTTAACAAAACCTTTGTGAAGAAGCTACGATTTCAATCTCCAACTTATAAATATTTATTGTAAGAAATCATCAGGAGAAATAGCTTTTATCTGGAGTGATAATATAATGATAAAGAATTCATTCCATAGACTCTCATTTTGGTAGTTATAATATAAGTTATAGGAATCTTGCATAGCTGTACCTGAATACATTAAGTACACATTACACAAGTCATTGAAATAACCTCTCATTACACTTTTACTTTACTTTACTCTTACACGTTTCTCCACCAAGCGACAATTTAACCCACGGGAGATAGTTAACACTTGAAAATATTTTCAGTGTAAAATAAATTCCAGCACACCAATGATTCTTGCCTTAAACATTTTTTGATTCGCCATTCACTTTGACATTCACAATGGATGGTATATAATAATAATAAACTCTTTTGGCCTGTACACCTTGATTCTACTTTCATCAATCTTGATTTGCAGAACTTGAACTTCAATTTTTCAATATCTACTCAAAGTTTAAACCAAAGTGGTTAGTAAATCATTCAGTTTTGCTTTTTACTTTCCTTGATAGCCCACATTTTGCCAAAAATTGATACTTATTACATTCAATACAGGGCACAAAATAAGGCCTACATGACAGCCCTGCGCCAGCTGATTTTGCCGAGGTTTCAATAGCTCACAGCAGGATGGGCAGGCTATTTGTTCAGGGCTGTTGTATTAGCCCTTTTCCCTCCCCCGCCCCCAAAAGGCAAAAGGCAGTGACTCCAATATTTTCACAGTTTGATAGCAGCAAGTAGAAGGATAAGATTTAAAAGAAACATACATGTCTATAATTGTTTTCCACTGAAATATGATTCATTCAACACAATACTAATTGCAGAATCCTTTTCAACCAAAAAAATACATATATACTTAGACGGTCAATTAATACTTAACAATTCTTCGAAATGATAAAACAACAGCAGATGTCTAATCTACCATGTCTACGCAACGATAAAATTGTGCTTTAATAAGAATTTACAGTGTGATATGATGATTCAAACCCAGAGTTTACACAAAAACGTAAATGTTACTTAACATCCTGCATGCATCAGTCACAGCTGGCATGGGATGTTATACCCCACTCATGCCCAGGTGGCCCGAATTAAAGGCCTTCAACACAGGTGCCAAGGAAGAAACTGACGCCAATCACCAACGTATATTAATTATTATGAACAAAGGTAGCAAAACACAGCAAAACTAACATTTGATAACAAGTTACATATTTCTCTGAGATAGGGGAAATTTCAAGGAATTCATATTGCTTTTATTTATTTGAAAACATTTGTAGCGATGTTAATTATGGTATCAATATAGCTTGCATTCTGTTGCTGATATATGTATGAAAGCAGGTTTGAATAAAGAATGGTAACTTCACATACAAGACTAAAATAAATTCAGATTACTTAATGAGTGATCTTTTTTCTAGCTATCAGAAATTCAAGTCTTAATATTTTCATTTGATAAATCCAAAACATCCTTGAAATGTTTATTTTTGTTAGGAATGGTACATTAACAATTAGTATAGACGAACAACATTTAAATCTGACTGGTGTACTCTCATGTCAAAAGTTATCTCCATTTGTAAAAAATCTTTCAACAGTCAAGTTATTTTGTGCAAAGTTGGAACAGATAAAAAATACTTATTTTAGTAGAGCTAAACGTCTGCACAATTGTGTACAGTATTAGTTAACATATCAGATGAACTGAATGGTTCCAAATTGATTGCTAAATAAAAGTTTAAACACATTTTTTTTAACTTTTAAAAAGTCTTGTCAAATAATTAAGTCATGCACACACCACCGAAATCAAGCATTCATTCTTGTTTGGTTTGAAAGTATGCAAAATACAAAAATATCAATATTCGTACTGATCATTGGCAAAAATATTGCTATCTGCATTTCAAATAATGGTATATAACAGAAATAAAATGCATGGAGCACATCTGATCCAACAGCAGTCAGCAACTGGAAAGCGAGCAAGCTGGTGGTGCCACCTAGTGGTGGATGTGGCATTCATTTCTGCACATTCAGAGGCGGGGAAATTTGAAAAAGTTAGTTTTGTTCTCAGAATAATTGTGCAAAAATAAGTACATTGGTAAATGCCATATTAATAAATACTAAATAATGGTGTACTAATTCATATATTGCGGTTAAGGATTCAAGAAAAACTTTTTATCTATAACATATAATAATAAACGTCTTTTAAAAAGATGGCATTAAAATGTCACGAAGCAGTAAAATGACTTTAGATCTTAAACATTGAAAAAACCTGCTACAGGTAGAACATGAAAAACCTCTTAAGGCCACTGAAAATCTAGCAATTTAGATGAACAAAACCCTTTTATCTAACCTTGGCAGATAAAACATCTATCACTGAAAACTGTCGATCAGACAATTAACAGACATACTTTGAAAGAGCAGAAAGATAAAGCATGCAGAAGCAGACGACAGTTTAATATGATGTACGAGCATCATCTGCTTCAACGTCCAAATGCAGACATCACCCAGATCCCCACAGTTGGCAAACCTCAACTCTTTTCAGCAAAATTTAACTTGATAAGGAATCAGTTCTGGCTTTTTTGATGAAGATGTCTTTTGTTATGGGCTCTGAAGTACGTTTCTGTTCAGGAAGTTGCTGTTCATGGCCCAGTGAGAATCCCGACCGAATTTTAATTAGATGTTATTGAAGGGTCAGAAATCATTAAATTTTGCTACCTTTTTAATAGGTGAACTGATTGTTTCCGTTTATCGCTAATTTTTCTCTACAATTCGTCTTGGTTCAATGTTGTTTCTAAGTGCAATATGGTTACTTAATTATTTGGAATTCCATTCAATATGATGGATTTTTTTGGTCACAGATTTAAAAAGACTGAAAAATCAATCTGAGCGCTAATAGGATAAGTTCGTTACCTTGTCAAACAAAAAGTGGATAGGTATAATTTCTTGGAGCATCAAGCTAATCTTTGTCTTTCAGCACTGCTCCAAAATGTGTAGGAAAGTGATCCCAATTCAGTATCTCTCCTGACAGATCTCAATACTTGCCATTTACCAGACGAAACTATACATTGGTAAAAATTGAGACATCTAAATAAAAGTTTATTCACATCTAATAATCATTACGACATAATTACTTGTATGTTGCATACAGCCATTTTCGCTAAAAATACAACTGCAAAACGCAGATATGATCATCGCAAAAAGCCAAAAACGTTAAATTTACCCTCCTATTATAGTTCATGAATATCTTGCGGGTGTTTACTTAGCAGTTTTTGTTGCTGTCTAACTTTTAATGATCTCCCGCAAAGCATAACATTATTAAATCAACATACAACATTTTGCATTGTTGAAACAGCCATCAAGAATGCTTGAGAGCATTAAATATACTATCACAAGTCTCGGGGTAAATTAGATGGAAACCTTATATTTGGGGTAACGTCTCTAAATGACAAGTGTCAAATACATTTTTTGTTCTGACTGAAACAAATTTCATGTGTAATTTCACAGAATTCAGTCACAAAATGAAACAAGAAGTTTCATGGCCATAAAAAAGTATGCAGAAAAAAAAAATAAAAGAAACACACTCGAAATATATCTAACATTGATCAGTTTAATTTTCTTCACAGTAATTTAACAATAATATTTTTATAAAAATCAAATTAATGGTATACATAACAACAGAATACATAATTAAGAATGAATACATAAAGCCTACATTACATATACAGGTATGGCCTGATGAACATGGACTATCTAATGAATCCAGAATCAATCCTCACTCCACAAGGTTAAACCTGTAGATGGGATCCTATCAAATGCAGTTATATTAACAGCTCATGGACCCTCAAAGTATGACAATTTTATTCCATTCTAAAGGATAGATAGAACAAAATTAAAGGATAACATAAACAACTACAGATAATATGAAGAATTAGCCTTCATGTAAAAAAGAGCAATCGTTACCTTCACCTATCAACAAACCATTATTCATGCTATTCAAATCATTAGTTGCATACGAATTTCAACAACCGTCTTTTACTTCATCAAACAAACCATCAAACCTAGACCAGCGGGGTGTTTACCGCACAATAATGACACAAGCATCAGCTTTAAGAAGGCTGAAAGTAACATCATATTTAAGGCTGTGTGTCTCAGTGGTGTAGATTACCGTACAAAGGCTGTGTCCCGCCTTTACCTGCCCTAACCACGGGACCCCATTCACACAGCCCGCATGGCTTCGTAACTTGAGAAATCTGTGTGAAATCACATAGATACAAGGCTGAAAGCTGCTTTTTAAAAAGTTTCTATTAGCAGTCTTTTACGAAAATCATTAAGTTTCAGCTTAATTCAAATTCAAGTTGAATAAATTCAAATTTTTGAGCAAGTTTTATTATGATGAATTGCACCAGGGACTATTTTAAATATTTGACTGACGGATCTGTTTCTTTAATATTTCTGAATATAATGCTTTTCAAACAACTTGTCTTAATTAGGAAAATGCATGACAAAACCATAACAATTTCCTATTTTAATGAGTTGTAATTTATAACTAACTTATTTCAAAAGAAGCAACTGATAGCTTTATGGCAACAGATGCAATTTACTAGAAGATGCATGCAAAATAATTATGCATATTTCAAAGTTTGCTTTATTATAATGCTTTCAATGATTTACTGCTGTAATATATTCTTCTAACTGTCATTGCTACAATTTTAACAAGAAATAGTCTATTGTCATACTTTTACTACAAAAGCAACCACTACCCTCCTTGTACTAAAAATCAGAGATAACTATCATGAATTTCCAGCACGTACATGTAAAAAAAGTAACATGCAAATTTAACTCATTTGTCTTTTGAACAAAAATCATGCCACAAACACCATTATCATCTCCACGTCAGTTATCAACAGTTTCATGTGAAAATTCACATGGTAATCTGAAAACAAAAACAAAAACGATGTTCTTCAGTGAGAATTGATAACTTCATTTTTGCATTTAAGGGAGGTAAAGAGTTAGAAACTATGTTGGTTTTTCCAATTGCCTCATAATGGCATTATTGCATGTTAGGAGTCGACCAGGGGGGAAAGGTTGCTAATTTTCGCAGTCTCTCCGCAAACTTCAACAACCTTTCAGCTCGAGTGACTTTGCCATGGGGCTAGGCTGGTGCATCTTTTTGATGATTTTAAATCGTTGTGATGTCATGATTTTGCTTTACCTCGATCTATTTCAAAGTTGCTGAAAATTGTAACTTGGAGAAACTTCGAGCAACATTTGATTTCTCTCGGCACATAAAGATATTATACACAAAATTGACCCCAAAAGATAACAAACTAAAACTGTTATCATGGCTTAAAAATCTCAACAAATTACGAAAAATCTGCAACCTATCTCTAAGGGCACAGGTCAGACGTTGTTATGCCAAAATACATAGCCAAAATACACATGAGAGAATCTGCAATTTAAACATTTTATTCAAAAGATAATCACCTATCAAAATATTGTAATATCTGGACATGGACCAATATCAAACATTTCCCACCAAAACAGACTCCGAGTTGAATTGAAATCTCAAAAAGGCTCAAAGTCCGAATACAATGGTAAAAGAAACATCCCTATCCTTGGTATTGTGCTCCTGGACATATCGTAATGGTCATCCGGCCATGTTTGCAAATCCCAGGTTTAAGGCTTCTTTATAAACAACGTCGAAAGACTAAATACTTTCTGCAAACAATCATCATTTACCTTAAAAGTAAAGTCAGTCCTGTAATCCTCGTGATCTCTTAAGACGTCAAAAGTTTATCAATAAGTAATCATGTTCGAGTCTCAGTCTCAAAGGTGGACGCAAATATGTTGTGACAACTTAACAATTTGCCTTTATTTCACAAGTCAAATCTCAATAGAATTTTTCTTTTGAGGCTCAATGCTAAACTTATTATTTCAAGGCATTTCATATCTATAATTAAGGTATTAATATAATGCGATCGCTCCATATACAAGTTCACCTTTTATCCCCTATGCCATAGATACTAAGTTATATTATCTTTACATAATCAGAAACTTCAACTTGTCATCAAAATCATTATATAAGGATACTACTCAAGCCTCATCAATCTATATATACATACTCATTTTCATAAAGACTCTTAATCCCTTTCTCCTCTAACTCAAATGTACTGAGGTCTATTTAAGACAATGGATTAAGACTTAATCCACTTGACATGTCATCCCCTTAGGTTGCCTGGGTGCACAATGTCCAACTCATTTCTCAAGTGTCTCATTGCTTGGTCATCTTTTTCACTACCAACAATAATTCCGAAAACCAACTCCTTCGAATCCACTTCACTTCAAAGTTTGGGGGTGCTTGACCATTAACAGATTTACATGTAAACACATTGAGTGGAAAGAAGACTAAAGCTTGGGGTTATGCAAATTGATTGATATTCAATGTGCATCAACACATATCCATTGGCTTCACAAGTTTTAATCTATCAAAATATGTGTATTTCTCTCACAATTTGTATTTGAAATTTGAGCATCGGAATGCTATCTTTTACCAATCATCTGTTTTAGCTAAAAATTCAGGTATATAAATCAAGAAGTTTTCTAACACTCTTTTTGTTCCCTTCTGGCCCTGCCAAGTTGTCTTTTGTTCAGGTTTGATGCGTGCATTGCACATCAGCTGAGAGAAAGTCTGTCATTATGACCACAAGCTCCCCCAGCCATGTGCCATTTGTGTTGCTTAGAGGTAGATGTGAAAAGCCAATGGAAATGTTTGTGGACCGATTTCTAATGCACATAGATCACAAATATACGTATCATTACTGTGGTATACAATGCAAGCGATTAGTTATTCTTAATACACAAGCAATGATATAAATACGTAGATGGCAAGATAACAAAAGCCTTTGCCAAGTTATTTATTTATTGCGTTCAGTTTTGATACAATACATAATATACAAACATGGAATAACCAAGAGCTATAAAAATGCTATAAAGTTTGCTTTCAAGGGGACCTTATCAGTAATGTCAGACCCTTGCGGGGTAGAGTTTTGACTTTGAGATCACTTGAACTGTCTTCACATGTATTTATCAATCTCTTCAGAAAACAATTATATTTAAATCTTACATCTAAACACTTAGAAGCATCCTGTTTTATAGGGTAAGCAAGAATTACACAATGCAGTCCTTATCCTTATAATCTAAGTCATACAATGTAAAGTAAAGTTGGAGATTACCTGATTTGTGGATGATCAGCTAACTGACCTATTGTACTATTAGTTCCAAAAATTGTTTCCATAGAAGACACTATTTGAGATTTGATTTCAAGCTGAGTAACAATGCCAGAACAAAAACTAAGTTTGACCTGACAGAATACTAGGTACAATGTATAACAATTAATGAGTATGACTATGACTTGAATAAAGCAGTTTGTTGAACTGTGCATAACAGTTATTCAGTGCTTGTCAAAATCCTCTTGGAATACAATTGCTACACAATTAACTGATATGATTTCATACTTTAAGAGTCTTACCTAAAAACGAGTATTCTTATATATGTAATTGTGAATATGATTCTACAGCTCGACAACTCACGATATGATGCGACATACAGTTTTCTGTTCACCCTGATTGTTAGTTTCAAGTTCCATCATGGAAATGTCATAAAATTTCCCTCTATACTCAGGCATTGCTTATAGTCTTCACACGAATGATTGCTTTTAATCCCATTCAATGAATATTCATATATTTTCTTGTCAATTGCAGATGAATATTCTAAATTGCCTTTGCAAAGTTGACAATATGGCATTTTAAACCATGTACATGTACATTGTATCAGCAATTGTTACCCATCAAGAAAAAAGTCATTTTGTGATAAGTAGTGATAACTCATACACAGTACTTCAATGATGTAAAGTTCATTTTATCAGCTTTTGTTTATAAACGAATTCAACAAAAAAAGCTTCATGTATCTTTCAAAGGACCATGCTAAAGTTCAGTATCATCTTGTTACGAAATTGGTTCTGTGAACTTTTTCTTTTAACCTCGACATTATTGTATGATTTCCAAATAGCTCACATGTCATTATTGGCCTGATACACACCTTATATCTTCATTATCTACTCACCTGTCAGGAAAGACAATGATTCCGGACTCAGTGGCTGATCAAGACTTCCAGGCATTTTAGCTTTGACAGAAAGAGTAGGATCTAAATTAATCTGATGCTCACTTAAGTCAGAGAAAGGTTAATAGGCCACAAAACTATAATATCATTTCCAAGACTTAAGACTCTTAAACTGATAATATGAAAGTATCATCACTGCTGAATGAGAATTTCATAAATGTTCATGCTCTCAAAACGGAGATGTGAACATTTTGAAAGTTTGCAATCAAATTTGTACAAGCAGGGGACTTGATACGAAAAATGCCTGTCACTAGACTACATTACAATGCTTGCCGTCACAGCAAAGCAACTTTGTTTTGACTGCACCATAAAGAAGCACTAAGTGTTTCTATATTTTATAGGAGTGTATAAATGACAAGCAAGAATCCTACACGCCATGCCAGACATTCCGCCATGCTGACCTGATCCATAATGAGGATGGTAGGGATGGCGGAAGGCGATTAATATGCCGATCCAGCCACTGATTACGTGCTGATAAAAACACTGCTATGTCTCTGTTATGACCGGTGATGGTGGTCTCTTTATTGCTCAAGATTGCTCAGTGTGTTTTAGAAAAACTTGCGAGGAAATGAGACTCGATGAATTGACAATTTTAGCCAATCTAACACTTGCTTTACACAGACAGTTGACAAACTAAAGATGATTCTAACTCTACTTTTTTATGAATAGCTCATTATTTATTTACAATGATTGAAAACACTATTATTATTGTCTTCATAGAATTATATAACAATTTACTTTGTATGCTCTTTGGAGTTTAGTGACTCAATAACAATATGGTCTTGTAAAACAATCTTTCACTATGAAACAGTCGAAACCACACGGATCAACAAACAAAACTATTCAATTGTTAGTAACTATTCTTCAAACACATTATAATCATGACAAATAGGGTTAAGTGTCCAGTCCACCCAACCAATTTGTGAAATTGGTGGACAAATCATGGTAATATGGCAGTAACAGCTGCGTGGTCAATTCACCTGGTCAGAAAAAAATCACCACTGTTAGATTGCTAATGTCAGTACAATGGACATTCAACATGGCACCTCATTATACGATAGATTATTATTTTATGACCATAATTGTGATCTGTGTGAAAATTGAAGAAATTATGTTAAAACAGAAGTAATTACGATAACCATTAATTAAAGAGCAATTCTCAAACAGAATTAAACTTTCGGTTCAAACCGAACATGATCATATACGGTTTGAATGCATGTAAATAATAAATAACTCACGAGAACAGGACCTACATTATGCTGAATTCCTTGCTATTTGATAGAAAATGTCTAGGAGCACCACTAGAGACAGTTACTGTATGTACGGACAGATTGCTTAATGACATTGTTTGATAGTTCACAGGTAATTATACAAAATTCTCTATTTATTTACCAATAAGTATTTCTTTTAAAACATTAAAACTGTTTCTTTAAAAACAATGTCACTTAACTACTGTAAGTATTATACACATTTAGTCAAATGAGGTTTGATTAGACTGCCCCAAGGGCAGTCATTAGTGCTTGTAATGACCAGTGACCACTCTACACTTTGTGATGCAAATGTCCAAAAAAGAAGTGCAAAACTGCCAAATTGAATACAATATATAAGCCATTAGATTTGAAAGACACATGCCAGCCAAACATTAGGACTGCTGACAGAAGATATTGATAGCTTTCTTTACTTTATAAAATATAATTGCATACGAAAATGGGGCACACTTCAATATGATTGGAGACCGAAAGCACCTAAAATGCTTTCATTTTATTTCAGGGATGATATACTCAACCAATTACTAAAATTACTGTACTTTATCAAGTTACCTATTTTTCTCCAGAGTATTGCCTATGGTGTGAACTCTTTGTACGAGTCATACATGTCTCATATATATCATGATATGTACATTAGAGAGATTCTCCAGTTAGCACAACTGCCATTATTGTAAACAATAACATAATAGTAGTTCTTTTCTGCTATTACTATTACTACTACCATAGGCAAGGTTGTTTCCATTCGTCAAAGCATTTCTAAATGTAATGTAAAACCTGTCTCTCCGAAACATAACTATAATTATTATATTCACTTAGCTTTCTTAAATGATGTTGACAAGGTTGTATTCAGAAAATTATACTGAAATGACAGTCTTCATAGTGGATATTTTGAAATGAGCACTGTATACAAAAAGTGAAACAAAAAGTATAGATAAGAAGTCTGAGGGGAAAAGCATTGCTCAATGGATATGTTATTGAATGGAGAAATGCACCTTTGACAATACACCAATAAGCAAATGAGCCTATCAAGTCAGAACTCGAAATAGTCCCCATCGGAGATGATGATATCAAGATCTTACATTGCTTCTGTATACACAAACATCGTCAACTCAAGGTCCACATGTTCTATAAACTTTGTTGATCGAGCCCTATACCACATGTGTATGATCAACAGTTAACTACAAACGTACTATTCACCATCTATTGTTAATACGTAAATTAATATCTACACAGTGATGAAAAGCAGATAATCTCTGGAAACAATGGTTTTTGTCTGTAGCAGACCAACTGCTACGGTCAGTTAAAGTCGTCTGCGAGAAACTTATGCCCCTTGCAAGAAATGTATGCCCTTGACAGCATATGTATTAAAATTAGGAATTAACGAACATCTGTTTTTTTACACCAAGGTCAATGCTATCATGAGAGCAATAATATGTAGTCTTTTATAGAATTATGGTGATAAATAAGCATCTATGGTATTGCAGTAAGATCTATGAATATATTGGGGGGGAAAGATGTGTTTCTTTTTAGCTACACATTGATGTGTATCGCACGGGGATGAAATACTACAATCAGAGGACTCCGCGGATTTAGGTGTTTCAATTGGCCCTATGATATAGAGCTCATAATTTGTTCATTTATGTAAGGATGTAATTAATGGAAAGATCAAAATGTATTAGGCTAGTATTTCAGCGTACACAATTAATGTGCCACAATTAATTTCCAAAATCTCATTATCAATTGATATATAAGCTTAACTCACTCAAATTATTTAACACCTAACATTTCTCTTCTTAATTGCAGTTATATATCTTTAATTATAACTTTGTCTTGTATATTGAGCACCAAGACTGGTCAAGAGTAAAACTGTACAACCACTTCTCTTTCATTCTTACTCACACGTACCATAACCATGTGCAAGAGTAACATTCGAAACATAATTAGGAGAGCACTCACCTAAAGTTAACCGACCAGATAACCGCTGACGTTGTCCAAGGCACAATGTTATCCAAGAGGAAAGTGTGAGGAATATTATGTAATATCCAGCCATTTTGAATGGGATATTTTGCTTTATGAAAGCCATATTAAGAAAGCCCTTCTGTATTCTTGCGAATATTCAACATCTAAGTAATCAATATGATTGATGCTACTAACCAATTGTCATTCTTCACAGCAATATATATCACAGTTGTTAATAAACATCGTATTTTGAAATTTCTTTAAATTTCATACTAAATATTGGAAGATACTACATCAAACGGCGTCACGGGCATAATAACTCCTTCTTCAACGTCAGGAAACGGTAACAATAAAGTGTACATATAAATGCAAGTTAACACTTTGAGTGCTGAGTAACGAACAGGTGAGAAATATCGATGTCAGTGATTATCCGTAAATCCCCACACCAATCCTTATATCACAAGACGGTAGTAGTATCAACTCATTTAAATGTTATCAAACACATATACTATCTAAACAATTTGAACATGCATACACGTACATGTATGTCTTGTGCACATTGCCATTTGTTCAAAATATGACAACTCTCGTGTGATATATTTTGCTAAAGTGCATTTCTATTATGTCACGGCAAATCAAAACTGGGAATCCAAACCTGTAATTTCATCCCAGCAATGGTAACATGATCGTTATAAATGTCTCCCGTTTTGTAATGTTAAAAGTTTGCTATTTCCACTTTTCCATATACAGTAAAATGCACTTTAATTACAAGTGAATATCATTATTAACAGATGGGTTGCCAAATTTACCTTCGTTAATTGATTTTTAATCATTAAAATGTATCCGCTATTACAGACGGCATTTAGCAAAATATACCCTCCTTCTCACGTACAATTCTACAGTTCCATACACTCAAAAGATATTATCCCACTGCAACAATTATAATGCATGTAATCCTCGGTGGCTTATCCGTATTAATAATATTTAATTAACAACATCCATAGAGTCCAGACATCCTTTGATCCCCATTGCCTCCTACTGTGTTGAAACTTTCTAAGCAACTAAACTGATCAGCGACGAGCTCTCATATCTCGTTTGGTGTTCACCGTCAGCCAACCACAACTCGGCCCAATCACGAGACGGCAAGTAGAAAACCTGTTGAATTGTAGCCACTTCTCGACGGTGATAGTAAATTTTACCACACGTGGTTTCGACCGATGTAACTTTCTACGGCAGTCACTGATTTCCAAGCAGGAGGCTCTTTAAAAATGGTTTGCCGTAATATATGTACACGGTACCGAGCGGCTAAGTGCTAATGATAGATTTTAGACACGCTTTACGAATTCACCGACACGCTTATAGCTAAATTGTAAATAAAGAGTTTCAGTTGCAGAAAGAGGAGATTATGCAAAATTGGACATCAGCATGATAATACATTCACAAGTTGGACCTTATGCACGTTCCTAATCGTGTGTGAAAATATTCATATGCATTGCATTTTAAAGAATGTTAAACATTCATTGTGTTGCATGCGAGGGCACTGTATTAATGTGAAAATAGATTAATAAACTGTCATTCTTTTAAGAGAAAGTAAATGGTAGTTTAGACTATCTTAAAAAGGGGGAAAATGACTTTCATGCAGGAAATTATGTGATTAAAATGCTTTAGTTCTACAATCAAAACTAAACGTCTTTGTTGGCAATCACACATGTAAGCTGATACCGTTGGTTTACGGCAATCTATTTTACACTACTTATAAGCAATCTTACAATATCTAGTTGTTTTGAATAACTTAATTGCGAGCTGATTGATAAGTCCGTTCACATGAGGATGCTGTCTGGACAAGCTAAATGAATACTAATTATACATACACTAAATCGCCTACCAGAAACTACATTTATGGGGAAAATATACTGGGGACTTATAGGAACGATACATGGATGCATTAAATACACACCATATATGTTCTCCTGGTCAATTTTCAATAGATATCAACCATCAATTACATCACAATCAACCTCTCTGACATTACCATGACATTTCAAGTCCTCTTGTCAAGTCTGTCTGTGATAGGCAAACGAGAATTGCACTGACAGCACCGGTTGATGGTCTGTCAACATATTCCTGTTTGCTGTGTTCATAAGTTAATGCAGATAATCAGGAAATAGAGAGCGCGTATGTCAGTGTATGTATATTAGACTCACACAATGGCACATTAGGTGGTCACGCCGGTGAGGTATATCATTTCGATGACAGACGAGAAAGTTTGCTGCAAACTGAACACCATTTCAGCAACTTTCCATTAAACGCTCGTCTTCGCTTGTGATGCCCCTAATTGCTGTATATGGAGTTTCCCATCTCATCGAGTAGTAGAGAATATTTTATCAGAGATGACACATTTTCAAACCAAATATTCTTATTTTAATGGCATGCTCACAACATGTAAGTACAATATGGATCCTAATCGGTGTCTACCTACGGCATATACCACGGAATAGGATCGACTCGAGTTTCATCTTCTTGAGTAATTTTTGCACATGTCCAGATATCCTGAGATCCCTCCACACAGTACTACCAAAGAGCATTTAATATTTGGTAGCACCAAGTTCTATGAAAAGTTGAATCTATTCTAACAGAGACTAACTCGTGTACGCGACGGTGCGCACACACCCATTCCACTCAGGAAGACTTAAATTCCAGTAATCATGCTAATCTAGATTAACAGATTTGGTCACTTAATTACATCATTCTCGTCCCAACTGTTATATTCATTTTTGCTGTGGTAGTATTAAATCATTTTTGAAACTGTTCTGGCATTGTACAATGTAGTCTATTAGAAATGTTATGAAATTCCCACTCAGAAGATATAGATGGTCTTTTTTCTTTTTCTATTTTCTAAAGTAGTAGAGTTTCGAAGCAACGTCAATATTCTTGGCCTCTGCTATGTTGAATCGACCACTTCTCATATTTCAAAATTCCCAAGCAAATAGTTAATTGTATATGTACACTTTGCCCGGGATTGTATACATGGTAAAACAGGATAAAACAGCTCTTGTCGGCACTGTAAGTGTACATGGATCTGCACTCACCACAGAGCTCCGTGTCCTCCAGAATGTATACACTCCAGCGCATAATCGCTTACAATAAAGGGCCATATATTAGCAGACTTCGCATCTATTGCAAACAGCAAGTGAATAATGTGTGATTGTAACCTTCCAATGCACTGCATCTTGTTATGGGGGCAATTTATCAGCAGTATCAAAGCCAATATATGTACGTATTATGGTGGGTGATGTGTTGGACCCCTACATATACATAAGCACACGCGTGGGCTCACGCAAAATGCCCGCTGCACGCTATTATTGCATATCTACTTCTCCACTGGCAAATCCAGCTTTTCAGAAGGGGGGGGGGGGGGCGCACTTAAGGGGGATCTCATGGTTTTTGTACGCATGATTGGTAGCAAACATGCCAAAAACCCCATGAAAATATGGCATTTTCCCCGGAATCTGCCAGTGCTTTTCTAATCTTATGTCTCATCCTATAATTAACCGTTACTAACTATCAGCATATTAGCACAGCAGTAATACACTGAATGTCATCATAAGCATTTAATTGAAAACAATATCAGGGTAATGTTTAATAGGAAACTAATTGTGGGCAAGATACAAAAGGGACAACAGCAGCAAGTTGCCATTTTCTCCATATTAAAGAATGAACATACTAATTTTATTTTAAGGAAGAAGTAGTGAAATCATGAAAACATACGACACGACCGAGTTTTAACTTCAAGCAAATAGATGTAGGCTTTTAGGAAAGGCCGAAAATGTAAAAATGTAAAGAAAGAACTACAAAAACCCCAGTGTCTGGACTTACAACCGCAGTGGATCTATTTCTCCAGAAGTAAACATTTTGCAAACTTGATATGATAATGTGATAATTCGTACAATAATATGTACTTCTGTTGGTTGAAAAATCAATTTCCTTGACAAGGAATTCTAATGCCCGTTATCTGTGTGGCAGGCAGTGTTTCATGTTGGGAGCAAACTTTCTAATGTTTATTTGGACTGCTGGAGGGCTTTATTAAGTAGTTTCCAGAATATTATGAGTAGTTTAAGGGTTCTGAACGTCTAGCCACTTGTACGTGGATATGGAATTTCCTCTTTTTGATGTCAAAAATTGAGGGAACTACTGAAAAGTGGAAATTCATTCCGATGAGGTAGCTTACCATTGAAAGATGAACAAACTAAGAGAAAACACCTCAGCGATCATCAGAGTATTTTTGTCTGACAAAACAGTAGTTTAATTGGGCATATGCATAATTGCTGATCATATATAAGCTCACAAAACATACCAGGGTAATTTCTTGCATATTTTCTTACCCCAGCACTGTGCATCCGACACCACTTTTGTGCGTTTTCTTTTCCATGTCTTCCGAATTCATTCCCGTCCCCTTCAGCGATGCGAATATATAACGATCATCATGTCTTCATTATGTTTATAAATCTACTTTTCTTACTTTTCACATAATAACGTGAGGATAAAATGCAGTAATTGTACATTCATTTAAAGCAAAACAGAATTTAATGGTAATAATTAAAAAGAAAAAATATCTAACGGTGAAAATGAAAGTATATAACAGAAAATAATAGTATCATAATCTGTGATTCAAAGCACAAAATAATGTACCATCTATCTATCTGACATACCATTTAACACTCTACCCGGTAAAACATTTGAGCAATGTACAGAAATTATAAACTGTTACGTGCGTGCATGTCAATTACAATGTAAATCAAAACTGATAACAAAGATATAGATATACACACGTACATTTAAAAAAGGTTCAGAGTCACTCGCGTCTTTAACTGCTTACCGCTAAAAAAAATGCATGTCGTCTCGACACAAAAAATGGCGACTACTTTGATGCATCACTTCACTTGACGAATCCTTCCGTCTGCATTTCCAGAATGCTGCCGTCGACAAAAGTGCATACCTATTACCTCAAGTGGTCACCTCTTTTAACTTTTCAAGTTCTCAGTCAAAACATTCGTTTGTGAGAGGAGACTAGTGGGAAAAAACAAAACACCTTATTTTGTAATTACATTTTTTAGCTATTTTAAAGCTATTTTTAAGCTATTTTAAAGCTATTTTTAAGCTATTTTAAATAGTTGTATTGCGGTGTAAAGAATAGACCATAGAACAAAAATTGAAACAATTTTACTTACAATACAGGGGTTTGCCACACCAGTTAGCGTCTAATTATGAATGTGAATGAAGTATAATACTTTTCTAAAAAGTATGCACGGTACGTGCCCGATCACGGTTTAGTGGCGTCCCAAGCTGTGAGTCAAGGCGACATTTTATCGAGCCCCTGAAAAAAAAACATATGTATATACTTTGAACTTCTGTTTTGGTGCTTTCGCACAAAGCAAGATATACGTGTAAAAATGTTGACAAAATCTGGGACCCAATGATAGAAATTATATATATAAAAAAATAATTATAAAATAATAAAAACAAAAATTTGCCACCTCTTTAATCGGGTGCTGAGTATGCAGATTAGGCAGAATTGAATTAAAAGATTGCTTGAATATCTACCCGTGGGATTTAGATACTTCAAAAAGACTAATCTATACGCACTTCTATTGTTCTGTTTGTCGTGAACCATATCTTTATCTTTTAAAAAATGAATTATGAAATTATATCATATTAATGTTATACGAATTCAATTGACCTATAATTAAGCCTAATATAAAAATGTAAATGGTGTTTTGACTGAATTCTTTAACACAGTTTGGAATGGCTGCAATTGGAAGAGATGTTCAAAGGTTATTGGACTCACTGATTCAATTATAATCAATTATGATTGGTCTTTCATGAAAATGACTGGCTAAAATGACCATTTTAGACATCTCATAATCCCTAACGAGTAGATCTATATATTTTTTTAATAGTAGTAGTAGTAAAGTAGCTTATACCTGTGGAGAGGAAAAATCCACAACGGGCAATCAAATCTCCGTGCCCTATTTCTAAAATAAAAACCAAACTTACTTCATCCCTGCCCATTATTAAAACAAATATTGCTTGCATAGCACAGGTCTGCAGCATCCACACCTTCCTGACATCCCATCCCAGCACCCACCACTGTATCAGTACATTCTAACTGCTACCTCCCACCACACCCACCACTAAAGTAATGATGCCCACCTCCACCCCTTATTTCTGACACCACTCCACTCTATCCTGATAGCATCTGCCCACATCCCCCACATCCCCCCCACCCCCCCACCCCCCGCAACTATTTAACAACAAATATTGCATAGCACGGATCTACAGAGTCCTCACTGTCCTGACACTCCGAACCCCTCGCCCTGACAAACACCCACCCTCTGCCCACTATTTAACAACAAATATTACTTGCATACCATGGAGTTTACAGCATCCACAATGTCCTGACAACCCCTCCCCAGCACCCACCACTGTATCTCCCATCCCCTACACTCACCACTGTAGTAACAATGGCAACTCATTTCCATGCTACATTCCCCTACCACTATCCAACAACAAATATATCCCTTGTCCTAACAGCACCGACCACTGTTCTAGCAGTACTTACTCACATTCTGACAGCACCCAACCCTGGTCAGACACCAACCTCACCCATACAACCCTCAAAACACAACTTTTCACTGATTACAAATAAGCCTGCACAATTTTGATATACTTACATGTACTAAGTATACAGTCATCATGGTCATAGTGGTGTGTGTGTGTGTGTTGGGGGGTATAAGACTTTGTGAGATGGGAGATTGCCCTGAAAAAGAATTGGGAGATGGGAGATGAGGCAGCCAAAGTGGGAGATAGCCAAACAATGTGGGAGATGGGAGAAAGAGATTTTTTCAACATATTTTTTCAAGGGGCAGCCTTTTACAGTTTTTTTTTGTTGCAAGCAACTTAGACATCAAGTACGTATGTAATTACCAATAATGTACTAATATATTTGTAGCCAAAGTTAGGATAGAGAACTACTGCTACTACATTCAAGGGTGTATATGTCAACTGAAGTGGGTGTCCCAGCTTCTGGGGTAGGCAGCTGATGGCAGTGTCTCAGACCACCTCTCCAAGTGTTTCTAATGAGCTTGTCTGTATTAAGGAGGTTGCAGTCCTTCAATTCAGATTTCACACATTCCATCCAAGTCCTTCTTCGATGCCCTGTACCCGACAACTAGGGACCTCCATGTCCATGGCAAAATTGATGCAAAAGGAGGATTGTTGCATATGTCCGTACCATTTGATACATTGAGAGCTCAGTTCAGAGGATACTTCCACAATCCCTAACATTTTGTGGAGCATCATCATCAGGTTTAACTCCACAAAGCCAACGTACCATAGATCTGTTATTGCGACGCATCCGCTGAAGGTCTGCAGCAGATGGTGCCCAGGTTTAACTACCATGAAGCAAGGCAGTATGGACACAGGCTGAGAACATTTTCCAATGCGTTTTTAAAGATCACATGTACATGTTTGGATGTCAGAATAAGGAGCAGCATCTTAAACTTTCCCCATGCAATGTTACATCTGGTGCTGAATATGAGTTTGCATCCTCCTCCTGAGCATAATATATCTCCAAGATAACATAAATTGGGCTGTACATCAAGCATTGACCCATCCCCTTCAACCTGGATATCTGATCTACCATCCATCCGATAAGCTTCACCTTGACATCTTAGACATGTGTAGTCTGTGCACCCAAAGCTTGCACTGTGAGCAGGCAATGCAGTTGACACTACACCACTACGGCACTTGGGCACTTGCCAGAGTCTTTGAGAACGTCAAGACCAACGTCAGGCACCATCATCTTAGACGTCATCTTGAGTCTTAAGATCTTTTTGCTCCATGATGTCCTCTCAGGCTTTTAGCTTTGCAATACACTCATCCTTTGAATCAGCTTTGACCACTAGGTCATCTGCTTATACTGTGAGTAGCTCCCACGCCACACCAGAACGGAACTCACATAATAAGGTCTCTAGCATGATGATAAATAGTAGAGGGCTAAGGACAGAGCCATGATTCACACCAACCCCCACTCCTAACTTCTCACTGTGCTGTCCATTAAGCCTCACTCGACTTCTGGCATTGGAAACCATGACCTGAATTACATGTACATAAACTTTCCATTCCATCACACCTACACCCAGCAGTGCCCACCACAGGACTTTTCTTGGTACAGGGACAAAAACTTTCTCCCGATCGACAAACGCAAGATCGAGTGGTTTATTAGCAACAAGGTACTTGGCGCACTGTGAAGATGGCATCAGTCGTGCTTTGATCCAGGACAAATCCGAACTGCATTGCATCAATGTCGACCGTAGAACGGATGAAAAAATCCATCACCCTCTCAAGCAATTTCATTACTTGGCCTATGTGAGCTTGAGTCCACGCTAGTTGCCACAGTCAAGAGCGTCTCCCTTACATTTGTAGAGATTCAGGATGAAACTCTCTTCTCAATCCCTAAGAATCGAGCCGTAACATTAAAGACAGGTTCAGCCAGCTCCCTTATTAGTGCCACAACCTCCTCCCCTGTAGTTTTTAGCATTTTCGCCATGATGTCCAAAGGACCAGCAGCTCTACAAGATTTCATCTTCCTGAGAGCCTTGCGAATTCGTTCTACAGTAACTGGAAAAGGTGGACTCATTTCTGGAGGAACCATTGGGAGCAGATCACAAGGCAAACTCAACATTGAACAATCTTGCATAGTGCTTAACCCATGCTTTCACCTTTTCCGTATCACTGAGTGAGAGTTCTCTTATATACTCTAGTGTTGTTGGGAGAGATGTCACGGAACACTTCCATCTCAGCTTCCAACTTAGCACCCTAAACAACCCATTATGCATTATGCTTTGCTTCAGTATATTGATATTGGCTTAATCTGACTTGCCAGCTTTGATCAGGGCCTTTAAAGTTTTGAATCGAGCTCTCTTCTCATTGCCAGCATCATCCACTCTGATGTCCCACCACCAGGTCTCATTCTTCCAGCTTTTAAAGAGACACCACCCTTCAGAATATAAGATTATCCAAACTGAGTTGTACTGTGCACGTTAATGGTCAAGACAATACCTTACTAAAACCATTGGATAGCTTTGATTTAAACAAAGTGAAGGTTGTAAATTGTTCTTTATTCACAACACTATATTTTTTACAAACATTAACAGCAACTGTTGGCATATTCAGAATGCTCTTCCTGCGCAATGTCAGGAGGTCAAATATTCCGATCCTGACCGAGGATAGAATCATACACTCGCGAGAGTTGGTGCCTCCCCTCGTCTCTGTTCATAACCTGCTTGCAGGTTTGGATGTGTACTGATTCCTTGATGGTTCTGGTCTTCCATTCGCTCTCTCTGTTTATCACTCTAGCTCCCTCCCAGTTTATTTCATGGTTCTGCTGGTTCACGTGGTCTGTGATAGCACTCTTGTGTATTTCCATTTGAGACTCTTTCTTTGTGGATCTGGTGTATACGCCCTTCCGGTTAGCTTCCACATCCTTCTGATGTTCCTTCAGTCTGGTACCAAACTTTCTGCCCGTTTCCCCGACGTACACTTTATCACATGATTTGCATGGAATCTTGTACACGATTTCACATTTGTCCAGCTTATCCACTTTATCTTTCGGGTGTACTAGGATGTTCCTGATAGTCTGCATTGGCTTCACCGCCGTAGCTAGTAGCTACTAAGTGTTTGTTCACAATTCTGGAGATCCCTTCTGTAACACCTTTCACATATGGTAGGATAACCTGGCCTTTTGATCTTTCTGCTTATTTTCTTTTCTTGTTCTTTTCACTCTTCCTTTCAAGTTTGGTTTCTATCTGGTGTTTCACTTGCCGGAACGACCATTCAGGATAGCCACATCTTGTCAAAGCTTCAACTATGTGTTGTCCCTCTTTCTGCCTGTCAACTTCTTCTGTCACTATGTCATTCCCTCTATCTAACACCTAACTTGTGTTGCAAAGGATGGTGGTAGGAGAAGTGTAGGTACTAGTCAGTGTGTGTCTTCTTTCTGTAAACTAGTAATCCTCGGTCAGGATCAGAATATTTGACCTCCTGACATTGCCCGGGAAGAGCATTCTGAAGATGCCAACAGTTGTTTGGCAAAACTGTTAATATTTGTTAAAAAATACAGTGTTGTGAATAAAGAACAATGAACCAAAATATTTTTATACCAACACAATGAACACATTCAAGAAGGTTGTAACTGTCATGTTCTTTCAAAAGGCTGCCAGGTCTCTGAGAAAAGGTGAAGGAGCAGGCAATCAAGCTTGATGTAGGCATGATTAAATGATGCTGTTGTAATTTTACTTCATGGTTGATATTTATGACATCACAACAAAAGTAAATATAGTAATGTGTTTGTTGAATCTGTGATGATGTGACGAATAGCATTAAACGTGAGCGACGGCTGAAATAAGTGGGAGATGGGAGAGAGGCAAGAAAAATTTTGGGAGATGGGAGAATGAGGAAAAAGAATTTGGGAGGTGGGAGATTGGCAACCCTTATAAACCCTCCCTCATAGTCCTAGCCAAAACATACATACCACAGTGTAGTAGAACCTCTCTATTAAGACTGCCCAAGGGCTGGCTTCAAGAGAAAGGTGGTCTCTATAGAGCTTTGCAATGGTCTGTTTATGAAGGCTTGAGACTGTAAGAAATCATCTCATTATAGAGGTGTTCTATTTACAGAGGTTTGACTGTACACATAGCCCAAGCGGCCGTAATCCCTAACTTAGATCACAGTTACAGATTACTGTTTGAACCCATATAACACCTTTGGCGTCTTTATGACGTCACATAACACCAATATGGCTGTCTTTGCCTGCTATTTTCGTTATACAATCGCCAATAAACAGCCATCAGGACCATTTTGATGGTGAAAAACGTAAACTTGCAATACTACCCTGTAGGCCTACCATGAATGATCTGAATGATCCAGCTCCCTCAGGAAATAAAAACTTGTGAGAATAAAATGTCTTTTTTTGGTGCCAGGTCTTCTTGGTACAACTTTGCCTTCGTTTCACTGATCTCTTCATCCAGCTGTTCCAGAGTTTTACGTAATTCTACTGCTTTCAACTTTAGAGCTTCAACATCAGCATTTTCTGGACCCCTGGGCCCGACATTGGCCCTACTGGGCCCTAGATCTATGTACTGGGTCAAATTTTCCAAGGCATGGTGATTTAGCTCTTCTGATTCCTCATACACACGGCGCAACAGCCTTTTCTAGATGTTTCCTGACTTCCTCTCTCGTCTTGGAGTTCAGAGGCTTTTACGAAGACATTTTTTGATTAGAAACACGAGAAACACTAGAACTAGAGCTAGACAAATAATAAAACTTTAGAAATTTTCATGAATATATGCTCGCCAAATCTGTCATTAGCAACAGAGATGGTGCTATAATGAATAAGTGCGTAAATATGCAGTCATTGATTTTATGATGGTTAAATGTTTTTGTTTTTGTTTTGTGTATAATAGTAAACTGCAGTGTTGGATTATACTTATGTGATTGATTACTTCATAAGTCAAAGCATGTATCTGAAAGATATAGTTTCGAAAATTAAAAAGAATATACATAGATCTAATGCACCCAGCAGTCCTTTCCTTTTGCCAGATTATATCCTCCTTTGTAGGAGCTTTTTTAGAGGCAGGTTTGTTGACCAAATGACCCTCAGGGTGGGGGAGGTCACACTAGCGATTGTTTTCAAACTAGGTGAGTTCGTTATCGTGCAATATTTTTGACTATATAATTAATATTTAGAGATTGATAATCACAAATCGTAAGTTGAGGGTAATGATAATTTTTTTCACATCATAGCCATGTTCAGAAAGTATGACGCCTTTTCTACCATGTTAAGTGTTACCCCAATCCTTATAATACGTAAAATATTCATAATTTCTACTCTTCTGACCCCTGTATGAAATTCACGATCCTTGTGACATCATTTTATCTATATATTGAGAGGAATGGAAAGAACTACAGCAAAGCACAAATAAGTCAAATGTTCTAGCCAACAATGAGGTGCCCGCTTCCACTAGTGTAGTGACTACTTTCATGTCAAAAAAGAATTCTGTATGTACTTTTATTGGGGGCTTTTTGGTGATGTTTCCACGGGGATGTTTCATACATGTCTGTTCTTACTTTTAATATTTGTTCATGTATAAGTTATTTTGTAGAAGATTATCTGATCATTATATAATATGATTACTTTAGCGCTGTTATCACTCAATGGGGACATTTACGATTATTTGAAAGTCATTAAACACCTGTGTTGTGGGTACAAAATAGAATGTGTTGTTCTAATCTTTTAAATGTATATATGTGGTCCATATGATTCACATATGCATCATCATATGAACCTAAGGACCCTATTGTTTAGATGTCATGTAAAAGTCATCCATAATATTTATCTGATCATAGGTTCATTACAGCTACGAATTTTGACATTGTAGTGGCAGAAAAATTGTTGTTTTTACAAAGATAAAATGTCAATTTACATTTCTGAAGACTGAGTGACATATTTGTTTAATGACCTTATTTTAAGGTTTAAATAAGGAATATCTAACACTATAAATGGGATGTGCAAAGTAAAATTATATAGTATTACAAGTTATTTTAACTGATTATGATTATGCAAAACTAAAGGTTAAATTCACTAGAAATTTCTTGGCCATAGAGTTAAGTCAGAAAATAACATGTATACATGAATATGAAATCATAAAAGATAAAAACAATTTGGTTTTATTTTTCATATATACTCATACATGCAGCAGTACAGTAACCTCAATAATACTTGTACAAGTAAAACTATGCTGATTAAACTTCACAATTGCTTTCAGGTAGCGTATAACAGATGAAATTCAACCATAAAACATAATAATCTGAATATGATATTCAAAACTCATCATCTAATATAGTAGTTTTCAATAAATATCACAGTTTCTAAAAACAAATTCAACCATGCAAAAGTATTACCTATTTAAATAAATGTTTAAATATGATTAATTTATATCACAGACAATAATGTGCAAAATAACTTTGGTATTTGAATACTTCCAACAATACTTTTGTGAACGTACATATATAATACAATCGATGCAATACTCAATAATGATAATAACTAGGATGCATATACCTTTTGATGATATAAATATAGTTAAAATATTTTTGCTAACAATATAAATACATGTTTGACACATTTTCACATATATCTACAATAAAAACCATAACTCACCCATTAATTGTAAAATCAGAATCTGATATGATTTTCATGACATATAAAGTAACAATAACTGTAAAATATGATTGTGGAATTGTATAATTATATAGCATGATATTGTACTATGTATAATATTGTGTAAATTATATATTATAATATTGTGTATATACACTTATGTATAAGTCTACCATAGACTACCCTCATTTTAATGTGCTTTTTTCAGGATTTTCATCAATCATGAGACAACAAATTACCATAAATATACGTAAAAATTGTCTTATACATGATCATATTCACACAGTATATAAAAAAGATAAAAAGCAATACTTCACCATTTGTTTTGGCATTCATGATTGTATGTTATACCTCTGTCATTAAAATTCAACAACGAATACTGTATTTTTTTTAACATATGAACCCAAATAATTCTATCCAATAAAATGAAGAAAAAAAAAGACAAAAGAAACCACAATGTTTGATGCAGTTAAGAACTGTCTACTGGTTCCTCACACAATTTCCCCAATAACCATTAACCATATCAGTAGTAATTATTAGTACTCATGCTGCTATAATAGTTACAACAATACTGTATCGAAACTCCTCCTCCTTCAAAATGTAATACGAAATAGACATCCTCTTCACTAGGTCTCAATACTCAAACAAATTTTCCTTCAATCCAAATTGCCGGTTTATTTAGTAGATAGAATAGTTTGTTTAATTGAAATTGAAATATTTGAATTGCAATATTTAAATGCTTAAACTCCGAGAAGGAATGGCTGCTTAGAGGACATGTGATGATCAAAGCCATCGGTGTGCGCTGCAATCGGGTTATTGAGGGTTGCATTGAAGGTACCTTTGAGCACTGTATCTTGAATCAGAGGAGAAAACTGAAAAAGAAACATAACAAGTTAAAAACATCATATTGGTTTAAGAGAGAGTATTGTTTGTATCATTTATTCTTTATGAATTATTTGGGACAAGAAATCTGAAAATAAATTGCAATTTATGATAGCACAACACAAGGGAGAAATTCAAACAAGAACTGTGATAATCTAAATGTAAATGGTGATTTATAGTTGTGATTAAAGTCTTGTTATCACAACTTTACACCAAGTCATTGGCATGATCAATTGATCATTTCTCACATACTTGCATCTGCAGCACATTCAGCGTACAATGTCCATCACTCACTATCATTCACACACTCTTTCAACCCAATGACCTGTACCTCATTAACATCTAGGTGCCACGGAGCAGTGCCCAACTACTTAGAGATGAGTTTGGGCAACACCCACCATGCATGGGAATTGAACCCACGACCTATTATGCTATCTTCTTGATCACAGCTTCTATTACAAACACAGATTTTAAAAATAAAAATAAAATTAATCACACATTAATAGCATGCAGAAATAGCATGCAGAAAAAACAGATCTTCTATTTTATTAGAATGTCATGTCAGAGAACACATAAAATTGTATAAATATCTTAAAAAAGTTCCATATGCAGACACCAACCTATAATGGTAGTACTGTATATGCATAGTAACAAAAAAACCTGCAAAATGCAGCAAGAAAATTATTAATAGCAACCACAAGTATAACAATAATTAAAGAATAACGTATGAAACTTATAATACATGTTTACCAATTCTAAATAGCCACACAAAATAGTTGTTTTTTGGAGGTAATACGCCTATTCAACTCGTTGATAATAATACGCCTTCGCAACTCTTCTGCGATAGGGTTACACAGAGTGGCGTTGAACGTCCCCTTCAGGATTGTGTTCGAACGCTGTGGTGAAAACTGAAATAATGTATGGTTCCATTCAACATTCATTTCCTCATATCAACTTTTCAAGCTAAATATACCTGTTAATGCACTGACCGTCATTTGCATGAGCAAGCAACAATTACTGTTACCCACATGTCCAGCTGATGGCTTAGACAAACACTGACCACTGTAACAGTCCAGCCCCTATCATGAGGGTCAAGCCAATTGACCACAATGATTTATCATAAATTTTGTAATAAAACCCACAAATCTTTGCTCATAAATCATCTGAAATTGATAACACTCTTGACCACTCAGTAAACTGGTCACTTCCTTTACAGTTCCAATCTGTGAGGGAGGGTATGTACATGGCAAAAATGAAAAACGAAACACAACTGAAATGTTGGCCTAAACATTTGTAACAATGGCATACATGTAGACATTAGTTAATGTCACATATGATGCAATATGATACACATTTATAAAGAGAAAAAAAAGAAAAAAAAGAAAAGATAAAATAAAAAAAAATATATAAAAAAAAACAACAAGGAAAACATGAAATTACAGGAAAAAAACATACACATTACCAACAAGTAAATTGTGTGGATGTAAAAGTTTGGTCAGTTGATAGCGGTCAGTGATTTGTTTACTGACAGTTATTATCGTGATCACTTCAAGTTAACATGGGGGCTTCTTCTCTTGTCCTTTAATGTCATTTTTGAAGATAATTGATAATGGTCAGGCTTCTTAGTTATTTAAAAGTAGGGTATGATTTATGTAAGAGAAAGATAAGATGAAAGGGGAAGAAACTGAATATCTGTTTTACGTCTAGATATGGTCTTGAACAAATGTTTTAAAATTATGGGTACATTTGTATCTTTTTTAACACACCCTCAAATTAACACATGCTGAACTAAAAGGATTTACTTGTGACAAAAGAAATATTCTTCATTGATTTCAATTTGCTTTCCAATCAAATCACAAACTACGTTTAACTTCGCATGTTGAACAAAAAAACAACAACTGCTGAATATATGTAATAATATAATTCAAAATCAAATGTATTCTATTATCATCGCATTGTTTCAAATTTATATTTCAGAAAGCAAAATGATTCAGTTCTTCCAAAGTTTACACACTTGACAAACTTAATCACTTCATGATTCAACTTTAACTTCTATTAGTGGTAGTATGATGGTAGTGATAAGGGTCTTAACTACTGGATGATAAGAAACAACGTTTAAGTTTATTCTCTTAAGCACTTTGATGGCATTATGAAGAGCTTTCTAGCGATTGTCACATACGTATAAGGTAGTTTGGTTGAAGGATTAACAACATAATTACAAGTGAAACGGTACACTTTGATATAATAAAACTTCAGATGTTTGTGAAGCACACTGATGATGATAGGAATGATTTTTACTATGATAATATATTGTTAAAATAGATTACATAAATGTAGACTACTGTATACCTAAATGCTATTTGTAACATAACAGTATATCTACATCATCAAAGATGTCAAAGAAAAGTTACGTTACCAATAAATTAACACTCAATAATGAACAAAAGTTGTTTTACTGTATAGCAACCACAAAAGCGAAGCAAAGTTCGGACTTCATTATCAAGACCAATCATGATCAAAATTAGTAAACATCATTAGACGTTCAAAACTAGCAAAAAGGTCTTATCATTGCCACCCTTATTCACAATTTCTGACGCCAAGTTTAACGAGTCAAGTGATGAGTATGACAGGAAGTCAAACTCTTTTTTGAGTTGAGCGCTCTAAATGGTGCTACCTCAAGTTATCTGGGCTCTTCCTTGTCAATGGTGTTGGCCGAACACCTCATGTTATGGTAATATGATTGTACTTGACTGCGTTGTAACTGTCACCGCTGGATTTGCGTGTCACACTAGAGCACTCATTAGAATCATCTTGTCAACTTTCAACAAACAATTTCTTCTAGTTAAGCTACCCAGATTTTATTCTTTATCAGTGAATGGACTTGATTTATATTACAGTAATTTTCAGTAAATAAAGTTAGTTTAGATAATAATTGATACAAATGTGGATTAATCATAAATGTTCATAAAATACAAGTTTACTAATATATTATGATGGTAAGTTCACTTAATAATGGTCACTTATTAGAAGAAAAAAAATCAAAGCAAATATTAAAAAAGCATTAGTTAGGTAAGTCTGTATCGGGACAAACAAAAGAATTTGCTATTACATGTAAATATGGGGAAATGGTAAATGCACTTTGATGAATACAACCAAATGAGGTAAGAGATTGAAACAGGGTTGAGTCGCAACTTAATGTCACTCTATCTCCGGTGATTGGATTTACATGGGGTACTTCTCGTAACTATGGGCAATTACCTATCCATTTCACATCTCACTACACAATACTTAGTTTGGACTGCTCAATTGTAATTGCATACATAGCATGATTAACTTTATGCTGTATTTCGAGCTCGTAATGACTTCTACATACATTTAGGGTTGATATGGGGCATTTTAGGGTTACTTATATAATCTAATAGGAAATGGCCGAAATACATTAGATTACCAGGATAAATTATATGAGAAAATGAACTTACACAGAATTTTAAGGTATTGTAATTGGATCATGATCTTGAGAGAACCTAGTAAGATATTTCTCTTGTATCAAACATATATCCCCTACAGCATCCAAACGGCTATTGACTTCAGTCATATTGAAAAAAACAAACTAAATTCATTCCAGTACATTTCAAACGGATCATTTTTGTCTTCAACAACTCAATATGAAGACATCAAAGGATGTGGACACCAATTTTGATTCAGGGACCCCCAAATATAATGGTTCACAAGTCCCCTAAAGGACCAAATGATTTCAAGGCACAGAACGACAATGAAATGGGCCGTTTGACAGTGCCATGTCGGGCCATGATTTGAGTGAGTGGATGACTGAGCAGGACATCATTGTATGTAACCGGGCAAGGGCGCATTAGCTGGGTAAACCAGGCAGCAGAGATCAGAGATTGAGAGCCCCACTTGGTAACCTTGGGGGAACAGCATGCTCGTGCATTCTTGGCCATTTTGTAAACTACATTAGATTGTATTTATCGCGTTCCATTTTGACATGAATGGCATTGGAAATTAGAATGAATCAAGATTACGTCCAGATTCAGGTTGCATGAAGGACGTAACAAGTAATTGAGTGCATGGGTGGATAGAAATTGGAATTTTGAGACTTTGATTTTTATGCAAACTGGAACCCTATCTTCAACATTGGTCTAAAAATCAAGCTTTCAAAGACTGAGTGAACATTGATTACTTTATGAGTAAGCTTTTATCCATATTTGTGGAGGGTTTTTACATGAACACTTGAGCACAGTTATTCGTAGAAATGTATAAAATTACCAAAAAACCTACATTTCCAGCTAGAGAAAAAGTTCTTTAACATATCTACACATGTATATCAACTAGTGCAAGAAAATGGTGCCATCAAACTGACATAGCGATTTGTCCAGATCCATGGTAAGCTTTTCCTTTCCACAGATCAAGTCAGATAGTTTACCCTAATGAAATCCTAAAGCTGATCCAGGATGATAAGGCAGCAATTTGCCTGAATTAGCCGGGATCTGGGTATATATATGTGGAGAGGGCGATCGTATCTGAAGACGCAGAGCAATATATCCCAATATTTTGTCAATTCGTTGTGTTCGGTAACTTTATGACTATCGATACACAAAGGTGATATAAACAAAGGAAAAAAAAAACATTTCTGGCTGTAATGTAATGGTTTTGATGTGCAATGTTTTCTGGGGAAAATACAAGAAATATTTCCTTTTTATCAATTCACAAATCACAGTACCTGCAAAATTTATCAAAAATAATGAAATATGTTTCGAAAGAAGTCCTTTCATTTGAACTTGAAGGGATTGAATACAAAATTTGAGTTAGCTGAAATTTCAAGTTATTATGGTAATTTATAATGTAAAGTGATGGAAAGTGAAATGGTTGGTCATTCATGAATTTGACTTATGGATTAATATCACAAACATCCACATTATTGAAATGTCAATTGAAACACCCACCATTGTATAAAACCCCATCTTTTCAAAACAATAAAGTTCAATTTCAAATCCCTAAAAGCAATTATAACGTGAAGCTTTCGATTTTATAATACGTAAATTCGATTTCAAAGAGTACCTTCATATATCATGAAACGCTACACCACATACAACTGTTGTGACGCTGGGGCAAATAAAGCCCATTTCCTCTATTGTATGAGTGATATTGGTGGGGTAAATCACGAGACAACAAAGCTCCGGAGACGTGTAACTGTTATTGAGCAGATCAATTGTGGCTCGCGTCAAGAGGGGAACAATTATTGTTGATGATGCAATTGTTGTGGGTTTGGATGAAACACACACAAATTACAAACTTGGGTGGCGTTGATCTAGTCATTATGAGGTTCGACTATTTGTACTTGTTTGTTTGGGTTCTTTGTTTTCATAAAAAGCTAAGTGTTTGTTATTTATCTGCGGATGGTTGACTGTGAGCAATGCAAGACAACAAGTCATTTGTCAAAATTTTGAACTGCAGTAAACATGCCCACAAATTTGTACCATTGAAATTCCAATGTAAATATACAATTATGTAAAAGTACAATTCTTAAATTGACAGCATTTCAAGCGAAAAGCCATGTGGACGTTTAGATATAATGGATACGGTATATAATTTTCAGAGACAAAAAAGTTCATCAAAAACAGATGAGCAATACTAACATTCCTCACAGTCAGATATATATGTTCACCCACATAAACAACAACGTGCACTGATCTACGCCCTCTAGTACTGTAACCCAAATATGAAAGAGATCGACTAGAAAAATTATGATGTCTGGGGGTCATACAGGGCTCACTCTTGACCAAACCGCTGCTCGTAATTGCACATAAAGGTCAATAAATAAGATGGAGACTTGTCGCATGAAGAGTGATTTGAGGTTTGTCGTGGTCAATATAATGATATAAATGAAGCAATATCAACGTCAATCTGTTGGCCTTGCAACCCCAATAGCGCATCTTTTGCTTTTGCGGTATCATGGTTTTAGTATCAAATCGCTATTCATGTTGTATTATTATGGGTGAATTTGTTATGTAACACCAATTTTATCCAAATATAGTGAACATTGTACATGTAGTAAGATACGGACTTGGGTGTGAAGTATTGATGCAATGGACAAGGTCATACGTGTATGTTTTGAGACCGTCCAAAATTATGCATTCACGTATTATACATATATATATAAAAGCGATTACATGAATATTTGTTGAAACAGTTTCAAAAACATGTTCTTGACAGTTCTAAACTTTATAGCTTTTAAAATATTTCAATACAATGGTTTGCACAAATTTAATACATTTGCAGCGTCACGGCACAATTATTCATATCATATACACATACAAGATCAGCTTCAAAGCACTAAATTTCTGGCTTGACATTTGACTTAAAATTGAAAAGACAGAAATTTTATGCTGTTCAACCTCATGTCTTCATATTATTCAGTGGTCTAAAAACACACAAGATGAGAGTAGTGTACAAAATAAGGACTACTTGCCACTCCTGGGCCAGTGGATTTTAGCAAAGGCCAGCTGATTTCAAAAGTTGGACAGGTTAAATTTTTGAGGGTCTAGAAACTTTTTGTCATTGCTTGCTACTTTTCATAGGTGCCCTGCCCTTCAGACTGAGAGCAATTTTTCATGAGTTTTGTACCCTAGCGAATCTATTCATTAATACCATAGAAATGAAGCAAATAATTGATTTTCAAACAAGAGAGAGATTTGAGAAACAAACACCCATTTCGAGCTAAAACAAATACAAGAAAAAAACAACTTTTTTTCGACAGATTCGCATGTTCTTTGTTTTCAATGCCAATTTTATGAATTTTCACAAGTCTCACAAATCCCGAAGGCTTAGACTTGAAATGAAGCATTTGTTTCGATATATTACTATGCTGTGGCTGATGGGGTTGGCTGTGGCATGCGAGAGATTTAATCTGTGTGAGTTGGGACACAAAACGGGAGATAAATGATACAGCCGAGGGTTCATTTGTTTCTGATGACTCATACGAGGACAACACTGCTTGCAGTTATAAGTTATTTTAGACTTTGATTATTTTGAGTTTTCAAGTACCTCGATGAGTCACAGAAAAAGTTTAACAGAAGAGACTGTTTTCATTGTCATTACCTCTACTTATGAACAATATGTATATTACCCATTCTACATTGTGATAATTAGGTAATTAATGTCATAAACACCTTCAAAATATGATTTTCAAGCGAGAGAAAAAAGTAATATTCACCTCGTATGCGCCTGGTCCTGGTGTTTCTGACTTCATTTCAATCAAGCGGTGCTTATCCTTGGAGACCATGGGGTTTCCGATCTGCTTCCTCAGCTTAGGGTCATACTGGCCAGGTCCTACAACAAACAATGGCGCGAGTGAGCAAGTGATGATTATGCGTGAGTGAGTGAGTGAGTGAGTGAGTGAGTGAGTGAATATGTGACAAAGTGACTGAATTTTTTAAACCCCCACTTAAAGAATGCGTAAAACAGTTTCAGTACTCTCTTCTGCAGTGGGCCTAAATTTTGCAATTTTACAAAATATTTTCACTTTTCAAGGGAATCTTTCAGTTGCCACAAATGTATGATTTATTGAAGAGGGCAAAGGGTAAAGGCTAAAGGTTTCCTAAAACGCCTTCAATTAACTCTTCGGTTTGTTTCTGCATTTACGGCAAATCATTGCCCAACTGCACTTTGATGTTATTCCATTGTTTAAAAAAGAAATAGGAAAAACACAATCAGAGTTTGATCTCGAGAGCTGATTACCAACACAAGACAGTGTCTCTTACGCGTAGGTGACTAATTCACCGTACAAACCTGATACAAGATCAATAGTAAAAAAGAAATTATTCAACGACATGAACATTCAGCCAACCTGTTCGGTTTCCCACCCAGCCACAATAACAAATACACCATCTTTGTGTACTATTATTGGTGGTGTACACATGTTTTGAGGGTTCACTTGACAGGTCTGTTTGCAGACTTGGTGGTTCTGATGCCCCTCCATTTGTGTAATTGATTGTAGATGCTGTCATCATGTTTTACATTGGATTATCGAAGGAACAGATGATCAGATACATACATTTAGTTGAGCGGATGTGACATAAGCATTTGAAACTTTGTTATATCAGTAAAAAACATTTAAGCAGACATATAAGACTATAAGTTGATTTGAGCAGACAGTGCATCAGTTCCATACATATGTGCATTTATGCACCTGGCAAAGATTTGAACTGTTGAATGACCAAACAACAATATAACTATAATTTGATGACGATAATTTTTGCAATCTTACTATGGTCACTCTACAAGTTGTATATCTGCATGACATGATTATGCACAAAAAAGATTGAATTAAAACTACAAAAAAGATGTGTGGATGAAAAGTTGACCCATGATTTGCATATGAATTATATGCAAATATTGAAGGCGATATCACACTCTGCTACACAATCTCATGTTGACTGAGCCATCAAGATTCCCATACATCATTCAAAAGTCTTTGCCAATGCTTTTTACTATATCGACATACTAACAATCATCAATTTCACATATGACATCTTTCTAAATACTGACTTGACATACATACCAACAAAAAATGGTCTGATGTCAACTTTCATTTGTTAAGGAAGTGTATGAGCCTGTGTCGTCAACTCAGCGTTTGACCTTGCTATGTGTATGCCAATGATTACTGAGAGCACATTGTTGTCTATACTATTTTATAGTCTACTGTTGATACAGACTATGTCCTGTAAATGACGATCCATGGACCAAGGGCACTTATTAAATTGAACTTGTACACGCCTGACACAGGAGTGAGTTTTTAACAAGGCGATTCAGGTACTGGAAGACACCGAGAGCCCTTTGATAGTCAACCACTGTTGTTTAATTACAATCCTATTACATCCTAAATTCAAGCGCAAGACGCTTTAATGCACACTGTTGCACAGGGATATGGGTACATCAATTGCGAAGAACTTTTCGAAGGACAAAAATCCATCAATATATGAGCTTCCACATTAAACCCTTCGTGACCCTTAAAACACAGGAAAGGAACAAGGATTTAAAAGGTCAGACCAGTAGCTCAAAGGGCAAGGATTCCATAAACAGCTGATATTGAGACAAGAAGCTTCAATTTAAACACTTCAGCATTGATGCCCATCAAGTTTGTGATGGATATCCTTTTAACCACTTTAATGACCAGTGAGTGGTCAAGGATATGCGTTTTAAGCAGCACTGACCAGAGGGTCTGGAGGACAAGGAGTGTGATAACATCAGTGACCTGCATCTGTTGTAATGATGCTGATGGGTGAGGCCTTGGCTAGGTAAAACTGACCAGGCTGGGGTCTGCCCTTGGGCGTACACCAATGGTTTGGGCATCTGTCAGCTGTCAGCAAGTGTCTACATCATATTGGTTGATGACTAACATTTCTTTAAATAGTGTTCCATGGAATTTTAACCATACAAGTCATAGTTGTAATTAAAAAGAAACACTGGTTGAATTTTTATCAGTTGTGCTAATTGAATTGGCGTTTTTGCCTAGGGGTGATGTGCAAAATTCACATAAGGCGCAGCATGGTTGACTCTCATCATTGTGTCACTTGACTCAATTCACGAATCTGACTCGTATTACCTGCTCATCTTCAGCATGAAATGATGTTCTGTTTTAGACTTAAAGAGCAAAGGACAAAGAATTATCCAAACAATTATACACATAAGAACACCTTTTAGCAGCCATTTATCCAGGGTTCACTATATTAATATGCATTGCTTTGAAGTTGGTTATTATCAATTAGACAACAAAACATTCAATAAAAGAAGAACAAAGGGCCTACTAAGATTAGTCTGTGAAGTGTTTTTCTACCTCTTAAATTTGACACATACTCAGTAGCTAATGAACTCATCTCAGAAGGGAAGAATATCAATTACAAGGAGACCAGCCATTGCACCACATTTTCTGGTCATCACACTCAAGATGCCAGTGAATATAAATGTCTTAAAGCACTCAAAGAACATCAAAGAACTAACAGTCGGTACTCAGTGACAAGAACTGGCCGCTGCAACTCAAACATTTCACACAAAGAATAACGTTAGCACCATGTTTCGTGCTAACAGTTTAAGTAAGTGGCATTTCTCGGCTGTGGTCATTAATTACAGACACTGGCTGCTCGCAGCTGTGTTGTGTACACATGTTTACATAGGAACAGCTGTCTTGAACAAACTCCAGACAGCCGCTGTGACTGTACACATGTGTACAATCATTGACGGCAGGCTTCACTGGCTGCTCTGGTCAAAGCAAAGGTATGAATGAGAAAGGCATGTAGTTCATTTTTACTACTTTCGGCAGTATGTTGTTTGTCATACGATATGCATTTCATACTAAAATGGCTTGTAATTACTGCATAGGACTGTCAAAAAGACCCTCATTGTGCATAAGGTCTCCCCGTTCTTCCAGCTAATTCACCCTGATTACCACAATGACCAGGATGAAAACTGTGTGTGTAGGAGGGTTCCTATGAAATTTGAAAACAAATGGCCCGAGGACTAAGATGGTCATTGCAATTTTTCCAAATAGTTTCTCATTAACACATAGTTGGGTGATTTTATGAGCGCAGATGAAAATAATGGCAGTGTTAATTCTGATGTTATGAGCGTCTGGTCAGGATGCCAATGACTCCACTGATCAGAGTGAGCTTCTGCAGTCCTCATTCCTGTCAAAACATTAGAGAATAGAATCAATCACCCAAATATAAACACTCTCATTAAACAACTGTTACTCAAGCAAGTTTGCGCATTTGTGAGATAACTTCTAGGAAATATCTCATTGATTAGGTAGCTTTAATGACATCAGAAGCTCAACCATGACTTTACAGATGATAAAAAAAAATCAGTTAGTCATAAGGATATACATTGCATATAATAAGACTTGAAATCATGAGAATGTTCTATGATCATCAGTACCATGTGACTTTATAGTCTATTGAACCTGGGGAAATCTCTGATTGCCTCTGTTACGGAATACACATAGAAATACTCACATTACACACAAAAGGTTAATGTCTAAATAAAAAGAAGAATTAAACATCTGCCATGTGATCTTTAAGCAATATTTCTATAAATATAAAAATTTCAGACATTATACATTTTGTAGTTACTAACAATTTTAAGTGGTCCTTAAGACCATTAACAGCACCATCTTAGATATAGACTTGCCCGACAAATAAAACCAAGATTTCTTCAAAGGGTCATAATCTGCAATTTCTCCATGTATCCCAGTTACCTACAATGGTGCAATATTTAACTATAAATATACAATTGCAAATAAACTTTTGATCAGCAGATTATCCTGCAAGCTTCATGATAAATACCAGTGCCTCGAAGAGCACTATGAATGTTATCTTCAATAGCACTTGGAGTGTTGAGAACTTTGATGTCCATCGCGACTGTATATAAACACCTCATTCCTAGTCAATTAACATATCCGCAATAACTCTTTTGTGCATTGATTTTCACAAGAAGGTGGCTAAGTTTTCCTACTTAACACCAGCACACTGCAACATTACATAATAAACTTGTATTTTCAGTAGTTGCTTGTGATCATGAGTAAATAATGCAGGTGTTTCATCACAGGTGGGTGTTTGTGTGTGTAGAAGCAGATGAGAAAATCGAATCTCTGATTACAATTAAGATATAAACGGGTACTTGATGCTGGCAAAACAATGAATGCAAGAAAACACAAAACAGAGTAGGTGTTACAGAACAGGGAAGGTCAAAATAGAAATCTTCTTTTGAGGTTATCTACTAGTCTACGACCAGGACCCTACACCTCCTGCGGGGTAATTTATTTGATAATGAGGCCATATCTGGTTCTTCTAGCACTGCTAGCTTTAATCAATTCCCCACTTGCTCTAGAATACATGTGATACAATCTGGGTAAGCCAAGAAAATCTTGAGCAGTCCCACCAACTGTGCAATGGTGGGGATTTAGATAAGTCTACCATCTGGGGGATTAGCCAGTCTTTTCTGGACTCACGGAAACCCTTTGCTGGCATAGTCAAAAAACGCCACTAATAACATCTTCAAGGGGTTAGATTCTACTGGCCACAGCATGCATTAGTCCTTTGGCTTACATTACTTCAATTAAGATAAGGCTCTAAAGCACTGTGCTTATAGTAATCTTACCTAAATGACACAAATACGGTTTCATATCACAATGATTGTTTCAATAATACCCCGTAATTTCACTTGTTTTTCACTGTGATAAATAGAACATGCCACGAAACACTATGTCGCCTAAGAGGATATATAAAATACTTGTATATTTCAACACTAGAAAAAAGTTCAGTCGGCCAGTTAGAAATGAAAAACAATGTAAGGTCAGCTTTTTAAGGGGCTATAGAGTATTGTATCATCACTTCATCTTTAACATACTTAATACACATGTAAGACTCCAGCCTGATAACGGGATAGTATAAAATAAGTTAATAAAACTGATCAATTAATATTGTCTATCAGAGATATACAAATTGTGGGTGAATAACAAACCACAACTTTTCATTTGACACCATCCAAGAAAAAACCCAAACACTTTCACCTAACACATCACAATTATAAGGGTACCAGCAAATAGTGAAATAGCCTCTGAAGAAGGTAACAGTAATAACTGTTTAGTGTTGAGCACTGACTCATGACAGGTGATGCACCAGGTACCTTAGCGCTTTCTTAATCCTGCAGTGCTTGGACAAACATCAGAGAGGAGTAACTAGCTGCTAAATATTGCACCTGGAATGCACAGCGGGAGGTGCTACCAACGATACCATTACCACCACAGTAGCGGGCACTGGCAAACGTCAGGTTACAAAACAGTTTAGCAAGTTAACATTGTTAATCATGGTCATGATGGCCACAGTTTTAGAGATCATCGATTGAGGGTTGAGTAGGCCTATTTGAACTTCAAGAATACTATAGTTTTGTTGGTTGTACTTGGACCTTCTTGGGTTTTTTTTAAACGTGTTTTTATTTTCGCAGGTCAGTGGGCTCATTGCATACAATCCAGAACAAGCACAGAATACAGTAAAATTAGCAAAGTTAATATTTCGATGTAAGTATTTTCTGCAGATTTCTAAATCCATAAAAGATGGGTACTTCTAGAATATTTCACAGTCCGATAAATGTATGTATATATATATATATATATATATATATATATATATATATATATATATATATATATATATATATATATATATATATACATATATATATATATATATATATATATATATATATATATATATATATATATATATATATATATATATATATATATACATACATACATACATACATACATACATATATATATATATATATATATATATACATACATACATACATATATATGAATGACATAGTAAACTAAACTAAAAGTTCAACTGTTACACACATAACAACGTGGCATTTTGCTGTGATAGAATGCTTGATATAATGCTTGATCTTTCACAAACAAGAGATGCCAGTTAATTAACATACTTCCTGTAAGAGATACAAAGATTAATAGGGTTCTACTGTTTTATCAGATTTCTATGAACTATTTTATAGCAATGTTTCTGATACACTGACTAAATCACTATAGTTCATGACCTCCATCATGTAATGCCATTCTTTATGCACTGACATTTTATTAAATTCTTCTGTTTTGGTCTTGTGACGATAAGCATTAGCTTGCGTGAATATTCAACCTGCATTTAAGATGATTTTCACCTGCATTTAAGATAATTTTACAGCCATTACGAGGATTGAATGTATAAGATGATAAAACTTTAAGTAGGAAGACGTGCACATGGTAACAATACAGATAAAATCATGAAACCTACTCTAAAGCACAAGCCAATAAAGTCATGCATAAACGACTAGAAAGTTCTTTTGAACTTCATCAGTTCTCTCTCTAATGTAACATCTAATTGTGGGGCCCATTGTTCAAACACAAAATGATGATCTATACACACATATCACTTGATGGTTAAGAGGTCTAGCAGTTCATAAAAAGCCATTTATCCTTGTGGAGAGTGCATTTTGGAGCCAGTGTTCTATCCTATGTCGCCAGTCAGTATTTGTTGTGTGGTTAGCGCGTTGTTTTATCATAGGGAGAGAGCCTATTTCACTGGCGACATTCATATGTTTGTTTAGCTTATTTCGACAAATGACTGCACTCTTCCATTTAAATGACTACAAGAATGGCACTTTTATTGTAGCAAAACGTTCTATACCACTGAATAACATCATAACATTTTGTAACTTATGAATCAAAAATGAGAGACAGGCAACGTTTAACATGTCACAGGAAAGTAATTACCGGGTATTCTTAGAATTTTGAGAGATTATCTAACACTTAATTATTCTATTATGTGAACACTTTTATTTCTTTGCTGCATTAAGATTGTAATCTAAATGAAATAAAATAAAACTTACTAAAAGAACCTGTCATGATACAAAGTATGCAAAGTAAAGGAATACTTTTAATATCTATATTAGAACACATGTAATTCAAGTAACTTGGAATCTATTTCAAATGAAGCAGTCATTATTTTGGATTGCTGTATCATATTTTTACCTCCACACAAAAGCATAAAGTAAGGTGCTAAAAACTCAATACAAGTGTTCCATCTCCGCATTAGCAGACATATTATTGTCTGCTCCCAATTAGAAGAACTGCGCGTCAGATCAAGATGACAATGTCCATGGGACTTGGTCTCTTTTTAAGATAATTCATCCTGACATTTAATATTTTTGTCCTTGGAACAGAAGTTTAGGTTTTAAGGTAAAGGAAATACTACTGACAGCTAATGGAAAATCTGTAATAAAATATGGTTCATTTTCATTTTAGCAAAAGACTAAGCACCATTAATTACAGCCATTAAGTAATTACGTTTCTGGAAATGATGTGGGAAATATTCCTTGTTTTGGGGTTAGATCATGATATACACCAGATTAGGATAGACAGTAGACAAAAGATTCCTGCCAAGAATAATGACAAAAGCGACACAAATTCAGCCATAGACTGATAGACTGGTTTACAAGAATATTTGAAGATTACCATCTACCTTCCCTGGATTGTTTCCGATATTCATAAGTCTGTCTATTTTTCAGATCACAGGTATTAAAAGTAATTATGAGTTCAATTATAAATGTCATCAGATTGTTACACTTACTCCTGATAACAATGTTGATGTTGACTCATAGAATTGTGTAACTTCATTGTTTACAGTGATACCTTGGTATTTACAGGGCAAATCCATTATCAGGAATTATATATTGGTATCTGGCACTGTCTCCACTGCACTTACAAAGTGATGTCACATTTATTTCCTAAAATGACCACAAGATGACATTAAGGAAGCAATGACGTTGTACATGTAAAGACCTGTAAGCATTTTTATCTGTCGAATGGATATTCATAAATGTTAATGATACTCATGAGCCACATTCATAGATAAAATCAAATATAAACATTATAAAATATCATCTATAATATTCACTTATCTAGCCATAGATTTCATAAATTCAATGTTCATGCCAAAAAGGACGATTCTCAGGGCAGCATCTAATGAATGACATGAAGCTAGAAGCTTTCTCTAAATGGCGTCCTTATTAAGATAATCAAATGATAATGTGACTTTTGCATCACCCCACAACCATTGGTATTATCCATGACTGACAAAGTCATTTAACAAGCATGGGATAAAATCCACAATCCCATAACACCTGACACTAAAAACCAGTCAGATACACTGATACGGAAGTTGTGACCAGCCAACCAATGAAATGGCTACTATCGCAGATATTATGGCAATGGCAGTGTGTGTCTGCCATAACTAGACGGAGATAATATTGATGATTAGGTTGAGTAGATTTTGCTCATCAAGTTTTTAATTGAAAGTCCACAAAACAAACATGCAATGGTGTCAGAATCAGCGATAAAAACTTGCATAATCACCCTGATGGATGAACGTCTCACTTACATGAGATCAGACACACTTGGGGTGCAAATGAAATTATTACATGTGATAGCAGCGATACGGTTGGTCTTAAAAACGCACGGAAGTGATTAGCAATGTGGCGAGCAAGATTAAATTTCATTCCGGTGAGGGGCATTGTGCTTTGGGGAAAATTTCATCTTTAAAACTGGAATTGATTTTCATCATAATAGAGCTCACAAGTTTATCAGCCGTAAAAAGCCTTTTCGTGTAGCGTGATTATGTGAGTGGTCATTTTGCATTATTATAAATTCCAGGTGCGCATTTTTTTCAATAGAATTCATTACTCAGGTGAACGTATGCGTAATTCTGTAGGCCATCTGGCTTGTAAGGAAAGCTTGTTCATGGAACGCAAGTTGATGATGTCATCATTTGATGAGGATATTTTGGGTAATGATGTTATTTGCTTTTAACTCTTATATAAATTAGTTAAGCCTTCAGTATTATTAAGTCAACTTCAATGAAAAATGAAACAAAAGTGCAACAGGTGATATCAAAGCAAACAGCTTCTAAGTTTTAAAGGACGAACGGAATGTTTAACAATTCTAACACACTTTGGAGTGAAATGAATTGTCGACTCAAAGTCTAAACAAGTCATTTGTTCTTTCCACAATATGTGGGAACCACAACAATATACATACATCAAACACATAGCTGTGTCAGTCATAGAGTAAATGTTATTTTAAACTACCAGGAAACATACATGTAGTCCTCATAGTAGCCAAAAAGAAACCACAAAACTACTTTTTAGCGTTTGTTGTTTAGAAATAATGAGAATTCTATCTTCTCATCTAAATTTCTTTCCAAATTTGAATTGTGGAAGTCTGAAACTTCAGTTCAAATCTTTGAGGTTCAAATGGCACCATAATGATCAAAATAAGTAAAATGTCAATGCATCAATTATCTTTTAAGCATATTAGTAGTTGAATAGAAAATATTTAAAACTTAACTTTCATTAATATCAACGAATTATGTACAGGGTATAGCAAAAACCAGGAATAAATGCAAAAACACATAGGAAAACTACCTCTATAAATGACCACATCTCGAAAATGACCCATTTTTCTTGGACCAGTTTTATGCCTTCAAAAGTGACTACATGTACTTCTTTCTAACATGAAACTTTTTCCAAGTCCTCAACAGGTCTTCTTCATACCGTATTTCTACCATGAGCAAACTCACCTGGAAGAGAAGGATCTTGTTCCTCAATAACCATATCCCGAGGAGGTGCAAACCTCGAAGAAGACGTCTGGAAAGCACCTTGCTTTCGCCGAGCACTGACAGATCGTGGGTTCGCTGGGTTTTTCTTGCCATGAATATGCTTGTAGGCTTTGTCCACTTCATAAGAGCCGGGAGGGGGGATTTCCTATTGAAAGCAAAACATGAAAATACAGATATTGTAAAATTCATTATTTTGTATGAATGATACTTGTTTACGAAGAAGCCATCTTTCTTTAGCAATTTTTGAATGTCAGATATTGCTTGGAGGAAAAGAAAATACTAGTCATTAAATATAAGTAACATTTGTTATAACAAATACCGAACCCTTATAATATTGTAAAAATATATTTTTATTAACAAACTCTGTTTCAACAGTAACCTTATCTTTCTTGCCATGAAATGCCAAGTGAACGTGAGCATAGGGAATTTGAATTGTGAGCAGAGAGTCATGAGTTTGAGTCCCTGTCAGGATGGGTGTTGAGCAAAGTAAGTAACAACAAATCAAGATCAGCGCACATAAATTTATCTATTCTTTCTTCATAATCAAGAACGTTTAAGCTGGTTGCTCACTGTTCATCTTCTAATACTGATGCAGAGCCATGATGAAACCCATATTCATACCCAATAACATTAGGAAAAAAACAAAAACTAAAACCCCGATAAATATTGTCTGGTCCTCTGTACATACTTTGACATCACATCAATTGGAAATTGATCTACTGCCATACAGCATTTTAAAGACTTGTTGCTCATTCTACATTCATGAGAGATGGTATCAATAAAATTGTATATTCCAAGCGTGAAATTCATCTGGCAATGTAGCAAAGCTATACAGTTTTGAGTCAATCAATATTCATTGAATTTCCCCAAATCTTCTCATCTTTGACCTTTTTGAAGACCTTGTTTATCCTTCAACATCCAAACTTACTGATGTTCACTGACTTCTGACACTAATCTCAAAATCCCAATATAAAGAAGAAAAACAGCCATAAAAGTTTAAAAACCAAAACTTCAAATTTATTAGCAAATAGATTTATAATACCCTATCAAAACCCACTCATTCAACTAATACAGGAATATAATTTAGAAACTTTTTTCACCTTCACTCCATGAACAATCTGTATTCATAAACTACTGAGCAGATTTAGGACTTTACTCCATAAAAGGACACTTTATAAAATCCACCCAAAAGTCAATGATGGAACTACTATTGATCAGCAAGAGTGAATCATATTGGGTTTGGGCCATATATCACGATAGCCATCAGGAAGATAACATCAGCCAATTCTTCGTGGGCCTAGCAGGCCGCACTTTGAGATGTCCTAGTCAAGGCTTGGGTTTACGGGTCCACACTGTTGCCAAAGAGGCAACAATTGATGAAATCCTTCTCAGAATAACACATGATGGATTAGACATAGTCAGTCTTGTCCCAACTTGCAATGTTTACAGTGACCTTTGATGGCATCAGTTCTAGTGAGTCTATAGGTGGATCAAGGCTAGGACTGGATGTCGTCAGATAGTATTCGGAAAAAGATTATTTTTCACAGAAGAGTGTTCATTTATGAACAAGAAATTTATAAGAATGCATTCGTAGTTTCTGGATTCATTATTTCTTGAATAATGATAATATGATATTGCCAGATAGAAGGTTGATCGGTTCAAAGAAACGTAGCAGAACACACTATTACTTTAAAGTTTCTTTGTCTCAAACATTTTGTTAATGTTCAAGAAAAAAAAAAAAAAAAAAAAAAAGGATTTGAGTGAACATTCCAACAACATAATAAAAGATCTACGATAAAATAACTCTTACATATTACTGTTACATGTATTTACTAGTTCCATTTATCTATTATGTTTTCATTTAGAAAATTGGTGCATGAATCTACAGCAAAGTTTTTTCAGATGTTGTTCACCAGAAACAAAATATTAGTAATATTTTACATCTAAGTAGTTTTGTAAACAGACACTTAGCTCAGGATTTTATTTTGAACATCTTCATAAGCTGTGTCATAACAGTTCACGAGCCATGTAAACAAGCATGAGAAACAGTAATGGTGTTTAGCATTCTAGTTCAAATGTTCCTGGTGCTAACCATATTTAATTGGACATGACAGACATCCTTCTAGATAAATAGCTAGACACAATACCCATTACGCCTCAATAGCAAAATCATGTTACTAAAAATAAAAAAGTTCTAGTGACTTGTGGAAATGTTTGTTTTACATGAGAGTTCCATGCACACAGCTTCATTAAAATGATTGTTTAGATGATACAGCTGAAATGTTCATACGCTTCTTATTGCACCGTTAATGTGATAACGTCTGCTCTGTACAATAATGATGGTATTTTAATGATGGTATCTAATAAGAAAATAAGCAAGTGAAATAACTTGAACAGTCATTTTAAAATTTAGTTGAAAATGTGCATTATGCGCAGCCATGTTTTAGAGCAACACTTGTTGAAAAATTGTGATTCTAAATACTGGTTGGGACCTGGTATTAATTTTGCAGTTACCCTCACTGTTATTGGGTACACCGCAGTCTAATTGTAGTTTCTGTGCATGAATTAATAACGTGTGAGCCTTTGCAGAACTGATAATTGTACATTTTAATTATGATTTAATAGAATCATCTCTTCACAATCAAGTACATGCATATAGCTCAATTGCACATTCTTGATTTACATGCCACTGTATGCATAGTATACAAGGAAAAACAAAACTATTTCAATTTATTGATGACGACCTACTCATGCACTGGTGTTAAAACAATGAACTCTGTCACACGCATAAAAGAAATAGCAAGTAAGGCATGCACTCACAGGGGTTTAGTAACGGCATTCCCTGGTAAGTAAACATCAAACGCATGCAGCACATGCAGTGACACATGCAAATACCCCCATCTGCTGGCCCTTATGATAGCGAAACACGGGTAATAACAATGTCAAAATATGTGTGATTTGCTCATCAAACAAGCATGCATTGAGGGATGGCCGTAATCAAAATGGTCAGAGAATGCATGGGCATTTTCTAATCGGTGATTCAGGGTTTGTGAAGGGCAAATGTGATGTATACATCTCTTGTTGGATAATTGCTTCCCAATCCAGAATGATGATAAATGGTATAATGGTGAGACTTGCACTTTATATGGGTGTTCAAGAAAGTGGCGAGATGTTAGAGGATTGGCAGCTCTTGATAGCATGCATTTTGTGGTGTTGATACAGGTTGAGGGTTGCCATGTGTTTCACAGCTGTTTGCTCGATAACTTAGTGCAAGTATTATTGCACATAACAAGAGATACACACTTCCCACCAAACAAGATATTAAATAATTGATAAAAAGGTAAAATTTTAGCCCCTCGCAGTTTGTACATGTGCATGTATCTTTTATTCTCGTGACATATTGGTGAGATACTGTAATACTTCAACGACTGTGTACCATACAAAAACGCCACCAAGGGGAATGCACATCAAACAAATCAAACTATACTGATTAATCTCACACATTTCCATAACCTATCACACAGTTCTGCAGAATTTGTGAAAAAAAGAGCCTCAGCATCGAGATTTGACAGGGAGCACCGCTCTGCATCATTTGTCAAGCCTGAATCCCATTACACGTGGTAACAAACCCGAATATAGACAGTTGTAACAAGCTGCCTCTTGCAACGCTGACTCATGCACTGCATTAGTTACCCTCTGATTGGACAGAAGCGTGGAATCACATTCATAACTGGAGAGGCTGATATTGGCCAGACATTTGTTTCATCAATATCTGTGGGATGTTTTACTATGCATGGTAAAATGAGTTGTTCCTTCGGTTTAATTCAATTTATAATCTTGTTAGTTTTAATCTGAATTCAATCAAACTATTTGATCATCAACAGCAATCAACAAAAGAAAGCAATAAACGGGAATTACTATCGGTGCATTCACATCACTGAGGTCATCCCATAAACATTTGGGTTCCAACAAACTACTCAGACCTGTGACATGTGCATTATTACAGTTACTCATCTATCCAAGGGACATTCTTTGTGGTAATAACATCACAGTGAAGTGACAAGCAATGGGACAAGGGTAAAGTTTCTGCAAATGATATTGTACACATGATTTGAGTGAACGAAAAAAGATGCCTGCTTTTCAGGACACGTAAAAAGCATGAAGTTCTATTCTGGTATTTTTGTGATTTAAAGTTAGCAGCTCTTATGCTACATTTCCCTGTGATCATCATTAGGTCTATTTTGATGTTAAAAGAGCAGTAGTTTTATGAAATTTATTCTAGTGTAGCTAAAGATGTCAAGATGTGCTTCTGTGGCCGAATGGATAGGGAGTTGGACTTGTGACCAGAAGGTCGCGGGTTCGATTCCCGGTCGGGTCTGATGGTAAGTGTTGAGCAAACTTACCTCTAACAGCTTGCACACTGCTCTGTGGTACCTACACGTTAAATAGGTACAGGTCGGTGATAAGCGTGCGCAAACAGCAGCAATGCCGTATGCAGCCAGTATGGTATGCTCCCCGGGGAGTTGAGAAAGATATATATGAGAATGTGCCGATGACCTGGTGTAAATTGTAAAGTCGTGAGATCAAAACTTGGATCAAGACTATAAACCAGACATTTACATTTACATTAAAGATACATGATCAATTCTAAGAAAAATGTTGATTATAGTTAATCATGTATGATATAAAACCCCATCCAAACAGTTACGACAGCAAGCGACTGTATGCGACGCGGCATCTTGTTGGGCAAAATCACTGTGGTGTGTACCCTGCTTCAAACAGAATTCAATTGATATCCGTCACGTCATAAGCTGTCGCTATGACTGCACATGTTCAGTCATGGTCTGATGTTGTCATATGAAGTCCGTAGTTATTGTGTTTGTGTGGACGACTTTGTGATGTGACAGAATATATATCAAGGTCATTTTACAAATGAGGACATGTCCCTTGCCTCTCTGCTCACTGTCCAGAATCAAGATAAAGAGAAAGAAAACAGGTGCGCACACAATGATGAAAAGCATGTTGATTAACATAAATGCTGTTAAATGTATTCCAGTATGCATATAATCACCTTACCTTGACAATATTGGGCACATCTTGTATTCTTGTTGAAAGTGATGCAAAGTTAGATGAAAGTTGTTGGTATCGAGGCTGGAACGGTTTCTCCTTCACCTGATACTGAGCCGGACTGGGGTCTAAGCATAGATATTTACAGTATAATAATAGGTACAAAATACTCCAGTTTCAGGATTTTCAAAGTATTTCAGACTTCATCTTCAGTGGACTCCATTTACATCTCTAAATGGCATTATATACAGTTATGTTCTGCCATCTAGTATACAGTAATGGAAACTGAAGTCTCTAAAGATGAAGTGAGTTGGTGAAATTTTTTTATTTCTTTTCTATCTAAGGCTATATTCATATGTATCACCAAGAAATAAAACTGAAAATGCGCTATCACAGGTAGTTTAGATTTGGGCGCCACATTACCTGCTGGCGCGTCCTTTTTGCTCATGGGCTGTATTCTTATGGCTGTGGTGCCAAACGCCCCTCTCCTTGTACTTTCAATATAGGCCTTTCGCATAGACTCCGACCCCATGCCACTCATGTTGTAAGCCCCTGGACCTATAATGCAGAGTAATATCTATTATATTGTACATTGTGTAGTTCAAATAAGCTATCCTAAACATTAAGAAACCACAGTAAAGGAAGAGTTATGCCAAAAAAATAGGCTATAAAATATCTGAACAATTGAAATATTAATAGAAATGCCTGCTCATTTAAAAGCCCATCCATTAAATGACACCATTTCAACTTCAAAGCCCACAAAGCTTCTTTACATTAACGTTCTGTCTATTATTCTGATAGTCAAACTTTGTAATTACATTCAATGATTGCTACTCATACGAATCTCTTATAATGCAAAACATCTCAAAATCCACAGAGCATACAAAATCATGTTGCTTGAAATAATTTTTAATATACAATTGGCGGCAAAAATAAAATATCTTATTTTCATGTGTCATATTTGCCAAGCTCTTTCCGGAGAAGGACAAATCCATCAGACTGTATCACCACAATTTACGAGCATCTTATCCTGCCATCACTCGCAATTAGTTCTCAAGCAGAGCAGCACTTTGAGGTTTCATTATAAGGGACAAAGCGGTCAGCTAATTGCCCCTTGTCCTTCTCGAACTTTACTGAGTGTCACGAAATGGCATAATATCATATGTTGTTTGCAAGCACTGTTATGCAATATAACAATGAAAGTGTGACTTCTATGAATATAAGAGGAAATATGATAATATGGAAGAACTGTAGAGGTTGTCTTTTGAATAATAAGCTTGAAGGTAATCGCTACCCACAAGAGCAATGATCTTAGAGATCTGAGTACTCATTTTCTTTGAAATACTGTTTATTGATACTGACAAAAAATACTGTCTTCGTAAATTGTCCAAATCTTTCTAGACATCAAAAGCTATGTCCACAGTGTCCTGAAAAAGTGATTGTCAACCGGATATAGCTTCAACCATGCATGCAAGGAAAAACGGCTCTGTTTTCAATTATGTACTTGTGATAGTTCGGGTAGTTAGCTGCTATTGTGACTGTGGGTGCAATCATACAGCAGGCAGTCAATTACAAGTTATCTGCCGACCAATCAGATACATTGCTTGAATGTCAATTGCCATTGACTATTTGATGTCTTCTTCCAATTAGCCATGAAGTCTTCAGGAAAAAAGCAGTTGCAAGAAGAAGAAAAAACCCAGACAGTGAGTTGTCAATCAATGACAAAATGACAGTATCTCATGGTGTGATCATCTGTAAAGTTTATGCAAGTTCATCGTCAACAAATCCTTAAGAGACAAAAAACAATAAGATGAACAAAAATGAAGACAAACATGTATTGATCATCTCGGATACTCCCAGATAGTCCAGAGCAAAATTATGGGTTCTCTACTGTGTCAGACAGAGAGTACCAATGAAAGATCAATGCTATGGTGACTAATATACCATAAAGCGTGTTTAGATACACATCACAATAGCACAAATGAAGAACCCCAAATGACCAGAGAAGAACCAGGGATTACAGATATATAACCCTTCACCAATCACTCGCATTGTATCGCAGATTACGTGAGTCACACAGCCCATCGATCTAAATAAGCATCACAATAAAGTTAACTAAGGAACCCCAAATGGCCACAACGTCTCCCGATATACCAGATCCTGCATGATCCCCAAAGGAAGCAGCTCGCTCGCTATATAAGTTTCTCACCAGAAGACGTCTGCTCGCTGCAAATGACTCGCTTTCTTTTACACCGGCCATGAGTAAATTGCCCTCTTGTTGTGTCTAATGCTCACCATATTATGTCTATTTACTCAATTCATTTAGGGGATTCGGCCAATTTAGACGGGTGTTCTGCTCGCTACGTGAGTGACTGTTCCAAGAGGGCTGTTGGGTGGTAGGTGGGCTCAAAATTAATTTATCATGCTGGGCTCAAAATTACTATTTTATGATGATAATGTAGACTTATAACACAGTGTATAGTGAAAATCACACCAATCTTTCAATTTTGATTGGTTGTCAATTTGGACTGGGTGTCCTGCTTGATTTTTTTTATCAACACCAAACTTTAAAGATATGAAACAGATATTCTCAAGATGATGAGCAAATGTGTCCCAAAGGAGTAGTAAAACCAAATTTTCAAGGCCTACACTTGACAATAAAAGTGACGCTGGGAAAAACAGATCCATATTTATAATATTGTAAGCATATCATATCCATCATCGATGGAGATCAGATTGTCTGGATTGAATTGGACACACAGAAGTGCTCAAATGAAAATTAACACCTTTTGTATTGCAAATAATATGAATTTATAGAACACATAAGATTATGTATAAAAAAAATCCTATGCATGCTTCCTGAACAGCTGTTCCTGAAGATGAATTTGAGATGATAGTTCTTGCATTCTCATTCATGGATTTACCTTTGTAAAAATATACAACCAGATACATGTAATTACACACTATTCTAATACAAATGATTGATCACACAATGATTTTTTGCCAATTGTATACATACATTGTTCTTATCATCAATCTAATCAGGATTAATGCATGCGGGTTTAAATTATCATTCTGATATGATACAAAAACTCTCTATAAGATTAATACCTTGCTATGAAATAATAATAGTCTTCTTCATTGTCATCATTTTCAATTTATCATTCCGTCAAACAATTAAAGCACTTAAGAAGCCATTGTAAAAATCTAATGGCAAATGCTATCTTACCTGAATCCTGACAACCATAATGTACAAAGTAACTGTATGACAGTTTGATGCATCGGCTATGTTCTCTGTCATGTTTTTGAATGTTCAAATTCTGACAGTATAAAATGATGTCTTAAAAGTTTTTATTTTCTTTTTTCAAATAATTTCGAAGAGCTAATGGCTTAGTCAAGTGTTTGATAACAGCGATAAACTTTTTTCTCCTTTTCCATCTGCGCGTGACCTTTCAAAACAAAGCTTTTAACACAGACATGTATTATTGTGCAAATGGAGATACAATAAGTAGACATTCTTCAAAAATCACAACCATTTAACTGATATCTGGTTTGTCCGATATCGAGATAAAGAAGCCATCTGGTCATTCTAGATTTTCAGTGTATAAAGCAAGTCAATCTAGATCAAAGTGAGCTTGGTAAGTTGTACCTGGCATTTCAGAGAGCAAGATATCAGAGCTAATCAGGATCATTTGTAATTGAGCTATTTTAAAAATACTGCTTTGTTTTGGTTTTAAATGCTTCATATCTTACTGGCTTGTGATACATTGTATATAGGTAGATAGGTAGTTATTTTCAATGGGGCAACTGATGAAGTAATTTCATGTAAGAATGAAAAAAAACATGAACAATTGATACATCCAAATCATTGGAAACAGAGACTAAAATTCAAATAATGATTGAGTGATTCTTAAGTGTGAGCATATTCATGCAAATCTTTAGTAATTTTGGGAAGCTATTTTTTTTAGATCATTCATGCATTACGACCATACACTGGCTCTTCAAATGGATAGATACGTAGCACAGTACTGTAATTGCTGTATTGCTGAGGATCAACTCAGCTGACATGACAGTTCATCCTCAGCTACAAACACAAATCAACATACATATTCACAATGAATTACCAATGATAAACTTACCAGGTAAAGACTTAACACTTCTGTCACCCTGAAATCTAACAGACGTTTGACCAAATGGGCTGCGCTTCAATCCAGTGGGTCTTTTTAGGCCGTCCAGAGCTGTCCTGGGATCATTGTAGGACCCAGGAGCAGGGTTTTGGTTGACTTTGCCCTCAAATCTCTGAAAAAAAAGTTATTGGGAATGAGAGCTATCGTTAAAGAAACTTATTCTTTATTGAAAATTCATATGATCACATTTTTTCCAAGAATAAAAAAGAAGAAAGGCTCCACAAGAAAACTGGCAATTACAACAATTTAAACCTGATGACCTCATGCAGGCCACAGGGCAGTGAAGTGAGAGCAATGCTAGAATAGAAACAGTAATGACTTTGTAGTTGTGAAACAAAACTACGCTGTTCTTTTCTCATGAAACTATTGATGAGATAATGAGAGTAATTGGTGGTGTAACACCAGCAATTACTGAATCATTACAATAAGAGTAAGACACATTAAGCATTTGCTGAGGCTCAATCTGCTAGGCTCGGGGTCGCATAGCCACAGGCACTATCATTACATATCATCATGACCTTCTTTATTGTGACAAGACTTCACTGCTCTTTTCATGTCTTCTTTGTCCCTCATTTCTTGTTCCTGAAGAAGCCATGGGCATAAAAAACTGTCTTGATCTTGTGACCCTCGGGCAAGTGCGTTGGTCTTGTTACATCAATAAATGATAGACATCACAAAAATGATGCTGTAATGCTTTTATTTAAATGTTTACTTACAGGTTTAATTTCATATAATTATACCTCTAGAATACATTATAACCCATTAAACCGCATTAATATGGAATAATTGGTGATGTGATTTCATAGGTCGTTACAAAAGGGATATGCATCATCTATTGATGAATTTATACAATTCCATACTACAATAGGTAAGAGTAGAATTTTTTGCAATCTATCTTCCTCTAGACAGTAAAAAATAATTTCAGAAATATGAATAAAATGACTACTTCAATAATTACAGCCAGAAAAATCAAGAAAAACTGAAAAAGATTTTTGCTACCAGTTGAAATATTGTCTTGATTTTTTAGAATATCATTCTTTTAAAATATGAACATTATTCTAACTGACATACTCAATCATAATAGGAGCAGTAAGGATAGCAAGAACGACAAAACATTGAAAATGGCTGCGACAAAAAGGAGAATCTCCTAATTTATGCTATAAAATTGTAACATCTGTGACGGGACAAAACATCAAAGAATCCAAGAAGACATAAAATGACAGCATAAACTTACTACGAAGTGTGGGAATGAACATTTAGTGATAAGACTCATGCAAAGTGCTCATCAAATGAATAGCCCGGGCACCTGTATGTAGGTCCAGGTAGGGTTATTACAAGGCAACTAATTTATCACAGAATAGATTTTATTTTGTGTTGTACGGCAGAGACTAAAACTTGAACAAGTTTTATAGTTTATATTGTGATAATATTTTTATGAAAGAGACATGTGTGCAAATTATCATTCCTAATCAAAGCGAACACCACAGCTTTTTATTTGGAGATGGCTGAAATAAAAAATTTGCTACCTATTTCTTTATGAACATAAGTGATGCAAATGAATTAGAGACAGGATCCCTGGATCAAAAATAAAGTAAAATACTAAGACACTCATTTCAGACAGCATTTTGAAAGCAGCTAAAGCTTCAAATTTTCTTTGTTTTGTACCCTCTACCCTCACATAAGATGTTTCCGAAATAACAAGAAGACTGTCATGCAATGGCATGAAACATTAGACAGTGTCAAGAGAAGTTGCAAAATTTGCCCAGGAGCAAGAGTGCTCTGTAAAAGGTAGAGCACCTGCTTGCAGAGTAAAGGTGCTTCCAATATTTCTAGAGGTAATTGCCTTTTGACACAGGGTTAGATTGAATGATAGGTTGGCACATTTTTTTCTTTCCTTTGATGAATAAAGAAAACTGAGGTGTTTGAGAACTTTAAACTATATTTAAGAAATCATCAAAAATTTCATCCACAACACCCGAAGATACAATTTCATAAGGCAGGCAACCCACTTGTCACACCTTACGTGATAACACAGCAGTGAGGTGAAAATATTGATACATGTGGATACAAAAGCAGGGGAACATGGTCGTTTTTGATGTGATATTTCTGTACTAAAGTTGGTATATTTTGCTAGTTATGAATAAAAAAACTCATTCAGTGCACATTAGTTAAGCGCACATTACACAAAATTAAATATAACATACTGGACATTTTTGGAGCAGACCTTGCAAAAGCGAGTGTTTTCTGGAGAATAAGTAAATTTTCATCATAATATTAAAAATTTAGTAATTTCTAATTATATGTTAATATGATGAATTTTAATTTAATGTATTGTGTGAACATTGCTGGCTGAAGCCCTACCAGAAAATAAATTGATGTTTCATGGCATTAGAGCAAACAGCCACGCCACCTATTGCAGCTACTGATAACTTGAAAGTTCTACTACATGTGAGACACCTATTGGCCAAATATGCAAACACAAACTCCATTGAACAGTAATATTAGATTTATCTTTAAAAATTATGTATAATCAATCGCACTGACACTGCAATGAAATAACCAATTAAACAAAGGAAAAACTCCAAATTCTTTAAAACAAAATTATAAGGTTTATTTTAAATTCAGACAATGGAGCTCACATTGGTTTTGCTGAATTCAGAGAGGCTGGGTGGCTCCCAGTTGATATGAGAGTAAATCAGATAAAATTAAATATATATTTGATAATATCTTTAACAAGCATGCACCTCCTTATTTCAAAGATCAATTTTCATTAATTAGCAAAAGTCATAAACACAATATCAGGCTCAGTGTTTGAAGTATAACAGTTCCAAGGGTGGAATTTTGGTAAATGTTATTATCGATACACAGCAACTCAATTTTGGAATGCTACTCCAGCTGATGTCAACTCCATAAGTGAACTGTCTAATTTTAAAATTCAAACTGAAAAAAATATATTTTAACAAATTGAGGAGTACGAAAGAAAGTGAATATATTTTCTATCAGATTTTAAATTATCTGTTACCATGTTCTTTAATCTGTTATTTCAACTTATCTCGATCATTCAACTGTTCGGCGAGTTTTCGGCGAGATTTTACATTGTGCATTGCTGATTTTGTGAAGAACTTTTTAAAGAACTTTTTAAAAACTTTAAAAGATTTATAAAAAGACATTATCATGTATTGAATGTATTTTAAGGTATTTTTATCAAAGAACAATATGGAAAAAGATTACTTGAGAAAGAATTTCTCCCAATTAGCTACCTTATTACTCTTTTACAGCTGTATATGGTGTATATAAAACATTCCATGTAGTAAACAAAGCCCAAAACAAACCATCAATTTTATATTTTAAACTTTGAAAAAAAAAAGAAAGTTCATTCATCATTGTGATATTTTTGCAATAAAAAAGATTAAATAAAGAATTAGTAGAGGTCGCAAATTGACAAACATTTTCCTACATTATAAAGAAACAGAAATTATACACTTATTTTTCATATAATAATAATTTTCATACCTTTGCTTGAGTTAAAAATGGTGGATGTTCAACTTCTATTCCTTCTGTGTTTCTCTTTGGAGTCTCTTTATCAAATAAACCTTTTAATTCATATTTCCCTGGGCCTGGAACACCCTGTTAGAAATATATGAAAAACAAACCACATAAAAAATTAAATCGTCATTTTGTGCGTGTACAAAAAGAATTATATAAAATAAAACAAAGAATATCAGTTGGACAAATAAATTCTAAGATATAAAATACCCTTTTCTAATGAATATTTTTCATTTGGTGCAAATACAAATATACCAGGGTATATAAAAAACGAATAAAGAATAAAGCTGCAAAATGTGTCACAAGAATTTTCAGATCCATACCTTTTTCTCTTCTTCTTTGACAACAAGCTCATGATATCTTGGAATTTTAGCATCATATCTTGTCCTAGGAGCTGTATCAGGCATGTTCAGATTTTCTACATAGAGATCTGACCCTTGTTTGTAAGGCTCATATTCCCCTGGGCCTGGTCCCTCTTTACCACCAAAGTCCATGCGTTTCGATGAGAGTTTTCCGAATTGGGCACCCTTATATTTCTTAGCAATTCTTGGAGTCGTGTCACAGTCCTGGAGATGTAACAAGTCAGTGCCAACATTTTGTGATACATTTCATCAACGCAAATTGTGTAGATTTAAATATTTCTTTGTTAGAATTAATGATTATAAATGAATGCCAGTTATATTTGAACAACACTACAAAATTTAATTAACCTCTGCTGTGTAATATGCTGGCCCAAGAGTGTTGTCTTTTTCAGGAGGGTCTTGTTTGCGCAAAGTACCATCATCATTTTCTTCATAACCATAGGCTTGACCTGGTGTCGGGATTGATGGTGCAATGGGTTTTCTATGAAACTTTATTCGGTTATGCATCAACTGAAAGTTGCAAACATAAATTAGTGGAGAAAATGGTTCAAACAAAAAGATTAACATTCAAACATATAATAACATGGTGACAAATTGATCGATGCGTGCGCAGCCAGATCGACATAAGTCAGCAGATCGTCACATCACTAAAATCTATGTGAGACGACCTACTAACGTATGTCGAGATGTTGACGCCCGCATCTAACAAATGACAAATATTCCTGACAGTATGAGTTCATGCATTGATTTTATAGTTATTATAATTGATTTGAAAGTCATAGATTATGAAGAATGAGAATGTGAAATATAATACTGTAATACATATTCAAATCATGGTACTGTTACAAACCTCAACAATGCTTGAGAGAAAATACTGTCAAATCACCTACTAGTACTTAGGTCAATTCCCAAGCCATTTTGGTTTCACATTAATTTTATTTGAACAAGTTTTGCTTATATGTAACTATAGTTAAATCAAATAAACTATTATTTAAACTAAATCACCTGAAAGTCATTTTCATATATTTCAATGGCATATTATTTTCAAGATGTCTTTCTTACCACTGAGTTTTTATTTAAAAACCAATATAAATTTATATTTTCATTTTTATTCTATTTTAAAAGCGTTTTCATTTCTATAAAAACCTTATCAAAACACAAATTAAAAAAATCCAAAACAATACTTTTCTGGCCTTTAGGATTAAAATACAAATGATCTTTTTAATTAGAACTTGAATGCAAAACAAAACTTCTCGAGTTAAAGTACAAGTGCAGGTATAAGTAATGACTGGCAAATTACCTCCTGCAATTACAAATACGACTAAAAATACATAACAGAAATCATAAAGCATACTATTGAACACAGACATACATACAAGTAGGAAATATTCTATACTTATATGTTTATATTTAAATATATATTATTATATATTTCAATAAAAGATACAATAATTGCATTATAATCTGTGGAAAATACAAAGAGGTAAATATTGAATAACTTTGAAGCAAGTCCACTAACCAATCCTTTATGTTTCTCCAAGTCAGAGGGAGCCGATGTGATGCCTCGATTTTCTTTAATCCAATCCTGCTTTTTGGATAGTGTATAAGAACCGGGACCCGGGGTATCTGTAGCTGGTGCATCACTAAATCTTCTAGATTTATTTGCTAATGACCTTCCTCCCTGTAAGATAATAAAATATCTTTTTTATGGCACCATAATTTTTTTTGCACACTCTGCAATTTAGAACCAGTAACGACAGCTATAAAAAAAGAGTTTACATATCATTCTATGATAGCCACCCTTTCAATAAAGATAAGAAAATATGACTTGATACTGGTGAAAAGCAAGAGGATAGTTGTCACGGAGCAAGAGTACACAAACTTTCTTCTTGTTTAAGTACCAACAATTTCGTAAAAATTACAAAGCAGTCAAAACGTTTCAGAAGCATAACTACAAATCCAATTATAAAATCATATATTTTCAGCTTTTTTCTGAACTAGAACAAATTATATTTTGGGAAACTATTTGGAAGTTTGTCAAAGTTTTACCTTAACATGGGATGAAGAAATTAATGGGTCATACTGCCCAGGACCAGGAGCTGCAATAACTTGATCAGCAGGGTTCAGAAACGTGTCCCTACTGGTCATAGAAAGAAAAGGTGCATAGCCATCTAAAATCAGAAAAAAAGCATGTATATGATCAATAGATGCTTGTATGATTCTATGATTCAAAATTGACCATTAACAAAAAAATCATATTGTGTTTTCCAGCTCAATGAACTGTTTTGTAACTTGTATGCACCATAAAACAAATCTGAGAATACGTTTATTAGATTAAATCATTATGGATATCTGCATACAAGTTGATTTTTGCATGACAATAAAATATGCATTCTCTACACAGCTAGCTAGGTAACATCAAACATGATCATATTTCAATTGGGAATGTGATGACATGTATAGTTTTTATCTGAAAGCCACAAACACATTTAATACCTGCTCTAAGTTTCTTAGGATCAACGATTTCTGCATCGTATGTGCCTGGTCCAACTTGTTCTTGGGTACTACCACACACGTAAGATACATTTCGTGCGGCTCTGTCATACATCTTGGAAGATGTTTATTCCTACAAAGAATATAACATCATTACAACCAGAACCATTGGCTGAGTATATCAGCCTCTGTTACACATACTTAAAATGGAATTTGTCAGATTGTGAGTATGTGAACTTTGAAATTAGATTTTGTCCATTTTTGATGACATTGTATGCATTATGATGACCTAGATGTCTATTTATTAAGGACCGCAGTTATAACAAGAACATTTTAGCAACAGATATGCTGGATAGGTTGATGGTTATTGCTAAATTTATAGGGACTAGATTTTGAAGATTATGTCACAGAGATATTTAAGGCATGTGTTGGAATATGGGGCAAAGAGCAAGACACCCACATTTCAGTGATGGTGATCATGACCAAGATTCAGGACCAAGAAGATGAGCTTCTGGCTTTTCTTCTCAATCTGTACTGTTAACAATTCAGCCCTCAGCCCGCAAATTTGCGGTTGCAGATGAGGGGCCCGCGCAGGGCTCTGGTCCCTTCTGAAGTGTGACAGCATCGGAGGTTCTATTCCTAACTGGCACAGTTATAAAGGGCAGCCTACTCTGGTAGTCCCTAAAGGGCTGCACACCAGTGACCTATCACTAATAGGGATTTTTGTCACACTCTCCCCCAGTTTTCACTCTACAAGGTCGTCAGCTTGTACGGGACTAACTTGTGTAATGAAAACTCATCCCGCAAAATATTGATGCGTTATCCATGCGATGTTCTCGTGATGTTGATCATCTCTGTCGGTAGCAGCACCTATAAGTCACACCCGGCTGAGGACATCTGGAATGGGCTTCAGCTAAAAAGAAAGAATAGTGATCCCTAGGTCTCCGTCTGAAAGACAGTACGATTAGAAAAACATCTCACCAAAAATCAACACTAACATAGGGAAGTTGGAAACTCACCCACTTCAAGCTCACGGTTCACCGTCAATCTCCCCACCCCAGGAATGACTCGACTTGCTCAGCATTGAATGATCCTGTGGCTGGCAACCAAGCTACTCAGTTTCAGGGTGCCAAAATTCTCACCTCAGAACTTGCTTGTTCCTCGAAGGACCAAGGTTTTCTGTGGCTGGCAATTGAAATTGACTCCAGTGCTCAGTGCTCGGTCAATACATTTGCGACTTACGAGACCGGAGTGTCTTGTCTGTGTGATTTTTTAAATTCTGAGTGGCAGTTTCGGACTGGTACGTGAGCAACCATCTGGTGTTTTCCGGCAGGTACTAACTACCAGTGACTGCATGTTCCCCTCATGGCCCTAGTAGCCTTACAGAAGCTTGTTCATTTCCATATCAATGGAATCTTCTTGGGCCGAAGCCTGAAATCTAAGCTCGAAGTGCCGCTAGTCGGCTTACTATGCTTGGTACTGAAGTGTACCAAAGCATGTCTAATACTGTACGGATCTAAGAAACAACACAGTCCATAGTTCAGAGCCCTGAGTGGGTGATATGTTTGCACCTACACCCACCAGCCACTTTTAATGTGAAACCCACACCAGCATGTTTAACAACAATTGAGCCCGCACCCGCAGATATTAATGAACAACCCGCACTAAAGCCCTGCATATTTCATAAATATTTAGTTATGTTTAAACGTATAGAAAATACATTTATCAAATATTTTAACCACAGTTACAGTTATTGGCATTTACATGAATGAACTCTACCCATAATCAATGTGAGTAACAAGGAATGGTTCTCATGGAGTTTCTGTAAAAGAAACATGTGCGCCTATGATCTTGTGTGAATTACAAAGTAATTCATTTTGAAAACATCCAGATGAACGATGATTATAGACAACAGGAAACGGATTGGCTTTAAAGATGGAAAAGAAACTAGAAAATTGTAACAAGTAGAACATGTGGGTTTCTTTGTGGGTTCTCTTCATTATTTAAGCCCGCAGAGAGCCCGCAATGCAAAATATTTTGAGGATTAAAACCCGCACCCACAGTTTAAGTGACAATTCAGCCTGCAAATTTACAGGTGCAAACATGGGCTTGTGGGCTGCAGGGATCCGCGCAGGGCTCTGGTGTACATCTCCATGTACATATATTACAGCTTTGCATGCAGTGGCTTGATTATTTGTTGGTATTTATGATCATTTATTTTCTAAATAAAATGTTCTTGTTACAATTGGTCTTTCAAAAATAGACATCTATTATCAATTTTAACACACTATCAGTATAAATTGAAATATATATGTGTATAACACAGTGTAATTTTTTACGTACGTCAAGTTTAACGCGATAGTAATTGCTTATTAACATATATTTCAGTATACAAGAAAAATCAAGTTTACTCATTTCTCAAACCTATCACAGTAATAATTTATAGTTATCCAGAATCTATATTATTCAACCTATATGTAGATATGCAACACAGATCTTCAACCATTTTGATAGTTTTGTTATCCATGTTTATTTTTACTAAGCGGTTATATGGAACTCAAGATTTTATCACGGAGCATATTAAAGTTGTTAAAAATCAGTCTTGAGTCCGAAACACATCATGTATTAAAACATATTATTTTGTTCTCATTGCTTATTTATGCTTCAATAAATATATTTAGTGTTTGTAAATGTGTAAAGCATGGAATAATCACATATAATCCTGGGCAATCACATTCAAACTTTCGTTTGAAATGGGTAAAAAATGCACCGCTCCCCAGCTAGGCTGAAAAACGTGCATTCTTAGAAATGTCCACAATACACGCCATGCTGATTTAATTGCGAGCAAACTTTTGTTGCGTTAATTTTTAGGACAATTTAGGTTGCAAAATAAAGTTTTAGCAGGAATAGCAATGGATGCTAGAGGTTTGACATGTAAAGCGAAACCACAATATATCTTGTATACCAAAAGATATACGAACTACCAACAAGGACAACCTGATAATAGATCAGGGCTACTAAAAATAAGGTGCTGGTTGCCCACAGTACTGTACCTGTCAAAAAATTTAGCGTATAGGCATGTACTTCATTTACAAGTAAACCATGCAATGACAATGAGGGAGTGTTTAGATGTAGAGTGTTTGTGAGATATATACCACAACTTCAAGATAATAAGTGACAGTGAATGTTTACAAATTACATGTCTCCGACAGAGACTCTGTTTTGATCTAGATATAGTACTGTACTATAGTAATCCAAATATACTCACTTTCTAATACCTGAAATAACCGTATGCCTGATGTTGGATTGCACTTTACATAAAAAAATTACACTATCCCGCCATTGAGAAACAACCCCGTAGAAAAAAAATACAAATTATTTAAAAAATCATGATTTGTTTGCAAGTTGTCAAGTATGGCGGATTACCCCAAAGTAGTCTTCACTATTATACATGAAATACAATTATATAAATCAAAATATTTTCTTATAATTTACAAATCATAAACATTATTCTAGATATGAATTAAGTTTTAAGCAAAAATAATTAAAATGATTAATTATTACTTTATCAATGTCGCAATTTAGCCTGCATCATGTTGCGAAGAAACCTTTTATCCAACCAATAACACTAACGATGAATGCTGTCGTTTTGAACTTTGAGCTATATATATATCTTACTTACTTACTTACTTTTCAAAATTTTCTTGATTATATAACACTATTTTATCTGTTAATGTCTTTATATATTAATTCATAAGGTGAGTGTTGAAAGCTAACAAATGGCATTGCTATTTAGGATTGTTTGAAAGTTAATTTATGGGTTGACAAGTAGTGGAATGAGTATAATTGGATATATTATGCAATCAATTTCATTAAAAGTGATAATTTTTTGACAACCAATGTACTGGGATCTTTAAATTGAATGGAATCATGAGTGCAGTCCTCTATCACCTCCATGCAAGTGGTGCTCCCCAATAGCAATTTTGAATTTGATCACCCTGGATTTTGTAATCACTGACTTGGCCACCGATATTGCTATGGGCACTTATGCTATATCATTTGATAGCTCTTAGCTTGTTCAATGCTTTTTTAACACTCATTATGCATTTGATTGGAGATTTTTTTAATATTACTGCCTAAAAACTTTCAACAGTTCTTTTCTTCATAGCTGTATTTTGACTACCACGTGGCACAAATAACCTCTACATACAGACTTGAAGGCATTCTCTTGTGCATTCAACACCAATCATATATTGCTTTTTCAACAAAACACTACTAGGAGATGGACATATCTGAAAACAAAGAAGTACTTACACGCACAATTACAGACATGATTGATTGATTGATTGATATTCTTCAGGAACTAATGTTCCTAGGATAGCACATGAAAGCGTACATATATATGTAATGCTTATTTCCAATGTGGTCCTTGTTTGTTTGGCAGGTTAGGTAACCAACTGAGCCAAGGGTGTGAGGAGGGATCACGCTAGCTATTGTTTTCAAACTTGGTGAGTTCTTTTACGTGCAGAGCGGTGTCTCTCCTCAACATGGGACACGCCTTTTAACGAGGCTTCCGAACCTCCCGCTTGGCGTCGTCACCATCTAGTAGTAACACTGTACTGTGGCGATGTGCTCGGTGGAGATCAGCAACTCAGTAGTAGATGCACAACGTAACGGTTATGGCTACACTGTCTGCCATGCCATGACTGGGGCGCAAACTTGCGACGCAGGCAAATCACATTTTCAGTTTGTGCGCGCTAACCACTGAGTTATTGAGGCATTTGAAGTTATACCTTGGAAATAGAGGTTTTTTTTTAGATGCACATATTTACAAATACAGGAAACACTGGGTTGTCAAAACCATTGAATTAGAAATCAAATCAAAGGCCATGTGTCCCTTTTATGATATAGTTATAAAAATACATTCTTACACGCCAAACTTCATTTATTTCCCCTTAAGCAATGGGTAATCAGTTACAAATGTTCCTGCGGCTGTACAGCCGGTTAAATCACTAACTAATTCATTGGAATCCTTCCACCTGTCAATCATTAATAGATCAAAAAGCTTGCCATTCTATATGATTTTTATGAAGTAGAAACCCTCTTCCGCATGACAACAATGTATTTCTAGCATTTGGACACTCTACATCATCATAAACTACTCGTATCACTTAATTTTTAAAAACCACATTCTTTACTTAGCCCAAAATGACATCATCAAAGCACATTGTCGGCAGAGGAATACAGGACTGCACTCTCATTTATTTCAAATTCTTGAGCAAAAAAGTGATTTTTTTTTTCATTTATTGATCCTGGATTTTACAAATTACATATACTTTTGACTGAGCATTATATTTACGGTAAGTGCTTCCACTCTCTCAAGGTGCTTACAAGGAAGGATCCTAGTCTCTATGCTGTGGCATCCTGCTGGGGTGGGTTGGGGGGATGGTACTGACTGATCTTCACTTAATGTAATGTCAAAAATCGGACTATTTACCGTCCATTGGTATACGCATGTGACAATATATTCACCTCGCTGGTGTGTGTTGCATGTTACCTACAACGGACGTGTGACACATGGGTTTTCTTGAGCATACCTGGTTAATTAGTCATTACAAAAATTAATTAAAATGGTTATCACCAGTGACTAAATAATTAAATAAGGAGTATTAGTTGAACATTGCAAAATGTTCATGATTTTGTCTTAATAGTTACTTGATTCATTTTTGATAAAAATTGTTGAATGTCACTGAATTTCAGATATTATAAGTAAGAAATGACAGGATCACATGGCTCCAAAGAAAAGTTGCCTGACCTTCATATTGTAACAGGAGGTGGTGGCTATGCAGGATTTAGACTAGGAAAAGCATTAGCTCAACGTGGTCATCGTGTTGTTTTGTTTGATGTGCGGCCTCCCACTGAAAGTCTTCCTGAGCATGTTCAGTTTATACAGGTAAAATAATATTGATGATTTATTATGAACTATCAATTAATTTATTATGTTATTAATTTATCGTATCAGCATATGGTATCCTTTTGAATGTATGAACAAATATTTTCATCTATGAACTTTGTTTTTATTCTGTTGTTCATGTATTTTATGCAATTCCTTTTTGTTAGGGCGATATAAGAAATGAGAAAGATGTTACTGATGCATTTAAAGGGGCTGATTGTGTATTTCATCTTGCTTCATATGGAATGTCTGGACGGGAGCAGGTATGCATTAAAGAAAATAAGACTAGATTTTTAAATCACTATTAACAGGAACAACAAAAATTCAGAATGGAGTTACTCCCCACTCCTATACTATATACACTACCCAGAGACTTGGCTTCGTTTACCAACAAATTCATGTTCTTTCCACTGCCCAACATACATCTTTTTCATGTTGACCCATAAACATGTACTTTTGAGGATGGCTTTCCACTCTTTTGATCTGGTGATGAGTTCACTGGAATTCGCAATGATTACCAGGTCATCTGCATATAGCATTTCCCATGGAAGGCCAGTGCTGAAATCCTGAGATAATGTGCTGACAAGTTCATGGAGTAACATTTTTTATCAAAACGCAAAAGTGGTACTGAATATAAAAAAAAAAATCATAGGAATGAAACACTATTTTTTTGCCACATCTACTTTGGAATTTTTATCATCCTGATTGGTTTACATAATAGTGAACACTTACATGAAAATGACAATTTTCCAGTCACTTTGCGAGACAGTCGGACATTTTGAACATTCTAAAATTGGGGATTAGCACCCATGATCAGAACAGCAAAATTTGTTTATATTTTTGTATTTGCACACACTACTGTATCACATACTGTACAATGGAAATAAGTAATTGGGGATTTTTAGTTCTAACACTTTTGTTACCCTTTTTGTAATTTTTCATGTTTTGCACAATTATTTGTATTTTTAGTAATATCATTATTTCGCCAATATTTTTGTTCACCTGTCACCTGTGATCAGTATTATTTAAGTTTTTCATGTTTTACTTGTCCTTTTTATATTCTATTTATTTTTAATTTGTTGTAATGTGCATTTTAACATGTTGAATTATGAATGAATAATATCAAGTCAAAAATATCAAAATCACTTGAGTGACTAGCCATGTGTATGCAAATTAAGATATTGCTGTTCTAATCACAGGAACTAATGCCCAATTTACGCTTGTTTAAAATTTTTGACTGATGCTCAAAGACTGAAAAAATGACATTTTCATTTAAGTGTTCACTAATATGTAAGTCAATCACAATAATAAAAATCACAATGTAGATGTGGCAAAAAAATAGTGTATCATTCCTATGATTTTTATTTTGATATAGTACCATTTTTGAGTTTCGATAAAAAATGTTATTCCATGAATTTGGTGCCAGCACATTAGTGCCTCGGATACATTGTTACTTCACAGCCCTCCTGTTTGCACTATGTAATGCCTTATAAAATGTCAATTTAGGTTTAAAACCATACATAACCATTACGTCATAGTATTTGAATTACCTTGCCAAAGTCAAGTGAGATCAACATTGGGTAGTGGTAGCTCACTTGTATAGCGGTGGACTATGTGTGTCATAGTGTGGGTTCGAATCCCCCTCGTGACATACCATAGTGTACTGTTAACTTGAAGTAGCTCCACCATTAGCCAATCCCTGCTGCATGCAGGGGGGTTGGCTAGGTCCTTCAAGGCTATACAAAGTCGAGCAAAACCCTACTCTAAAACTCAAAAATGAAAAACTCAAACCCGCAAAGCTTAATGACCATGACTGCACTAGTTGACCATTTTAAAATGTCTTATTTTAGCTTTGATTTGGCTTATTATCTGACTCAGAGTCCAAATTGGTTGCTGGTCGCATAAAAAGGCAAATCATAGCCGAAAGGAAGCGAAATAAAAATACAAATATTTAACGATAAATCACCTTGATTTTAAGATGGATACTTTCTGAGAAAAAGCTTACTATGGATTCAATTTCTTTTATTATGTTCATGAATTATCAATGCTTTTGTATTGATTGCCAAGATATTTTGGCTAATTGGTGGTTTTCAAATTCAAAACATGTAAAATGAACAATTGAACAGATATGAAAAATTTGAGTCAAGCTTTTCTAGATAATTATAGGGTATATGAATTTTAGTATTGAATAGTGTTTTTTGGTAATTCAGATGTTTTTCTCTCAATTATATTATGGTACACAAGTGATAGTTGTAACATTTACTCTAAAGCTTCAAAACAAAATTTTCAATCAACCTGTAGTTTTCAAAACATTTTATAGCATTATCTAAGACTATTACCTACAGTCCTACACAACAAGGTGTTTAAAAATTTGTAAAAATCGAAGTAATAATATGAGAGAAAACCCAAAATAATCTTTCCTGATACCTAGTCTACTCTAAACTTGCAGCAGCTCCACCCACTAGCCAATCCCCGGTGCCTAGCAGGGGGGTTGGCTAGGATGGTCAAGGCTATACAAAGTGGAGCAAAACTACCCAAAACTCAAAACTCAAAACCCGCAAAACTTAATAGTCATGACTAGGCTAGTTGACCATTTTATCATGTCTATAATATGAGTGTAAAACCATTGTCATGTTCTCATCTATTATTGTGCAAGTGTAGATCTATATGTACTCAAGGTTATAAAAGACTATTAACTTGTTATAAATTTGAAATTTAAGTTCTCTATTCTGTTTTGCACAGCTAAACCGTTCATTGATTGAAGCTGTAAATATTGGCGGTACAGATAATGTAATTAAAGGTAATCATTTTGTTTTTATGTTAAAAGTTTCATTATTTTACAAAACATTTTTCTGGAATAATTGAAGAATGTGACTATTTCTTATTTTTGATTAGCTTGTGTCAGTTTATGTATTCCACGGTTGGTTTACACAAGTACCTATAATGTTGTGTTTGGAGGTCAACAGATTATGAATGGTAATGAAGAAAAAAATTCTGACTATTTCCCTCCTGAAAAGGTATATCTTACAAAATTCTATGACCTTTCCCCCCATTCTATATAAGGCAAATTAACTTGTCTATTTTGGTGATGTCATTTTTGTTAAAGTTCTTCTATGATGGTTGGTGTAATTCAAAACAGTGCTATTAAATCTTAAACACCTAAGAATGAATTTTTGAAAATGTTTTCAAGCTCCTGAGGCTCCAATGTCATTTTAAAAGAATAATTTCATTTTTTCCCCAATGCTCTCTACGTTTGCTTGTCCATTGTAATGTACAAATAGCTTGTAGTTGTGTGAATGATGAACATTCATGCTGGCACACATACCAGAAACATGCGTACACATTTGTGGGGCATATATGGATAATCTAATTTTTTACTTCCATTTCAGCATCCTGATTATTATTCAAGAACAAAGTCCTATGCAGATAAAAAGATCTTGTCTGCCAATGGTACACAACTTTCTGATGGGCATGTGCTTAGCACATGTGCCCTCCGTTTGGCAGGTGTTTATGGACCTGGGGAACAGAGGCACCTGCCAAGAATCGTGGTATGCTCGAGCTTTGGTTTGAGAATATTGCATGAAACATTCACGTAAAAGCATGAATGCTTTTGGGCTCAATTCAAAAGATGGCCATTACATAAGCCGTATACAACCATCCAAGTGCCCACCCTCTCATAACAGCCCTCCCCCCACTTTTTCTTAATGTCCTTAAGAATCATGTAGTATATATATATATATATGCACTCTCTTGTAACAGCCCACCTCCCAGTTTGAGAACATTTCAATTTAACAGCCATGGGTGCTTGGATGGACGTATACGGTGCATATTAGATATAATCCATGTTTGGTTTGTGTCTTTTTGGTAGTTCAGTCTGGCACACAACCTCCACCCCAGATTTGATCAGATATGAGTTTAGAACTGTACCCCTAGAGAGCACTGAGCACAGGTTAATAAACCATCTAAATGATTCTCAAATAGAGTCTCGCTGATCTCTGGTGTTATGATGTTGTGTGGGGTAAAAGTTAATAAATGAGCAAACAGATACATTGCGAACAGAAATGTATAATAAAAAGGAATTAAGTAAGCCGAGATAGTTATGGTGATGCAGACTTCCACTCTCACTGTTTCCTTGATAATCAGTGAGACACCTCTATAGAATTACCCTATACATACATTACTGAATTTTAGAACAACTGTATATATATATTTACTAATTACTGAATTTAGATACCCACATGCATTTTGTATTATAAAAAAATATTGTTTTTATACATAAATCCATATGCATTTTATTTTATTACAACACAATAAAACATTACATATTGAGATCATGACCAATCTGAACTAGTTTTCTTTAACCCAAGTTAGATGCTCTGCTTTGACCTCAATTGATCAGGCTACTCTAATCAATAGGTTAATGATGGAGTTGGGATCCAGAGATTGTTCTCACCCCAGAAATGAGTTAAACAGTTGGACACAGTGGGGGCTGGTTTTGTGTGAATTCAGATTTCTTAGGTGGGCACCAAATTTCCGTTGTGCATCAGACTGAGCATGACATATTACATAAATGTGAAGGTGTAGTTAATTTTTTCCCCTTGAGTGTTACAGGATGAAACATTTGAATACTCAGTGCATTACTTTGTCACCTAGAAAATGTATGTGCATATTTATATACAGCATATACCATATATGACCATCCAAGCGCCAGGGCCATTAAATTGAAATTTCCTCAAACTGGGGCTGTTTCACGAGAGTGCAGTTATTACATAATTCTCCAGGACATTTAAGAAAAAGAAGGGGGAGGGCTGTTACACGAGGGTGGGCACTTGGATGGTGGTATACGATACATCACAAACCTAGCCTAAAAAATTGTAAAAGCAATTTTGTCACATTTCTCAATTTCTATGTCCATAGGGTTATATTGAAGCAGGATTGTTTTCTATGGTATATGGTGCAAAAGACTCGTTGGTCGACTTCCTTCATGTTGACAATCTAGTCCAAGCTCATGTGAAAGCTGGTGAAAAACTGAAAGCTCATGACTCTGTAGTGGTTAGTGTTTATAATACCATTAGAATTGATAAGTAAATATACGATAAGAGACTAATCTAAATATTTCTATCTATAATGATACATGATTGGCAATATTTACAACTTATTAAGGTGTAAAATGTAAAGGTGGGAAATATAGGTGAAAGTGGTATTTATAGACAGGTTCTGTTATATCTTTATATTATCTTTATTGGATGTGCAACTTCTTTTACAGGCAGGACAGGCTTACTTTATTTGTGACAGTAAACCAGTTAATAATTTTGAGTTCTTCAGACCATTGGTAAGTTTATTTATATTGGCACTTTTGTTGCATGCAGGTTAAATGTATAAAGTGTATGGAGGAATATTTACACCAGTATTTTTTTTTCTTTTAAAATACAAAAGAACATTTATATTAATATTATCTGATAGTTTCCCACAACACTAAATATCAAAGTGATATGAGCATATATGATGTTTATTCATTTAATATGCTGTACCTGGTGTACAATTAACTCTAGGAATGTCTGTTCTGCAGGTAGAAGGCCTTGGTTATACATTCCCAACAATGCGACTGCCGGTGTCTCTGGTCTACTTTATTGGTGAGAAAGAGTTAGAATATTTTTGTATTAATGTTCATAAAAACCAAAGGCAACTGCATCAATGGAAAGAGTTTTAAGTTAATCTTTAATTTTCTCAAAGCCCATTGATGCAGTTGCCTCTTATAAAAACATCCCTCCATATTTTCTAAAACATATTTAATGTCTTAATTTTTTTTAGATAAATAAATTACAACGCCTTTTGGTACCTGTCATGGAAAAAAATAGACTAAACTTTCAATAGCTTGTTTGCAGTTTTGTTAGGTCAATCAAAAGTCCTCAGGCTGTCTCATGACAGTGGATGAAAATAAAATCTCTTTTCTACCAGTATATTATAATCTTCTTATGATAACATTTGCCACTGAATAAATACATAGAAGCTTTTTTTCCAATTGTCCTAAGTGATTACCCGTAGTAACTGAATGATATTTTTTCATTGCAGCATTCATCACGGAAATGATGCATTTTGTCATTGGTCGTGTGTACAACTTTCAGCCTCTTTTAACAAGGACCGAGGTATAATTTGAATATAGAAAAATTGCTTGACAAATGTTTATTACTAGTAACAATTTGTGGTCTGTATAATTTATATTTCATTAATTTGTCATGCAAAAACCCTTGTTAAGGTAGTCCAAGTGTAAAAAATATAAATGATTTACAGTAGTTTTTGCTGCTGATTATGTTGGGTACAGTTATATGATCAAAATTAAAGCATTATAAAAAAATTCTGTTTAGTATTTTTGAAATATTATTTCAAATTTTCACGTGAAAATCAACTGAACATGAAAAAAAAGTATTGCTTTTAGTACATCATTTGACTAAGCTAAACTGTGTGAACCTTATAAATTATTCTAGTAACTTGGTAGACAGCATATGGATTCATGTTAGTTTGTCTCTTTCATTTTCTTGCTGTTAACTATTCTAAAATGATCAAAACTTTTCTTTACATATCTCTATTACATGTTTCATGTTCTCAAATACAAATGTTGATGAACATTAACATTTGTATTTGAGAAGGAGTCTGTTGACTTGAAACATGTAATAAAGATATGTAAAGAAAAGTTTTGATCATTTTAGAATAGTTAACAGCAAGAAAATGAAAGAGACAAACTAACATGTTTGAACCTTAGATGGCTTTGTATGACTTTCAGTGCAAACAATGCACGGAAAAGGCTGAACTAATTAGAAAGCCCTGAATCAGTTGTGGTCTGGCTTAGGGTTTTATATATGGACTACTTTAATTAAGACTACAGTTTATCAGAATGATACAAAATGCAATATCATGACAATGAGTGAAATATTTTTATTTCTCTTACCAAGTTCCACCAAAGGGTCCATGATATAGTACTTTCCGAACCTTGTGTCTAATGACGTATTTTCATGTTATTGTGTTAAATTTTTACAATGACGATTGGTGAATTCCCATATATGTACATGAACATTTACGAATTAAGGTGTATTCTCGTGTATTCAGGTTTATAAAACTGGTGTGACGCACTTCTTCAGTACAGCAAAAGCAAAGAAACACTTTGGATATGTACCCACAATACAGGTGACTGGAAACCCATTTTCGATTTTAGCTAAATTTTTTGTGTACATGTCTGTATTCTGTATAGTATTCAATCTGTGGATGTGTTATATAACTTACCCATATTTTGCTTTCTTAGAATGATTTGACGGAAGTTGTTCAGTGGTTTAAAGATCACGGTCATGGAAAGGAAGAAAGAGCAAAAGTTCCTCATGGTGGCTACACAATGAAAAGATTCTTGTCAGATCTTGCATTAGTCATCATATTTGTGACAGTTATATTTTCAATTTTACCAAGTGCAAAATAGCAAATACAAAATCATAATATATACATGTAGTATGATTGTGTTAGTATGAGTGTATACAGAATATTTGAGAGGAAATTTAGAACGGGATTGTTTTAATTAATTATATAATTTTTGCAAAATCAATTGTTAAATACTCATTAGTAGGAGACTATGGGGGATAAGAATAGTACCTTTTGTAAGGATTTACATGCATACAGCAATATTCTTCAAGGTTATTCAGACAAATACTTTTAGATGTACATGTGTCATTGCGGTTATCTGTTCGAAATCAAAGGAATTTCAATTATTATATTTCTATAATAAAATTGAGATGGTTTATATATATTTTTTACATATGAAATGGAATGTATGTGTAAGTCAATGATTTTTTTTTAATAATTTATGTACAATCAGTATTTTTTATATAAATTTTAATTATTCAATAAAATTATATATTAAAAGAATTAGTTGATAAAAATAAAACCCCGAACAAATCTGATAAAATCATTAACATTTATTTAATATATTAGTAGTTCATTTAACAAAAAAACAAAATATGTTAGTTCTAACTCTCTACCAGCGCACTCCCACTCTTCTGGTAGCAAAAAAACTAAACATCAACAGCGTTTACTTTACGATTATTAGTTCTTTAGCATGCAATGAACATACATAATATATATATATAACATAACACATGAATTATGAAATGCAGTACCGATAACATCACAATTCGCGTGAAATCAGTAGAACATTTATGTCAGGATAAGAAAATTAAATTAACTAGTGCATGTTAACAAAACTGTGAAAATAAATTATAAATATTATAAAGTACTGTATACAATATGTACTTTGTTCAGAATGCTCGCATACTCAAGTGTACAAGTATTGGACATTTGCTCCAATATATAAGCAGCAAGAATCACAACACCACTTACAACTGTGAAGAAGACTACTCTGGGAGTATTTTTACATGGGCAACGTAGATACAGGACAATGCACACCTAGATTTTATTTAAATACAGTCATATAAATATATGTCCTAAGTCATTTTGTGAGGACTGTGGCAACTCATATGATCATGATCAAGATACAATGATTTGCCTGGCAGTAAATGCTCAGAAATGATTCAGCCTGGCGGAAAAATGTATCAGCACCTTTGCTTGTGTATCCTACAAAAGTCTCATCTTGTATGAAGGTGGCACAATTGTCATAGTGAAACTAACAAAAAACAAAGAATTAATTTCATCCACATCGCGTTGCACAATTAATTGTGAATTCATCGATTTACATACAAATAATAATTTTCAATGAATGCCCGTTATGTCACAAAATGCTGAGAATGAAGCAATTGATTTAGTTAGATAAGTCTGATAGTGATTTGTAATTAACAGCAAGCAAATAATGGTACAAAACATAAAAAAGTATTTAAATATCGACTTAACTGAACACAATTTTTTTTTTATCAGCAATATCAGATTCAGGTGTTGTTCAAAGTTAGAGTTAAAGACGCTCACAATGATTCTTTTTAAATGAATAAAACAGAACTTACCAAAACACAAAATATGACTAACAAGATTCTACATAAATTGTTAAGAACTAACAAAACAGCTACGTTTTACACAACTGAATTGTAGTTGAACAAAGCCAAGATCATAGCATATCAATTCAACCTGAAAAACATTTTACAAACTTACCTATTTCAAACATTTTTCAAACACAAAATAATGTACATAATATTTTATATATTTAAGATGCTAAAATAGCACAACTTGGTCCAAACGTCTATAGTTAAACAATATTACCCCATTTTTTTTTTTTCTGGAACTTATATGCTCAAAAACACTTGAGAGCAATGTGACAATGATAGCATGTTTACTTTGAAAGTTGAAATCCTTATAATGGAAATTACCTAACCCAGTAAATAGAAAAACATTTGAAGCAGCATTTGATGTATAACTTACAAAATACGCACAGAATTTTTAACCAACTACTTCAAATTTTACATCCATAATCTGTATGCCCGATGATAAGAATTAACAGATTTTTAAGTCTCAGAAAGAATTGCCATAATTACCATTAGACAGGTTGATAGTAGCACGTGAAAGGAATACATTGTATCAAAATTAATAGAAGAGTTAAATTCCTAATGAGACAAAACTATTGTACTGAGAGATGTTGCGTTTAAGAATGTCCGAACAAGGGCCAAGCACGCGTTCGAACCGGCCTCGGTCAAGTTTGACACATTTCAGCTGACCCTTGGCAACAACTGTGGCAGCGCGTGGGCGGTCCAGTAGGAGGGCAATCTCACCTGCAAAAAAAACGCCAAACAGTTCTTCAATAGATCATTGTTCTCTTAAAAACAATTAAAAAAAATTGTACCCTCTATGTATGAACAGAAAAAACAAACAAACAAATACTGGGAATACTTAAATAATCATGACCAAAATTAGTCATGTTTGTGTCTGTTTTGAAATAGCTAATTTTAACGAACGCATTATAGCACTGGTGATTGAAATTAAGTTTTAATTCACTTTTCCAAGTTTAAATGTTGATAGTGAATGCAGATGGATATTTAACATACACAGTTTTGATTTCTTGCACAAGTAATGGGGGGAAAAAATTACCAAAGTAATCTGATGGCCCAAGTTTGCCGACTTCCACAGGCTCCTCTCCTTCACCACGACTCTGCATTACGATGGCGGAGCCCTAAGAAAATACATAACAAACTTTCAAACTTGGTGCTGATATTCATAATTCATAATGGTAATGACCAGAATGTTTGTTTCAATGGGTAATTTCCTGTTATTTGATTTTCTCTAGTATCACCTTCATTTATGGGAAATTAGCTCTTAACCCTCTTATTGCCACGCATTGACAAAAGTACAGGTAATGGCTGCCCTGACCTTTCAAATTTCTTGTTGGAAAATCATGTATTATTCCTCTCAAATGACACATCGGATTTTATGTTGCATGCCGGATCACAAAAAGGTGCTTGGTGTGTGAGAATATGTCAATGGTCAGTAACTAGTATTTCTTATTAAATAATTGTCATTTTAGAATCAACAAGCCGAAGATGAAATATGTTTCACTAACACTCAGTATCTTGATGTTTGAAAGCGTTTATACAATAACATAGTGCAAGTAAACATGTATCATTATTAGGATTACATTTTGTATATGGTATGTGGTGTTTCATTAGTAGCTTCAATAAAACAATGCTAAGATTAGTACAAATTTTGTAACTATACAATTTAAAAATCTGATGACAATCTGTCAAATTCGAACTAATTTTTTTGAGCATAAAGAAGTAAAACCATGACCACCTATTGTGAAAATAAGAAACTACAAGCGATTTTATACACATAACAAAGTTGTTTAACTTGCCAATACATGTAGGGGATGTTCTTCATATTTCTTGTTTTTGCCAAAAACAAGTAATATGATTTTACACACGTAGGTGAATTGGTATGTTGAAATTCCCATTATTTTAGGCTCAGGAATAATTCTTATTCAACACATTCAAAACGAGATGGAGTAAAGATAGACGGCATTTTTATTACTTAAATTAATTTCCCAGTCCTGGCGTAGAGGATCAGCAAACATTGGTTATAAGAGGGTTAAAATATACGACTGCACTAATATTCATACTACCAAATCTGCAAATTGGCTGGATTAAGTGTGCAACTTTTACAATAGCTGAATGTATATTGCTTGAAAATAACCCAAAATCTATTCAAGTAAGCACATCAAAACAAAATGGTGATTTATAAATCTGGAAAGACTGGTATTCATTATTTTAAAACAACAACATCAATCAGACAAAAAGGCTCAGTTTGGTATAGTTCCAAATGAAATTCAATAATTCACCTCGATAATGATGAAGAAGTCATCACCGGGTTCTCCCTGCCTCACGATCTCAGATCCTTCCTCAAACTGGATCGGCTCCAGGGCATCAGCCACAGTGAGACGTTCCCATTTGTCCAGGGACTCTGGAATGAAGAATATTTGCTTTATTATACAGACTAGAATGATTTTTACATCTATCTTCTTACTGGATGATTTTAACATTTTGAATATAGCATATAATATAAACAGCGATAAAAGTGTCTTTCATCACAAATTTGCATCAGTATAGTGAAAGGTATTCACTTGCATCAATTGAATGGGGCGCTTTGAAAAATTTGTCAGACTGCACTGAAGGGACAAAGACAAAGTGGGTTTGAAGTGGCATACTATGGTCATCCATTGATCATCAACATATATCACTATTTTTGTTTGAGTTGTGGTTTCAAATCTCCAGACTGTGACAATAGTTATTTTCTCTCAGTTTGTTCACTCCCAAAATAGCATAGACAATCAAAATTTTTTTTAAATTGCACGCATACATTGATTTTCTGGCAAATGTGTAACATTCAGTTGACGATTTAATCTGTTATGATTAGAGATATTTATCTCCTTGATTATCATCTTAAATAAATATCATAATATTCAATTAAATGCACATGATATAAAGAAAATTAAATTGAATAAACTATTATCGAAGTTTGAAGAAGTATTGAAGATACCTTGATAGTGTAGTAAATGAACTGAAGAATAGAACTGAGGGGAATATTGCACAAATTCGGGCAGTGAATTAACAAACTTACAAGTACTAAACATAGCATATTTCTTCAATACTTTCCTCACTGTGAGGGGGACATCCTTTTTATGTTTGATGAATTTTCATTTCATGATAAGCATTACACTAAACCACTTGATTCACTATCATTAACTGATATATTTATTTATATAGGATAAGATACAATTGTTAACATTTACAATCTTCACTGGTTCTTTATACCAAAGTTGTGAAATGATAATAAACTGTTATATGAAACTGGATATTGATAAGCTCTTATGTATTTGAATACATGAAAGTGCTGAATTAATATCAAATTGTTAAATAGTATGCCAAAGAAATGAAAATAGATTTATTTTTAATTTTTCATAGTTTGTCAGTGCACTTAGGCAAAAGAAAAAAGAATGATTTAAAAGAAAAAGGAAACATTTGTGTTCCAAGTGTTCAAGGCTGAGTCTGGGTTAAGTCCTAATGCGATAAAAGTGCTCAGAGAAAGTGTTGGTTCTTACTCACCAAGGATGGAAACCTTTGAGAGGAAGTCCTCATACATTTTCCTTTTTCTAATTGTACTACCCTGAAAAGATGAAAACAGAAAACCAATATTCAAACATCTTAGACTTTAATATACTAAAGTAATGTTTTTCCAATAATCATTCAGTGTATTAAGTCCACATTATACTTTCCACTTGAAACAATGAATTTGTCAACAATTAGTAGATTTACTAGATGATTCTTCTGTTAAAAATAATTTGAAAAGAAGGTAATTACCATGAGAATTCGTCTATAGCTGTCTCGGTCAATTCCCCACAATTTTACATCTGTTTTGGCCTAAAAGTAGCAAATGAACTTGTAATACTTGTTACAATACAGTTTTTAATAGAATAGTCAATACAACATACTTTTATATTTTTGTATATTTTGGTTTACACTTTATAACACTTAATAACATATGTTGTCATCTGGTTTAACTCATTTTAAACAATTCATTTTGTAAAGTTCAAAGTAAGGAGAAAACAAAACTACCTTAATTGTAGCTGCTCTTGGTGTACCATAAATAAGAGCGAGCTCTCCAAAGCTCCCACCATCACCAATGGTGGACACCCAGTCATTGTTGACGTACACCTGCAAAACAAAACAAAAATTCAAAATCAAAAATCTTAAAAGATAATCTATTTTGTTTAATTTTCTGTTTATGCATCGTTACAATACTGTGTTAAAAGTAAACAAGTAGTGGTTCCCTCGAACTGAAATTGTCACTATATAAATTGGCTAGTAACTTGCATTTCTAATAATAGCCAAAACCTACATGTGTAACAGATACTTAACCCTCTCGACGCCAGCCCGTAAATCCCACTATATACCCCCTGAGTGCCAGACACGCATTTTTTGCGTGGCGTGTTATCCACTGTGGGGGTCTTCACTTGTCATAGTTGAAATATGATCCTTTGTAGCTCTTACGTTTTTCATCAGAACATTTTCACATTTACAGTACACATTCAGGGAGACGGTCTAGTTTTTCTTATTTTTTACCATTGTAAATAAAGATACATACAGCATCAAGTTAAATTTTGACAATTTCGGAAATTCGCCCATTCATTTGACACCTTGCGTGGTTGATTTTAAATGTCGTAGTATCAGTAAAATTTTAAGTGCAGCGACTTTTTATCCAGGATAGACACAAAAACACCATAAACCATCCCTATTTCATAATAATATATTTTACTTACAATATTACGGACCAAAAACGTGTTCAAACTTAGATTTCTTATCATCGTGAAAGTTTGACAAGCATCACTTCGATCAACCGACTAACATGCATCCGTTTTTGATAGAAAAACTAGATATCTGATGTCCACACTTATTGGGTAGTTTGCCAAACGTATTATTTGTGATCCGGTATCAAGATATAATAAGATGAAGCATGGATGACGAATAATATGATAATTCTTCTTCAAAATTTTCAATTTTAGGTCACAAGATTGCAGATCTTCGATTTCAAACAATTTCGAAAATCAGCCTTTAACAGGCGGCAATCAAAAATAGATATGTAAAGCGCTCTTGATAAAGGCTTATTATAGTGTCAACGTAGTTTTTGCGGCGGTGAACCTTAGAATACAGCTATCAAGGCTCAAAATTACTTGTTGTGATACGAGTTTGAGAGTCTAGTTTCAGATTTATTTCGGTGTCTATTCAAAGCTGGTTTGACAAGGTTTCCATATACAACAAGGGTTTTGTTTACGCAAGTAAGAGTATTTCATGGCTCAAATTTGAAGCAGATAATGCGTGTTGGGCGAGAAGTAAATATTCATTCTCAAGAATAGAATTAAGATATTAACACTATGCTGCTTATTTCCTTCTAAA
>CM032669.1:34180599-34224702 GCA_019095985.1 Streblospio benedicti | reverse complement strand
TGAATAATGACTTCTCCTGCGTGTCTGTGGACTGGGAACATGGCATCAAAGATGTCACTGAAAACATGAAAACACATGCTCCAGGTAAACCTTTTTGCCTTAAAGTTGCCGGTAAAAGATGAGAGCTAGGAACAGCACATATATAGGCGCATTATTTTGCTTGAAGTTGCCTAAGTCTTTTTGTTTTCATATCTGTGACAGGAATGGTTTTTGGACATACTACCACTACATGCAACTGTTCACACATTGTTCAAAGATAAAAAGCGTTAGAATAACATGTAACTTTTTTCAATGCTTTCCCAGCAATATCAATACTTTTGTGGGTTATTTTTTTTGTTTGCCAAGAACAATTTTTAATACCATAATTATTGAATTCATATACATGTACTAGGAATAGCCCATAAAAATCCCAGGCATGGGTGATACTCTGCAAAATTGGCTATATTTATCAAAGGTAGTATTGTTTGTCACATATTTATGCAGCGCTATGCCAAGAAATGTAAGATACTTGTATTATCGCTCATGGTGGCGTGTCCTGAATGAATGGTCCGAACAATCGCTTAGTATCAGAGCATAATTTTCTTCCCCAGAAATAATCTGACCTGCACGGTATAATGAATATGAAATATTCAGTGCAGTTATGCAAACTATTTATAGCTTTCTAATGATCCATGGAAAATGCATTTCTACGTAACTAATATAAAACCCTGCATTTTTCTTCAGCTTGCAAGGTGCTTTCCTTGAAGATAAGGGATCGTATGTGTATATGATCATGAACATTATCCTCAACATCCCAAAGGTGATGGCATACAATATTTATGTGCGGCAAAGATCCTCTAAGGCATCCAATTTGCTTTTCAAAGCATACATGCAAACTGCGCCATGAATAATGAAAAATTTGAAGCAAGTAACTTGAAATACTGCCTTCAATTGAGATGTTATGAATTTCATTCAAAAGTTATATTTCTTAATAACAAACTCTGTTTCACGCTTTTGCAATAATGAGCCCTGTTCTCATAACCATGACATGTTCACCGTGTTCAAGGAACAGTGAAACCGATTAATCTCTCTGTGTCACGTAATAGTCAATGTAATTACTCTCCATGATTCTGTTAACGATCTCTGCATGACTTATTCTGCAATCGAGGTTTACATATTGGATATCTATAAATGTTCAATCATTTGTTCTGAGCGAGTTACATCTTTTCGCCCTATTTGAAATCTATTTTGTCCTTTATTATCATATTCTATCCCATAATAATCCATGGCGTTTGACAACCTATCTCAAATTGTGCTTTAAAAACAAAATGGAACATGAAAATCGAATCCATGTAGAAGCCACTTTATGGTTTTGTGAATAACACCTCATTAGTTTAACACTTTATAAAAATGATCTGAGAAATGAGCATCACGGTATTTAAAGTGTGTGTGCGTGAGTTTGTGTGTGTGTGTGCGTGTGCGTGTGTGTGTGTGTGTTTGGGGGATAAAAAATTGGGGAGGGTGGGGAATTAGGGAAAAACAGGTATTCTAAAAAAAAATTGGGGAGGGGGGGGAATTAGGGAAAAAACAGGTATTGGCTATACTGAGCTGCTACATCTATCTTTCACATTGAGATTACATTATAAATGAATGACTAATGTATCTAGTAGTATCTATCATCACATGGCAGGTAGGCGTCAATCATTGTCCATCAGAATCATTGACCTGAAGAGAATGGTTAAATTCTAAATCAGATTGAGCACTTTGGCTCATCATCTTTATTCACCAATAACTAATTGAGCTTGGATTCAGTGAAACGCATCTATCAACAGCATGCCTGCTGATCAGTAGTCACGGATTATTGCTTTGTCAAAAGTTAAACTGCAGCCTGATACTGCCTTTAATGGACCAATTTCACGCACATGCTCTTTCACTTCTGATACAACATTCTGTTCCCAATTCTGACGTCTTAAACGTGTACTAGCTAAGTCATGAAAGAATTGAAGAGCAGTTGTTGGCATACAGATATTCAGAATTGAGTATATTTTAGTACATGTATCACATGGTAAAGAGCCTCTTTTTGGTTTCAATATGGAAGATATGCGAGATTAGTTCATGCTGCTTAATTAAACAAGTGTAAATGATGATGTCTAGCAAAAAATCCCTTGATTTCTGAGACCAATAAAGTGTTAAAAGAATTCATCAGCAGAGCTTTCCCACATGATGAAATGCATAGTCTGATAATTTCATGATCAAGGGTGCCTGCAATTCACTACACTAAATGTCACCAATGGAAACATCAATAGCATAGCTCTATATGGGTGATTGTATCACATTGAATTCTATTGGGTGATAATGGACGAGTTTATTCTTACAGAAGATCAAACCTTGTCCCTCTTTAAATCTAAACTGTGTTACTGCCAGTTTTTTTTTTTTCTTTTTTTTTTTAGCTGTCCTACCCATACTTTGAGAAACTAAGACAGGATTTAATTGATTGATTGTAAATATATAGATCTTTGGTACATTTCTTTGATTCCTGACAAGTTTTGAGTACATTTGAAATGTAACATTACCCTTCTACAAAACATTTGAAAAAGAAAGAACTTCATACCCGGTATTTCGAATACCCCAAAAATCTGGGAGTTCTGAAGCTTACCTTCGTTCATTGTCGTCTAAGTGAGCAAATAGCACATTTTTTCCAATTGCTTTGGATAAAGCTGCCATCGTCTTGTAATCTTTGGGCACAACCTGGAATATTAACAAAATACAAACATTTAAAAACATTTAAAACCGGAGGGTAGCTCAAAGTGAATATTATTTGCATACCCCAAATATATCCAACTACACATATCTAATAGGATGGGTTTAGCAATGAAGACTGCAGTTCATCAAGGTTCACTGTGCAAAGCTCACTGCTCTATCATAACAATTGATGCACTTTCAGTTCCCATTGTGAATGCCCTGTGGGAAATATTGTTTGCCAGATACTTGGATCATCATGACATAATTTGCTGACTGTTGTCAGATAAAGTATATAGTAAACTGACCCTTGGAATGGAAAAAAGAATCTCTTTTGAAATCTTATAAGGCAGACCAATCAATATTGTTGGGACTTCAAGCTGTTGAGTACAAGGTCCACCTTGTTCTGTGGTAGTATAAGACAGATGCAATAAAATATATTGTCCACATGATTATAAATTCAAACGACAAAACATCTAATTCTCGAGAAAACCCCTTCACTTTCTTTTCCGTGACAACAAATGCACGTGTGGCTTATTGATGTTAACAAGAAAACGTTTTGAACGTGTAATGTATAATATTTCTTAACAATGTAAAAAGCAAGGATGCATACGTTAAATATCATATACATATAACGTTTAAACGTTCACATGTTTGTTCAAAATATAAGTCGTGATTTGTCTTTGTTACATGTACAATTTAAGGCACAGTAAACTGGTATTTAGCAATGTCTGCTCCAATTGCGTCCAGTATGTTGTATAATAATGTGTACTGGTGAGTTTTAATTCATAACTAGCAGAATATATGGAACTTCAAATGTAGAAATATCATGTCAAAGACAGCCACATTCTCATACATTTGTATGCGCACTGGACAATGTTTTCACATCGTTGCTGTGTTATCACATGATCTACGACGCGAGGGTTTCCTTGTTATTTATACTTGACCTAGCCAAAGCAAAATCACACTGAGGGTACCAATGGTTCTATTTCAATGGGCTTGGCCACCTTTTACTAAGGTCCCCACGGGTACCTCGAGTACTCGTCCACGAGGAGAATATGTCTATTACTCGAGTAAAAGAGTTGTACTCGACACGTATGATAAATTGTTATTTCGCAGCCATTTTGCCAGTTAAAATGGCTGTGAGCTTACTTCTATTGTGTTCTTTCAAAACAGCTTGTGCCTAAGTACCAACAGCCTAAAAGATCCTTCGTTGGTAATGGATCATCACCACCCACGCAGGCACCACCTATTCATCTTATCAAATTGATTGAAATTATACCAGGACTTTACAATTTACAAAAACAGATTGAGGTTGAACTCCACTGTACCTTTTTAACATAGGATGATGCATCCTCTTCTGTGTAAACCTCTGCACTGACAGCACCTCTTCTGTTGCGGCCCTTCTTCATGGCCTGCATGGGTGGTGGTGAGGCATCCTCCTCTTTCTCTTCTTCAGCTGGGGCAGAGCTGGTTGTTGCTGGGGCTGGGGCTGCAGCAGGACTGTCTGAGGACTTGCTTGCTTCATCCTACAAAATACAAAAATACAAACTTGTATTACTAGATCAAGGTCAAGGTTTTTATACAGAAGATATAAATGGTTATAACTTGTATTCATTACGTTTTTCTTTGCATTAAAAAGTTTAAAAGACATCACTCATAGAAGTGTTCTTTGTAGGAATAATCTATTCTTCAGAGTAGAACAACAGTTCAGTCAAAAGCTCATTCGAATGAGTGTGTGATCTTATGAACATATCATAATAATCATTTAATGAAATCTTTAGCAATTGAAATAATTGCTTATCGAACAGACATTATTTGTGAATTGCAACAATTAAATTTGTCAATAATTTACCACTGCGTAAGGCAAATATTTAAGTAAAAGGTTTGATCATAATGTACTCCTTTCTATATGTGCAGCTTCAGGTATTTTTCTTTTGTGAGAATAGTCATGTAATGAAGATTTGAAATACATCATCCAGTTAGTGAAGAACAGTCCAAATTAATTAAGTAGTTTAAAGGGAAACAAGAAAACAATAATTATCTTTTAATAAATGGTTCCTGAAAAAGTTTCAATACACTATACAAAAGTGAATTTTTTTAAAGTGAAAATGTTGAACAAAGAGCCCATGTCTTTGTCATGTTCTCTAAAAATATAATCTCATAGGAATCCCAAGCATCAGCTACTTTCTACCTCCAAAAAGATTAAAGTTGAGCACTTTCATACATAGACAAAATGCATCTACATAAGTGTTTTATCCCATGTAATGACAAACTATAACTGAATCCCTTGCCAAGTTCAAAATTCATATGCACTCATACATAAGTACCCCAGAGTTCTTTTTATAAGGCAACTTGTACTTTTGTTTCTGATGCATTTTTCTTATTCTTTTCATTAGCTTCATTTAATCAGCTGCAGAAAATATGGCATTTCGTTATATTTAATCAGCCCACTAATTGATACACTGCCTTATGAAGTACAGGTATAAACAGCTTTCCAACACAGTTTACACTGAACAACAATAAAAATGCATCATCTTCAACTGCTATTCTATACAAAGAGCCAACCAAAAAGATAATAAAGAATTTTTTGTAAATTTAAAAAGGATTTTTCTTCTTTGCAAATTTGAGAGTTTTACATATAAAAAATATTGGTTGAATTTACAAGAAAATAATTTCAGTCTAAATTGAACATTGGTACTTTTCGCATTGCAAATCAATTAGAAATCAATCACAGTAAAACAGACAAGTCATTTTCAGCATTGCCAAGTGCCATTGTTTATTGAATGTTTTTGATTCAATTTAGCAAATTTCAACACAGATTACAGATATTGTATTCAATTAAAAAAAAAAAAAAAAAAATCATTTCATTGAAGATGAAGTAAAAATCTAAGAGATGATCAAGATTGTGAATCCAATAACACCACTTGGGTCTCTGAAGACATAGATTGCTCTCCTGTATCAAAATTGCTCTTTTCTTTGAACATTTCTAAAGAACCACAAATTTCTATACATGGTGCTGAAAAATAATTTTTAGATGACAATTCACTTTTTGCAATCGATTTATGATATGCAGTGCAGGAACTAGATTTAAAATATACAAGTTCATTATAACGGCTTTGAAAGCTGTAATTAGCAATGTTTTTGTAGAACAATGATTGATCCTTATCTTGAGGATGTGCAGATAAGCTAGTCCAGATAAACAGAAGAATCTTGATGCCATGTTTCAAGTAACAATATCATTGTGAAAGTATTATTAAGTATGAAGACCACACAACTGTACTTTCTGTAACAGACTTTGAAAACAGATTTGTTAACATTAAAAACATAAGCTGCGCAATCATGGAAGATTATAACAAGTGAGGTCAACAAGGTATAATGAGCTCCGTTCCAAAAGATAGAACATTGTTGGATACAAAGATTATGACGAATTTACAAAACTTGTTTACCAAAAATTAGTGACAAACAGTACCTTGAATCGGCCATACATTTTGAGCAAGGAATTAAATCACACAAGCGTCAATAAAATTGAACAAACATGAATTATCCACAGTATGAGAAATGTTAATAGCCTTCTATAAATGTTTTGAGCGATTAATGTAACGCCATAAATATGTATGGATCTAAAAGAAGTGATAGCTTCAGATAGTACAATTGGACAAAGTAAATACTTCAATAATTCACATTTCAAGGTTATCATTTTGTTTTGGATAATCAAAATAAGACTGCCCATATGATAATGCTTGTTTGACAACGAGATTCATCTTGCCTTATTCATACGTTTTCTGAAGTGAAGGCGACATACAAAGTGTAACAATCCTAAATTTTAGTTATCAAATGGATTTTCAAAAGTACAAATATTTTCATTGATAAGAATTTCAAGTCCAGCAAATTACATTTGCATTTAAAAAAAATACTACCATGTATAATACATTTTAGTATAAAAAAGTATTTACTTACACTGGAGTAAAACAAAGGATAAAAAAGGTTCCAGCTTTCCTATTAAGTAATACTTTTCTAACACATCAGAGAACTTATTATCAAACACGCGAATATCTGCATTTAAGGATGGGTGGCCAGAATCATACATATTGAAAGATTACAGTTTTAAAGATGGTCTATTATAGAAAATTATCTGCAGGCTTTAACAATTGTGATAAAATCCTGTCCCAACAATTCACTTGATGACTTCCCTAACAATTTGTAAGTGTGCACAGTGTTACAAGTGCTCTATGCCACATCAATGTTGAATGCTACATGAGCAATACTACATATATGTACAACGTAAATACATCACTGGGGAAAAGAACTAGCCCGTAACTCGTACTACCGGGGAGTAACCCCAACAAATATGGAGGAATCTGTCAATGATTTTAATTCATGGTTTAAAAGGCAGGTATCAACAATGGGTGTGTACAGTCAGATTGCTCATATTGAAGAAATGTCAAACTCGTCAAACATACCTTTCAAACCATGAATTTTAGTATCAAATAATTAACAGATGTATACACATTTGAATCAACAGACTACACCTCAATCTTTGTTGTAGTAACTCCCGAGTTATGGGTCACGGCTTTCCCCCCTTGGTGTGCATCAATATATATGCAAGTAAATATCACAAAGTGCACAGCTTAGGCTAGCACAACTTATGCTGCTCTCTATCTATAACTTGCACCCACTAATGCCACGGGGAGTAACATCATGAATCCAGAATGAGTAAATTACTCCATGATCATGAAAATGTACACAATCACGGCAATAAATCTGAATGTCTACACGCCAAACACAGGTTTTACTTTGCTGTCTGAAATATGTTGCACATTAAATTCATTGTTTGGTGAAGGACCCCGGGATTATAATAACTTGATTTGTTAAAAATAATATGAGAAAAGGGTACATGCAATCATTGCTATTTCAATATTTCATTGGCAGTTAGATATTAGCCACATTTCAAATTCAAATAGCTCTGCTTCTGATAAGTACAACCTTAATGAATAACATAAATTGCATATGTATGCAAGTCTGATGCCATTTTGGAGAAGATTGGTTTGGGCACTTAAACTGACAAAATTGCCTATGTCATTGCCTTATTTGTCACTTTGTATTGCTGTCGTAGCAACGCAAATTTACATCTTGGGCTAGTTGGACCCCCAATGAATCCAATCAATGTCCCTGCACAGGATACTTGATTAAGTTACTGATGACATCCACATTTATTTTGGCAAATACTACTTTCACTTTACCTCTTTTTATTTTCTTTTTTTTTGGGGGGGATGGGGGTGGGGGGGTGGGGGTGGGTGTAAACCTGTTTAAGGTTAATGACAGTGTAAGAAATTTGTATTTGCTTCATATATCACTTCTACTATGCGTCACTTTAGTGGCAAAGATAGCAACCTGTGACTGGATCAGGATATGAAAGCGCTACAGAGCTAGCTACCAGGCGTCTCCACCCCACTTGAGAGATTTGCGACTTTCAACAAACAATTTTGCTGATGCTCACTATTGCTTTGTTTTTGATTTTTGAATAATTAGAAATGTATGTATTGAGGTGCATGTACCAGCCCCATGAGGCCGTCCTCTACTACAAACAGCATCAGCTGGCTGCAGAGTATTCAAACAATCAACCACCCCCCCCCCCCAGTCATAACTACTACTACTACGACCTCAAATTGTTCACCATTAACCCCCCAATTAGCCTGGGCGCGGAGTCGGCTCTCCACGCCCATTTTCAGTCAAAAAATCTGCTAAGTCCGAAAAAACAGGGAAAATATCCCTAATTTAACCCTTTCCTTGTGGGTCCGCAGTGAAACTCTGCACCCGCGGCGTCCTTCGGCGTTTCGCGGGGCCTTGCGTTGTCGACCATGCCGTGCCCAGGATAATGGGATAATACAGAAATGGATACACTCTTGCTTATTGTTGATATATAATTCTTAAAGCTATACAGAAAGTCGTGTAGCTGCTATGCCCATAGGATGTCAGTCAGTTGATCATTGTTCGTTTTTTACAGACTTTGTGACTGATTCAACCTGCCAAATTGATCGCCCAGCTGTAAGTCGACATACCCTCTTTGGAATGGATTCTTAAGCACTAAACATTCGACCTATAGGTGATGATAAACAGTAACTAAAATATTGCTTTTTAGGTACAACAAAATTCCCTAGTAATATAGCTAATATTTGCACTCAAGTCTTCATTCAAGTCAGGTGTGAATATAGCATTGGGTAAATCACTATTCTGGTCAAATGTCGCAAAAAATTGCTAGCTTTGCTCACTTTCCCTCGGTAATGAGCCTTTAAGTCGATAAAGCCAACATTTTCCTGTTCTTGTTCTGTAAAGCGTTCGACTAAATTTAGATGGATCCTTCATTATACAGATCTGTTGCAATTGCTACAATGCAAATACAAGAAAACACTACATGGACCAAAAAGGTCACAATATTTGTAATATTAGCTTCCTGAATCCCTACACTACAGAATTTAACATGACACTAGTCACACATTCTGTTTTAAATAGCGTGTAATATTACATTTGTAATAAGCAGGCATTAAATTAATATCCATTTATGATATAACATGAAATCATGAATTTTTCAAGGAAATTTAAAGCAAATTTCTTAACCCATCTCCACTTAATAGATTGTGTCGCCTTTAACACTTGAAATCGACTGGTTCATTTTAATGTTTTGCTGTCATGTAAGCCTCGTAGTACAAGTCATTCGTTTGGGGTATAAAAGCAGTGCCAATGTGATTTTAATTTGATAACTTTATATAAAACCGCATGTGTAATCACTATACACAACTCATTTTACTGTTACTTAAATACTTTAAGAGAAATAACAGATATCTTTATTTAGACTATAGTTAGTAGTTGGAATATCCATTCAGAGTTCTATTTGATACACTAGTACTGTCTTTCACACAAATTTGATGTTGCAGCTCCCATGCCGCCTTCGACCGAAGTGACAAAAATATTTTATGGGAGCCACGTCACGTTTGTGTGAAAGTAAGTAGTAGTGTAACAAATAGAACTCTGAAAAGAAATAACAGCTATGATTCGACAGATGCGTCGTGCAAAACCCAATGACGATGTCACCTCAGACAACCTACTACAGAAATTGGGTTTCACAGACATCGATAATCTGCTTCCCAAAGCAGATTGAGATGGCAAGGTCATGTAGAACTGAGCTCCAGGTGGATCAATAAAGTAGGAACACTGGAGATACAAGGAGTGAAAGGCAAGGGAAGACAAAAGCCGACCTAGAAAACACAGTTGTACAGAAAGACTTCAAGAATAAATGGTTATGGGCTAAATAGACCCAAATGACATAAAAGCTTGGAGTGCACGGTTGAAGAAATACAATGTAATATATACGTTGTCGATCTGCAAACAACAATCTATTGATCCAATGCAAAAACTTACAATAACCATGTTTTTTTCGTGAACTGAATTATGTTTTATGAAGGTTGCAGTTTTAAACTCTATCCTTGCTCGTCAAAGCCTAACTATTTTACATATTTGTGCATGTTCAAAAGATAAAAAAAGTTTCTACTACACATTCAGTCAGTATTATGCTCGTCCACAATGCTACGACTTCATGCTCAGGTATACGACGCAACGTCGCATGGACAAAATTGAGGCAGTGTGGACACTACTAAGACTAGGATTCAATTAATATCCGTTGTTGGATGCAGTTGTTAAAACTGAGCATGTTTAGTCGTAGTAGCCTGTAGGGTGTCGTCATAAGTAGTTAGTACTAATTGTGTTCGTGTGGACGGCCCTACGATGCAACGGATCGTCGTAGCCTTGTTTTTTTAATGTTAACATAACTCTGGTATTATATTAATATAATTAAATAAAATGCGCGAGCTCTAATTAGTGCTGGAACGATATATCGGACTATCAGCTAACCGCTCGTTCAGATGATAATCGGTTGATCGTTTGAATATCGCCATGCAAGGAGAGTGGCTTTTTTTGTTTTATCCTAGTTTGTGCTGACTTTTCATATGTTCCATTTCATATTGATTCTATCATTTTGCCAACCAATAAATAATTTCAAATGGCAAATAATAGCCAGAATGACAGCAAGAAAAACGAATGAAAATACAACAAACAGTATCCTCAGTCTGGCGCACAACCTCCACCCCAGATTTCATCAGATATCAGGTATGAACTGTACCTGTGATCACTGTACAATAAACCATCTATAGGGCTCTCATTTGGAGGTTCTTTGGAGCACCCCAATACTGGCTCCTCTTGCTCAACATCTCGTGTGCCTGTGGCTGGCCCCAAGTTACTTGCTTTCAGGATGCCACATCCCTTCTCAGTACTACCTTGTTCCTGCCAAGGTTTTCTGTAGCTGGCAGTTGAAATTGACTCGAGTGCTCAATGCTCAGTCAATTCCTTTCCGATTCAATCGACCACCAAACTGTCTTGTTGGTGCCATTTTTCAATTCCGGGTGAGAAGCCGTCCGGTTTCCCGTAGTTAGTTCCGGCAGGCACTAACTACAAGTGAACTCCTATGGTGCACCCTTCCTGAGATCTACCGCAGTTGGTTTCCGGACAGCAGGTTTCCCTTGTGGCACCGTAGCCTTGCAGAAGCTCGTTCATTTCCATATCGAGGAAATCTTCTTGGCACCAAGACTGTAAACTTTTTACCCTTGACACCTATTCAGGCAACCAGTGATAACAGGACTTCTCGCTGTGTTTAATTACTCCTAATACTGCATGTGCATGCCCGATTTGCATGTCAACAAAAATTCACAGGCCTCGAAGGCAGTTCCTACCCGGTCCAGCAGACACAGGAATGGAGATTACTCCCTGAGGATCGTAAGCACCCACACTCGCAGTATAAGTGACAATTCAGCCTGCAGCCCACAAATTTGAAGGTGCCGACGCAGGGCCCTATGCACACATTTAGATTACTGAATTTAGACACCCACATGCATTTTATATTATAAAAAAATCATGGTTTTTATACATAAATCCATATGCATTTTATTTTATTACACCAAATAACAAAACATGTTGTCTAGATCATGACAATTCTGAACTAGAGTTTTATGACTTAACTTAAGTTAAATGCTCTACTTTGACCCCAATTGATCAGGATACTCTGATTAATAGGTTAAATAGTTTAATGATGGAGTTGAGATCCTGAGACTGCGGTCACCTCAGAGATGAGTTAAACAGTGGGATACAGTGGGGGTTGATCATGTGTGAATTCAGATTTCTTGAGTGGCCGCCAAATTTCCATTGTGGTATAGGTGCAATACAGTGGAATACAGTGGATGTTGATTATTTGGGAATTCAGATTTCTTAGGAGGCTGCCAAATTTCCGTTGTGCATCAGATTGTCCTGTAAAGTGAGATTATCCTTCTAAAAATGCAAAATTATAAGTGTATATTGCACTATTTCTATGGTTATGGGGGTGTAAAAATGAGCAACACTTTCTTCTTTATGCAAGTTGAGATGAGGTTCATGTTAATCAAGTCTTCAACTTTAGAAATGATACTTTTTCATGCAGCTTTTAATTAAAAAAAAAAATCTCCTTTACAATTTCAACATGCTATTGTAATTTCAACATGCTATTGTCATATTTTATCTGTTTTGTTACATTTTTTCTATTGTTGTTAGATGAAACATCTTTTATGACTAGCTACTTCTACCGGCAAAAACGGTGTCATTAGCTATGGTTCACATTCAAGTTTTGAATTAAAGACCGTCTAAACAAGGACGAATTCAATTATTACAGCTTTAGTGTTTAGTATCATTTCTCTTACAGAATTGGCACAATAAGAAGACATCTTATACATCTATTTCGCAAGAAAATAGGTACATGAAAAATTCTTCACACTCTTTCTAAATCATAAAATGTCACTTAGAAGTGTTGAGAGCTTTCATGTTGTCAAGGTTATTCAATGAAAAGACCATTTTATTTTCATTATTCACATCATTGTCAACTTTGATCTTATAAATAATAATATTCAATCAACTTAAACAATTTCATTCTTAAAAACATACTTTCTGCACTTAATCTTAGTCAAAAATTGTAAACAAAGAATCTACCTACTCTAATGCTATGGACCTTCATATTACTTCCAAGTACATGTAGAAGATATCCTAGAAACACAATCCAGGAGGTGGACCGGGACTTATCTTGAGTTGTAACTCCACCCTATCCTTACAGCACTTTATGGGCAAAGGGCGATAGGACTTTGACCATATCAAGAGATTGGATGAATAATGAAGATGTCATAGACACCACTCGCTTTCCCATACGATTTGGGCTTGGCGCTAAATCCTGACTTCTATACAAGAAGGATAGATTGATGGCTAAATTATCCCAGTCTGGAGCTCCATATATATGACATGTGCAAGTGTTGGGCATCTGCTGTTTATAGCATCTTAAGAGAACCACTGTGGAGTTTAAAACTTTTAAAAATTGTCATGAAACAATTTCTTTCAGCATACGGCAAACAAATCGACATTTATATTCTTACAAACACACAATAAAAACTCCAATTTCTGAATTTTCCACAACATTCTTAGTAAAAAAAAGACATACATGTACATGATTTAATAGTGAGCAACAAAATTGAAACAAAAAGTATGACACACAGCACATGATTAGAATACCATGGACAGGAAAATGCTCATTTGTAACAAGGAGTGATGTTCGTCCATATCATGTGGCATGTTTCCTCATCAACTCGTCACCATAGGACATCCAAATAGGATAATGTGGTGACACGCACAGTTCATGGATCAATATATAGAACCATGGGTCATAACAGAATTATTGTTTGTTTGCTCAACTTACATTCTAAGTTGTTTCTGTAGCACACTATTCATTGCCAAAAAACTCAACTTAGATACTTGTCTTATTCCTCAAGAGATTCATTTCATTGCAAATCAAAACACTGTTCATTTGTCAAAAATTCACGTTCTTCTAAAATTGGAATAATTGAATTTCAGAAAATTCTAAAAATATACAATCAATGAAAATTCTGATCTGCAGCAGTAGTTACAGCAGCCAAGATTAAAAGTTATGTCTACAAAATAAACACTGCATTTCCATAAACCAGTCCTACACACTTTATAAAACATGCTATCCAACTACATAAATGATTTAAATCATTTTGATAATAACAACTTCTATGCTTGGTTGAGAATTCTACCCATCCTGACTTACCGTGGAAGAGAGGTGCATAACAACAAATGTCGCAACTTGGTATCAAAGTCTGAAGCAGATGGAACGTCGACCAAGATGTCATTTTTAGTACGATGAAAGAAGCATCTGATAGGGTCTTTCCCTTCTTTATATGATGAATGCAATTGCTAAATCAGTACTATACGATATTATCAAAAATAAAAATCATGATTGAATTTCGATTTAATTTGACTTCTGAAATGTCAATGTAAATATTTCAAATTCTTCTACAGAAGAAAAACTGCTCCATTACCATTAGGTCTTTTACTTGGAAACATGAAATTGAATGGAACACATCATTAGCACTAAAAGAGGCATAATGGAAAGAGGCATAATGGAAAGAAATATGTCTAAAGTATTTGCAAAAATACAAAAACACATACAGCCTGAAGAAAGTGATCCATCAAGGAACATGAAAATAAAGATCACCAATCATGGATAGAGGAAGACTTTGTAATGATTACACCAATCTTAGCAAAATACCTATTCATATAACTGCCCCATAGAGTGACAACGTGATGTTGAGATTAATCTGATTGCCATTCAATAACATAAACAAAAAAGTAAAAAGTTTTTGCCAATTTTGCTCTTTTCATCTTTTTTCTCAGTTAAGAGCTGTAGATCACAATATTGCCATATCTTTAACTTTAAAATGTATAAAATATCGATACATATTATGTAATAAGTGAAAAAATGTTGTGATTTTTTTAATAATAGTCTTATGACCCCATAACTTAATCACTGGATTTACAGGATGAGGATTAGCTACTCGTTCGCTCCTATTGACAAATAAACCTTGCGGATGATGAGTAAAATGTTTTAGCAACTCGTCCTTTTGACGAGACTAGTAAATTCTGGTCCATTTAAATGATGATTTTGCATACAGGTAACGAGTTTGTGCAAGAACTGCGAGCACTTGTAGGACTAGTAGATTTTTCAGTCCTACTCGTCCTGAAGTAGAGTCCTTGTCCTCACTCTGATTTGACCATAAGTACCGTACATATTGTTGTGGTCACCTTATAATTAATACGTACAATTAGGAAAGTCACAAAAGTACTGTGAATGATTATCGAGGAATCTGCCCTTGTAAGAGGGTCATCCTTCTTAGCGAGAAAATTAACCAAATCTGCCTTATTGAAAGCTCACTCCTGAATACGGATACCATTCAAGCAAATTTGGGGAGTAGCAGGTGAAAGAGTGGTCAATCAAAGTTTCAGGAAACTTACATGCTATCATGAGAATACTATATAATTCTTAGTGACGTTACACTGTAAAAATTCAAACAAACAATGTTACATAAATTTACGAACATTTAACATTTCTACCAACTGTCTTGTCTTCGTATAATGAGAGTAATATCTAGACAGGGAAAGTACAGGAAATACTTGGCTGACCTAATAGAGAGCGGCTGACAAGCTATCTCACTTATAATCATATTACAAAAGATTGATGTTCCAGGAGCCTGACCTGAGTATTGACAATATTCAGCTCTCAGCAAGCAGGTCATCAGCTGCGATCACATTTATCAGGAGTGCCATAGCACTAACAAAAAGAAAGAAGAAAGGACAAAATAATCCAAATGGTGTCGGTCTTTATCAGTGTCTATTTCGATGTACATCGGCTGATGAATAGATAACTGCCTAATGTGAAAATAAAGTAAAGTACAGCAACACATATGTAAAGAAACCCACCTATCACGATTTAACATTCTGTTAATGACATTTTGATGATTTCTGGTTCAAAATACCACCATACTGAGTCAAAATTCAGTGAATCAGTAAAATGATAAAATATGAAAATTTGATGGCTGAACTAGATATTGAACTCAATATATCAAATAGAGATTAAAAGCTCATTTAAACAGCTTAGGTTCATCTCATATATATCTCTAAATTACTTCGACAATCAAGATAAAAGATTTGAAACACTGACAAATCTAATTTTTCCTTTCGCTGCAATTTAAAACCAGAATGTCATTACTCTACCTCAGCTTCCTGAAAAATTAAACAAAATTTTGAATGCGGCTACAGTTAACGTAGTCACTCACGCCAAAGAAAATATATTAGTTCAATTCAATATAGTGATTCCCTGTATAAGAGTAATGTGAGGAGATGAATACCAATTTCAGACCGAATACTATTTGTCATTTATCTGGAAAAAAAATTGAAATAGCACAAATGTTTGCAACTTATCATGAAACTACCTCACTGAAGTTATTTTATTGTACCAACCATATTTTCTCAAAATACTGTCACAAAATCGGTTAACAACAGATGAATTTGTAATAGCAACAAATATTTGTAATATAGTAACTAAACAGATTGGATATCAGATTCACAATTAACCATATAATTCAGGAGTGCATTATACCACCTTAATAAATATGACACGCTCAGGTACTACTACAATCTCATACGTAATGAACATGGAGATATTGCTATGTACCAGATTTGTTTCGATCAATTATGTTGTTCTTAAAATAGCATGTATCATCCTATTGCATGATGGAGTGTGCATCTCCATCAATAATATTAGAACTTTGGAAAGAAATGTTATTTTTTTTTTATAAAAGTTGACTCAGCATTGCGTGGATACACATTACGTTACATAACATATTTTTCATTCACAATTCCTGGATGTGTTTTATTTGTAACAAATAATGTCTTACATGATCTTGTGTATCTGAATATCTTGAGTGAGCGAATGCTTGGTTTTTGTGTATGTGTCTCAAGTCAGTGTAGTCCACACACGCACTCACACACATATGGCTAGATAATTAAATTCCCATGTTTCATTCCACATTATCAGACACCGGTATATGATAACATTTTTATTTTTCACATTGAACTATAATCATTTCACTATCTACTTTTTCCTATAAGAACTGAATTTGATCTTTAAAAGCTTATATATAACGTGATCTAAGTTTTTTTTTTAATTTGCGATAAAAAGTTACAAGACAAGACATTTGAGTGTTTGTGTCTCATATTGGTCCTGTTACAAACATACATATTTTTAAGATACGCGAACATTATTAGGGCTGGATAGCTTAAAAGTTTAATGCAATAAGTAAGATTAATGATTAGATTCCTTGTAAGTTTCTGCAGCCCATATTTTCAAAGACGGTTTAGATCCTCATTCATCAAAATGTAAACACTAGCTGGGCTATATGAAGAAATGAAGCAGAATTCATGACACTGAAGATTGTAATATGAATCTAGCTATTAACATAAACCGTATACATTTATGAATTAATTCATATCAATTATTTCAGAGCTTCTAATAGAGCATACTTTAGAGGAAAAAACATATACATGAAATATGACAGGTCATAAATTATATTCAATCTATTGAATCCCATCATTAATATAAAGGCTAATAATCATCGAAATATGAAGGATTGAAACTAACATAATAGACACTAACCATAGTGCATCTAAAGTAGACCACTAAGCATGAAATTAATCTGTGTAAAGTAGACCACTAATCATGAAATTAATCTAACTTAATTAAATTTAAACTACATACACTAAATTAAATCATGTTACAATTAGACTTTACCTTCTGTGCATGATTTTCTTTGTTCTCCTCCGGTTTTTCATCAGTGTTTTCTACTACCGGTTCATCCTTTTTTACCTCCCCCTCCCCACTACCCTTTGTCACTGAATCCACAACATCATCTTTTAACTTCCTCAGTTTTTGCCCCATTTTTACTTTGATGGATGTAACAAGTATCCCTTAAAATATTTTATGATCACAGACTGTAGTAGCATAAAAGGTTTTATGTTCTTCACAACCTATGCACAGAAATGTGTGTACTTTTCAATCTTACAAGTTCCTATCCATATATCACAGCTGTATACTAATACATTAAAAAAATAACTTGCACATGTTTATTTCAACCATAAATCTTCTAAAAATATCCACATGTCACCTATTATCTATGGAAAGAATACATCTATTCACACATAAAAACAAACTATATACAGATATCCTTAAGCAAAATATCTCCGAGTTTGACCACACTAAATATGGTGGCAAAGTCATATAATGGTGGGAACATATTCCATGGTAAAGAGAACCATTAACCAATGCTTTATGTTAATAGATGTGCCGTCCTTTGAGCAACAAATCAACTTACTGCAGTGAAAGATTGCACTCTTCCATGAGGAATTCACTGTACATGGGCTTTGCCATTTACAGGTTTGATTACGAGGGCAGATCTTAAGACATATAATCACAGTAGTGACATATAGCTCATACAGACGACCTAAAATGTCACGGATCAGTCTAGCGAATTGAGAATCTGGCCTCTTTAAGGGCAAGATACATCAAGAAATTGTATTTTGCGAAGCTGCATTCGCCGTGTTCACGTTATCCTTGACTGTGACCTGAAATACGACACTTCGGCACAGCAGCTTGCAGCAGGGATTACAGTTTGTAAACAATGGCAATTGGCAAATGTGGGCCTATCCATAAATTGCCACTACCACTGCCATACTAATGCTGAGCGTGAGCATGGCCAGCATTGGAAGTGCTTCATTGACTGCTCGCGTATCTACTAATCAGATCTGTTTCATCACTACTTTACAGGCCTATATAATAACTATGAACCTGTATCCTATAAACAAATCACACTTGCATATCAGATGATGTAAAGCTTTCTAGCAATCCACGTGAAATCTATTTAGCCCAACAAAAGCCCTTTCTAACCGATTCGCTCAATCACGCAAAGATCCCAAAATCCTTTCACAACTAACGCAACTTATCTGTGCTCTCATCAGACACTACACGCACAAAAAACGCAACCAACCCACACAATTTGAGAAAAATCAGTGTGAAGACCAATACTGCAGCTCTGGTGCACGGAGTACACACCTCAATAAATCCAACGTGAATCCAATCTAATAAACAACAAAGTGAGTGGCTGGACTGGCTCGGCCCAAGCCGTATGAGGCAGTATGTGATGCAGGGAGGGAAATGTAGGCTACTCTGCCGGCCTCCTCCGCTACTGTAACGCCAGTTGAGTAGCAGTCGACAATTGGAGGTGGATGTGGGTATCATTTCAACGCAAATATCGTGCATGACCATGAATGTATCATCTATTCTATCATCTTTGATGTTGTACTTGTAAAGTTTAGTTGAACGCCTAGCATTAAGTAGTAGTTAGTTATTTGAAATTTTGAGTCATTATGGCACTTTATTAACAGTGCTGTCCACGTGTAAGGGCCAAAGACAGTTCAATATATTACTACTGTATTTTCTGTAACTCAAAATTACTCAAAATGCACGTAATTACTAGTATTTTTTTTTTTTACTACACGTTCGTATTTTCAGATCTCTATGGTATTTTTTTAAAAATAAACGAAGTAAATTCTGGAAATTTTGAAGTCTAGATTCTCTAAGTAGTTTCTGTGTTTTCCGTATGTTCTACATTTTAATAGTTTTTAGAATATAATATGTAAACCACATTCAACATAGAAATTCTAGTGTTTTCGGTAATATTTTCAAACACTTGTTACACAAACTAAAGGTATTCCTCTTCCCGGATAACGAGTAACTTCTGCTAACAATGCATATACCTAGAGAGCAAAATGACTGATGTCAATTGAAGTTTCTACAATTTCCCTACTCATGGACAATACTGTATGTACACTATTTTATGGAATGTGTTCCTCTCTAGAGATGTCTGTAAAATTGATTTTCAGAAGAAATAGCTGGGTTCAACTTCTGAGACAATGCACATGATATACTTGTTTGAAATGGAGGGGCTTTAAATTTGCTATTTTAAGTCAATCGTCATGGTACATGTACTTGCTTTTACTTGGAAATTTAAATAAGCAGCCATTTTAGAAACATTCTAGAGAAGGTGAAAACTGTATCACATAACAAGATAATGAAGCAACTAATTGCCAAGGTGTAAACAAGTACATGTGTCTTTCATTGGAAATACAGAAATTCTACAAGAAAAAACATAAACTTCAGAACAAGTTGTACCTTAAAACAGATCTACCAAGACGGTTTTGACCTAAAACGCCATTAATGCATTCAATCTAATTCTCTCCACAATATGGACGTGTATAGCTTCAAGATTAAAGACACAACAGTAAACATGTATTACAGATTGAGCTGCAATAGCCGTGCAAAAAAGGCCACACATTTGAGACACACAAGGTGCAATGGCAAATATCCATTTGTATGCATTTATAAGATCATATTTCACATAAATGTCATAGATTCATATCCTAAATCATTTATGCAAAATAATGCAGATAATACTTAGAATGTACACTACTTCATACTCAGTAAAATTAAGTGTTCAATCCCCATTCATCGAGAACAGTTTGTTTAAGTGTATATTTTATGTGCAGTATCTTGTACAATAAGCAATTGACTGCATGTTTCATATTTTTGTCTTTTATACAAAAACTATGAGTTTCTCTTCATAATAAATTATTGTTTGCAGATTTTGACTCAAAGCTATAAAAGAGATGAGCTATTGTTCCCAATTTAGCTTCTAAACGATTGGTTGCCTTTCTGAGCAATTATAGATTTCATCAATAAGTGTCATATAGACAATGCATCGATTACAAATACATGTACATGTATTGATAAACTATGTTGTGCAAATTTTTTTTATGAAATGCTCAAATCTGTATACTAGGGCATGAAAGAAAATACAGATGATAACCTAATAAAGCTCCACTGAAAAAAAAATCGAACTATTGCATATGCAGTATTCAACACCTTCTACTCACAATCGGTTATATATCGATAGATATACATGTGTATGTATATTTTCATTACAAGCACATTTATGTTACAACGGTATATTCCTTTCTTTGAAAGCAATCAACTGGAGTCTCGCAGAGTATCCATATCGCTTAACCTGGTAGCCTAGTAAATTAGATGTTGCCTGGTTAGCATGCAATTGCCTTGTGCACGGTAATCGCAATAAGGCAACCTGGATAACGTTGGAAATGTCTCACACTGGCTAGTGTTTGGTAAATATCCTGGCAGCAATAAATTCTGACAAATAAAGCAAAATGTGTAACATACACACTAATTAAGACCTGATGAAGTCAGTAATTTTCAGCTTGAAAATAAAAAAAACTGCAATCCATTTAAACACATGTCTTGTCAACTTCCTTTCCACGATAGAATTAGAAGTTAATGAACATTGCATAAATACATAAATTTGAATACACATTTCACACAAATAACCAGTTACCCATTTTATCTGCTTCGTTTTTGCACTGATATATCATTAAAAGTAACTTGGTGAAACACAGCACAAAAAAAACTAGTGAAATCCAAATAGATCAATCTAACAAAAGGCTCTTGGCAACCTTTTCCTATTCATTCTAGCGTAAAAGCATAGGATATCAACTTTATGCACCCATAACTTACAAAAGTCACAAGTGACCTAGGTAAGTAGAAACGGAGATGGAAAAGCTGGCACTTCTTGTCTTAGACTCACAACTTACGTTTTCATGCAAGCGTTTCACAACGCCATAAACAGAGTTATCCTTTGTTCTTGCATCTAATAGTTTATATGTGTATTTTTTAGAACCCTTAAACATTATTGGAATGCACGAAACATTTAATCTGCTGTTGATAGCTACAAAAGAATTTTCAATAATGTTGTAATGAGATTGGCTGAAACCACTCGATCTAATTAGGACTGAGAGCGCTATGTGCAAAGCAATCATCAGAAGTGTTATAAAATAATACAAGTTTTTACAACGTACGTGTCATCCTATGCACAAACAAACACTGTAAGCACTTCTTGAGTGCATGCTTTTAGGTCTATACCATCACATAAGGACTACATTATGAAGAAGACATATAACAGAGTTTTATCACCAGTAACCTAGCAATGAAAATTCATGGCACATTAAGACATTTATTACTCTCTTCAATATGAAGATCAGGTGGGTGATCAAGAATTAACCCATATATTTGTCAAGACAAATCTTGATTTCGTACCACATACAGACACAAAAACTATATATTCAAGTAGGAATTCTGCCCTCAATAAATAGGAATATCACAGGCTTGAACTTATGCATTTAAAAAGTGATACTTTGTAGGATTTCTTTCTAATCCTTAAGTCAATGTCAATGTACAACAAAAATGATGAAGATAAGGAAAAAAAAAAAAAAAATCTCCACAGTACAACAAATACATCTTCACCCTTACGTGTTAAAGGTATGAAGCAAATCATATTGGACTGTTAGATTTCTTGCAGGCATTATATTATTAATATCTAAATAGAAGAAAGGTAGATGACATTTTGAGAAGCATTTTGCTAAACAAGATCAACTGATAAGAAAGTAATTTGTTTATTGAAAACATACTTAGATCATTGAAAAAACGTGTTACTTAAATCATTTACTGCAGACCACAATCTGACCTAAATAAAACTTTACAAAAAATACATCAGGGTTAGACAATCGTGAGTTTTTGATTATGCACTTTAGGAATACTCATGTATGTTTGGAAAACAACTATAACTTGCAAAACAAAATTATAGCCAATTTGATGAGCACAAAGAGTGGAAGTTATAGTACCACATCCCAGTCAATTGAGATTAAATTTGCTGAAGTGATAGCACCCTATTGTGAGATGTAGAAAAAAATGACTATTCAATATAAGGATTTGAGTTGTGAACCATAAAGTCAGGGCTGCCACAAAAGCCCTCATTTTAAATTCCCCAAGTTTTCACCAATTTTGCCCTAAATTATCAAAGAATTGCCAGATATTTTAAGAGTACACGAGGAGGGAAATTTCTTGTTTCAAAGCTTACAAGTGGCATAAATACAATTTTTTCCAATGAGAACAACAATTGTTTCCACTTCAATATAAGCAAAAATAGACTGTTTAAAACACCAAAACAGATGGTCTTTCAGATGCTACTTTCATAAAAAATACATTTTCAGTAACATGACATGTAGTCTCTTGTCATCTGAGTTATTGCGAGTTAATTAAATGATTTTGTTTAAAGATTTCCTAACTTTGTCATTAATATTTTACCTCAGGCTCCTGTTGTGAATTTATTAAATGTTAGGGTCTCTTCCTGAAGAGCAGAAACGAATCAATACTGAATACTTAACTCAACAATGATCCTCTACCCCAACTTACCAACTTCTGGTCACAAGTTTAAGAATTTAACCACTATGCCAATGTAATACGTGTACATTGTGATGATTTATAATTGGCAATTAAAAGATTGTAAAAGTCAAATCAAATGGAACAGACATTGCTAGGGAAAAAGTCAACACTGAGCAAATCAAATACGTAACCATAATGCAACAGGCATTTTACCACAAGAAAGATTTCTTCATTGAAATTATACTGGATGCATTGTGTCAAATGGTGGTACACATGAAATATTCCTGTCAATCAGGATTATTTCCAAAAAGTCAGAATGGATATGCCGGGGGAAAACAAAAAACTTAAAAAATTCAGTATTACGAGACTAAATTTGTAGGACAGTACAAAAAAGAACTTGGAAGCTATGAAATATATGCAAAATTTGATAAAAGTGAATGTATGCAAAACCTATAGCTTTTTTCAGTTGATATACTGAATAACATGATCATGAGCATGCACATTTAACTCAAGGAGAACAATGTAACTAATTCAAACAAATCAACTGTCAAAAACAAACAAGTAAAAATATGTGTAAATAGCATATAACAAAGAGCTACAAAAATTTGTCAATGTCCTTATATTGACTAATTTAGATATTATCGATTTAGATATTATTCTTTTATAAAGTTTGATAACAGACAAGGGGAAAAACCATGTTTGCATTCACGTATTGTTCTTCTCAGCTTCTGTTTGCAATTGGAACATGAGATCATACCAAAAACTAATTTACAATCAATAACGCTGGTGCAGTTGCATAGTTAGCAATTGATCAAGTGTCATTGAAACAATTACGTAGCTGATTTTTCATGTATTTGAGACCAACTGATCCGCACATGATTTATTTGCTCTGAACATAGACCAATTGCTTCTTCATGCATTCTGGGACTAATATGAAGCGTGCTTATTTTGCAATTTACACAATTCAGATTGCTACAAAAACCTCACAAAAAGGAACTGTCTGTATAAATGTCTGATTCGCACATTATGAATTAGCACGAACAGTGATCTGTTTAAGTGTACTTATACAAGTTACCTACTGTTACATACTAAATTATGCAAACATCAAAAAGTTTATGTAAATATCGGAGTGTTTAGTGTACACATTACAAAAACATTGCTGTATGTATACATAATCTAAATTTTGCATGACACTTAGAATGAATGACTGTTTGATTCTGAATTTGTACTTCACATAATGGTAGTTTTTCGGTGAAACATCTATTGGTAATCCTATGAGATTATCATGGCTGTTATCATAACTTCCTGGCAATACACATTGATTGACACTTCAGATGAATTGTCACTTTTAAGAAACGGAACTTACATGTAGCAATTATTTTTCTTGTCAGCTTTGAACCAAAAGACGCCCACAGAGCAAGATCATTCACATGTAGGTGTGTCACTTCAACTTGCTCACAGCATAAACACTGCTATTATGACAAAATTTCTAATAATTTTTTAATTGTGCTCAATAATGCCTATACAATTGCAGATTATAATAACATGTGTCCTACTGGATTAATCTTGTAAAATGTTTTTATTCCAATATACTACAGAGTATTCATTTTATGATATTACAAACAGATATGTATAAACACGAAAACACAATGTGTTCTTAATGTCGTTGGTTCAATTTAATAAAATATTTCTTAATTAATGCCTGTTTTAGAAAAAAATAAACTTTATTTCAATTTCATCAATGTATCAAGTATAAAAAACTACATTATAAAAGTAGCAACTTGGGAAAGGTTCAAAGTATCAATATTATTTTTACAGATATATTTGAATATCAAAGGAAGCTCCGTTAGTACCACCAACTAAAATCAATCTGACGTAATTTCATCTGAACCACTCATAAACATTACTATACTTCTCGCATTAAGACAGAATAATATAAAATATCAAAGCTATCAAAATGTCAAACCAACTATACATGGAAAAAACATACCATCAAGTTTACATTGACCATTGGTAACGATAAACAATCATGATGGATTCAAAAAAACACGTCATTAAGTTATAATAATCTCCAAACACATAAAAATGGTCAAAATTTGTTCTTAAAAGGTTTTATTTAAGCTTTTTGGCTCCAGAGAGCCCTAATCAAAACAATCATTGTTAGCGTAGACAGAATAACAGAATACAAAATAAAAAAACACGTAATGAATAATTGGAGGTAACGTGGGCCTGCTCACATAAGAAATTTAGAGAACACAGGGTTCACACTTCATTACATTAGAAGAACACGATGCATATGGCCACCTGATACTCTATGAAGTCATTCCAGGCACTTTTGACTGATCATTTCTGTCCAATCAATTAAAAAAAAATCAAGGTTAAAAAGACTGGTAGTTACTGCGAGAATATGAATAGAAATATGATTGTGTTTATAGATGTTTTCTTGCTGTAATCAACAGGAACAAACAATACCTGCTAACTCATGAAATTTTATGCATGGCGAACAAGAAGCTGCATGCTTTTCTGATTATAAAAAAATGACTATTGAGCATGATCCTTGTGATTCTGACAGGTCTCAGCCCTGATAGCTTCTTGTCATATTACATGTATGTCAGTATATATTATTTCTACAATCTTTCTGTACTTAAGCATTCAGAAAATTTTTATCACTTCCTTCAACGCGAGTTACTCTACATAAGTAAAACCTATACCTAAGAAAATTTACGGTCAAAAATGTCATTCTTGACATTTGTTGTGGGAGAGCAGTTTTTGCAATCGCCACCACAATGAATGCTTCTCATGTTATAGACATCAAATTTATACATTTTTAGTGCAAGTGTTATTAGATGAATAATTTTAACGCATGATGAAGAAATATAAAGAAAACAACCTTTGTAGCATCAATAATACATCATCATGTATAGTTGCATTTGCTACATAATTATATGGTTAGTCAACAAACATCACTTAGAAATGTCTAGTAAAAATAATATTTATTGATTAAAAAGCACACAATCTTGTCTTTCTAACTATAATATTAACAAAATGTGTATATTCAATATTACATCTGTATATAATATACAGAAACTGTGTTATAAACATGTATTTGTCTTACCAACAAATCCTGCGTGGATTCTCGTTTATACAGAATAGGCTTCGGCTTACACAGGGCAGGGATGGGTTTCACTTGCTGTGCAAACCATTGAAAACTATAAATATCCATTAATTCCATTGTTTCAGTTTAGTCCTCCTTTATCTAGTTATTTATCAATATCAATTTACTCAGAATAACAATATAGTCCACCATGAATGTTGCAGTAATTCAAGCAAGCAAACTTTAAATAAGAATGAGTATTTCACATTGATGAAAAATACATAAATCTTGTCTAAAATTCTGATTTTTTATCTATATATCCTATAAATATTCCTTTCCTCACGTTGTCAGGTAATTTTCTCATGTCTGTCAATTCAGATACTTAACTGTTAATGATTTCCGATACATTCCATTTCAGACTACAATGGTTTAGAACTTCAATTATACATGCATTTGAGAGGTACATACGAATAACAATTGTAACATTGTGAAATGTATAAGTCAGGATCTATGATCTCTAATATCGTTCATTTCCACATGGCTTATTCCAAACAGAGAACATCTTTTGAAAAAATAGTGCAGAACAAATTCATGCTAAGTGTCATGAACATTTACTCATATGTACATTTCTTCAATAAATGGGAGCATGTAAATGTATATATCACTCATTATTGTGACAGTATGGGTAGGTAACCAAGTAAAGTAGGGCGATCCTCCGATCATTGATCTATTACAACAAAGAATTTACACACAACCAAACACCAAACAGAAGTTAGAGAATGATCAATATGTGGAACAAATATTTACAAGCAGTAAACGGGAAAACATTATTTGTTATAATTAATTAGCTACATCCACTGACTTTTTTTATGTAGTTGACAGTCGAGTCAAATGCATGGTACGCTTACTAACTGCCCTCACAGAGCAAGATGGACCCCTCACTTCAAGAATGTTTTGTAATCAAAGCAAATACACAAGTGCATGACAACAATTTTGTATGACAATGGTGTATTACAATGGTGTATTATTTTATACTTCAAATTTATCAATAAATAATATTTGTAAATTATCAATATTTTAATCAACGTACACTTCTGTCGCATGTTTGTGGGCAGGTTGTGTGTAAAATCATGACATATGTTTATTTTCAAATTGTATATAGCATAACCTCCAATTGATAACGCCTCTATAAAAAAGACCACCTCAGCAGTTCAGCCTTTTATCTAATTCCAAAATGTCAAAAAGATACTGTATAATAGTCTAAACCTCATAAAGAAGCTATTTCTCGACGGAGAGCACTTATGGCTATATTGCTAGTGGTCATAATTAGATTCTATACTGTTAACTTATTAACTTCGTGTGCTTTACCACAGTGTAATAGTTTTGCATGAAACACCTTTGCGTGTACAAGTAACGTAAAGGGGTCTAATGTGTAAATGACAATTGGAAAAAATACCATACAATACCAATTACAGCATCCTTACGAAAAGAATAGGATATCATTAAATGATTTTTTTTTTCACACAAAGAGTCAATATTGTGAAAATATTGTGTATTCGTGATACAATATGCTTTAAGAATCACATCATAATATATCCCATTTTTTATAAAGGTCTTTTGGCTCTTATATTACTTAACTCTTCTCTGTTAGCATGTTTCTCTGACACAAATTGAAATAACAAAATGCTTGCCATGAACAAGACATTTCTCAGCAATCAAAACAAAAACGGAGTCCTATAAAACAAAGACATTATGCGAAGGCGCACTGAGCTTATTATTGATTATGCCATACAGGATTATGAGGAATCAATACGGAAAATTCACGGGACCTGAATGACAAAGGAAAAAAGTCATCAAACGTGCTGACCTAACTAATGTACAATAAACAAAGGAATCAAAACATGGCATAACAAAGGAATGTCCTAAGAATCTTCATCTAGATTATTTTTAAACACAAGAAGAACTGATCACATATTGAAACGCTATGAGAGGATGCTCCCCTTCACGAAGTCTATATATAATGTGCAACATTATATGCAATAGTGTGCACATTGTGTTGGCTTGCTGAGGAAACTGAGTTGCCTTTTCATTAACGCCATTATGAGAAGACTGTTGATTTTTGATTTTTCATCTTTTTCCTTTGATTGTCCTCAAAGAAATACATTATGAATAAAACTAACATTTTATAGTTTGTTTGAATACGAAATAAAAAGTTGTACAAAGATAAATTGCTTACTACATAGAAAAAGCGTTACAATTTTTTTAAAGCACATGAAATTTGAAGAAAAAAATCTGTGCTTACACTAAACTATCCGAACACAAACATTTAAAAATAATACATCAAATATTCTAAAAATATGTGTCAGACATTTAGAAATGAATGGAATACAAACTTTGTGCTCTCTTAAATTATCTATTTTAAATGCAGAAGATCTATACTCTAAAGTGTTGTCTCCAATGAGATTTAAAAAGATCCCAGCAAAGTCTATTTTGTATTGCTTCAGCATCACTCTTAGCAATTGATCTTCACATACGAAGAAAAAAAGAAAGAAAAAAATAAATCTTGTGCCCTTGTATTTATGGAAACTTAGAAAATGTCTAGCTTTCATTTATTCAACATTTGAAGGAAATTTAACTTTCATATACGCGTTTCTCAGTGGTAGATATATGCTTGCCAAAGAGATTTGAGAGCGAGAGAGTAGCTTAAAATTTTATTTTTTTTTATTTTTGGTTATTATAAAAGGTTTTATAGAAAATATTTCAATGAATTGATGAAATAGGACAAGAATTACCTTATTGTAGAGTGCAAGATCCTATGGATCATGATGCGGAAGAACAGAAAGTACTCACCTGTAAAGTAGAAAAACAATGTCAATGTCAAACATGCATTTGGATGAAAATTAAGGTTTGACCAAAAAACAACAAGTTATTTCGTAAAATATCGAAATCGTGGAGCAAATTAAATGTAGACGAATACTACCCACACTTGAAATGTGGGGTATTTAGTTTTTCTATACATCGTTTCAGAGAAAATTTCACTTAGGGACATGGTTGGACATGTCCCATTTGGCTCATCTTCATCCCAAACCAATTGCTTTGAAAGCTCCACAAATATAAAAAGAAAATTAAATATCACATAGACTGTCTATAATTAGCTTTAGAAACATTTCCTAAACACCAACAAAGAAATAAAACATAAGTCAAGCTATTGCGGTCACCCATGTCTGATTGACAATATAAATTAATCTAAACCATTACATCAGAATGGTGAATTCCTGTTCGTTAATCAAGCAGAAGTCACATTGATATGATGTGGTGTGCTCATTGAGCTGACAACCCTACAATTTGTGGACTCGTTTGTATCATCAGATCATGCAAGGCAATGACGGTAATCACATACCGCTCCATAAAAAAAAAAAACAGCAATAAATGTTATTTGTACTTAATGAATAATCTCCAATGAACCATCTGCTTTCTAGTGTAAATCATTATGTGTGTACTATTCTAACCTGCAGTGTGTATAGGTTTGGCTTATAATAAAATGATAAACTTGTATTTCATAATTGCAATTTTCATACACAAAACACATCATCATACATAATTAAGTTAGGGTGCCATATTTCCATCATCCCCATGATACACTATATTCATTCAAAAGATGCATTATTATTCAATAAATTGAGTACTAATTCGTGTACGCAATAAATTGAGCGATAATTCATGTAGATGTGTGATTAACACCTACTGATACACTTGTCAAAAATTATTCTGATTAATTATTCTGGCTCCAACACCCACATGAGAAACTAGCTCCATTACTTTTATTATTGTACTCGACCTATTTTTGAATGTACATTGTCATATCTCTCTTCTTCCTCTATCATATCAAATGAAATGTCACAGGCATTACATTATTTATATACACTACAAGAAAAAATGAAGAAAAGGAAAGTGGCCCATCTGCCAAATGCTGCTGTTATTTCATCCATAACATAAAGCTTTATTTGCAAAGACAGATGGCAATGTATTGAACATGTATTGTGGTATACATTCTGACATGGAAAATTTACTATGGTTCTGCCACACAAGCAGTTTCTTTGCACAACAGGTCCTAACCAACATTTTGCCTAAGATGTTGAAGTTATTGATCAAGTAACAATATTTTATATTTCTCTTGCTGCTTGATTTATGAATTAGATTTTGGATGATCCAAATCAGATTATCAGAAAATCGCGACTTTCCAGACCTCTTCTCCAGTGTCCAGTTTCCCACTGTACTTTACATCATTTGTTCCCCCATCATATATCAAAATTTGAATTAGGACTGATTCACACAAAGGTACTGTGAATGTATACTTAGGTAGTGTCTGTATATACAAAACAAGCTTTAGCTAAGTTTTTTAAATATTTATATTTTGTTTTAAGCATATGTACACATGTCTATTAATGTGCAAGTCACATAGCCTGAAAGATGTCTGGCATCTGTAGAGGTCCATGGATTTTTTTATTGTTGCCAAGTTCCCCTCATCGGAGATAAAGCTCGATGATGAGAATGGGCTACATGTATGTCCGAAAATCAGCAGGCTTCTGAATAGACACTGGCCAATGTCCGTATGGTATCTGTGTGGATACTGGAAAGGGCAGTTTTTTCCGCCGATGTGCAAGCAAACTACCTGCCCTTGGTTGGTCAGACATTTGCCAATCCCTGACAGGTAACCAAATGATAATCCGCCGATTTCTGATGGGGCCTCCGATCACCGGCTGACGACCGTCTGATCACCAACAGTATATTGGCAGATAACTGACAAATGTCCTATCAATTACAATGTTAATAGGGGAAAAATTAGCGTCAAGAATTTTTGTTGGGTGACAGTCCCTGTCCGATAGTCGGCCATTCTGCCAACGTGTATTCGGATATGATAAGAGTTATGCAGAGCGCGTCGAATTTCAACTCCCACGTTAAATTTTTCCTGAACTTCCACAGATTCAGTGTTCAACAATCTGAATTCACTGAAACTGATTTCTTCCATTATAACCTACATGCCCATAGGTTTGCTCTTCAGCTCGTTAATTGTTTGCTCTTCATCTTGTTAACTAGATGTAAATTGGATGGTCTGAATATTCAGATTATCCTAATATCATTATTTGAAGGGTGTTTGGGATACAGTAAATCTCTTCTTTGACCATTGGTTGAAGAAATCGATATTAAGGTTAAACATTTTTATTTCCCATTCAAATAACATGAATCTGACAATAACTTACATTATGTAAGAAAATAATATTTTTATTCTATTTAGAAGTTTACAAGTTAAATCTTATTCTCAATGCTTTCCCTTTCATAGAATATGATTTCTCAAGAAATATCATAAACTTAATTTACTCTCTGCGTGTAATAATCATAATAATACAATGTAATGTAATAGACAAATATAATATATAATGAATCTAATGTAATAATCATAAAACATTTGAAATGATTTATGATTTATTTGACTTGGGAATAAATGATTATATGTGATTAAGTCATTAGACTCATGACTCCAAGTCAGGTTAGGACTATATCACAGTCTTTGGTCACCAGAGACTGTGATATACATTTTGTAGTACTAATCTGACTTGGAGTCATGAGTCTACAATGACTTAATTACATATAATCATAAAATATTTGTTCAACTTCTGGTAGCGAACATTTAGAATTCCACTTATGTCCGCTTCCAAAGCAATATAAGACCTCGTTATAAATGTAACTCTTCATCCCATAACAAAACATTCAACAGAAAATCTACTACGCAAAGGCTGTATCTCTAACTGCAAAATTACAGGAAAAATGATGTAAATGAGCATTGAAAAACTTTGCACCAGCATCATTATGACTGCTTTCTTCATGTTATGTTATTCTCCAATATCGTGAATGCTACGAGTATAATGTTGAGGTTGACGTAATTATACACCACTATATGATATGGCATATGCTAAATATCTGTTATTGTCACAGAAACATGTGTATCATCCTGTATATGACATAATGCTAATAAATTATCATAAGACAAGATGGGTCCAAAATTTTCATCATGTAATTTCTTGATGTTGTCATTAACAAATAACCGATATGTAGACTAACTGAATTTTGTAAACCACTTACAAAATCCAATTAAAGGAATTTACTGATTGCCTGCTTGTGTGTAGATGGCCGTAAATTGCATTTAGTTTTCCTAATAATCTATACCTAATTTTCGAGAGACACAACTTGTTTTGCTCTATAATAGTAATAGCTAATAGTCATGATTATTGTATTAATGCATTTCATATGTTGATGCAAACGAATATCTTTGAAGCATTTTATGATACTTTCATCTCGACAAGCCAGTCACTTTGATCTGGATACCGAAAATGAGAATTCAATTTGTAATAGTAAAATAGGTTGATCTTCTAACAAGTTTCTAACAAGCTAACAAGGCAAAAGATACATATATTTTCCCCCAACAATCTGTACCCAATGTACCCTCTTTTCTATTATCAAATTCTATACCTATTATGTAAAACATTCAGAGTATTAAAATATGATAGACCAAAAGCAATACGATCACTGAAAATGACAGCTAATGAGATACATTCAATCGAAGTGACCACCAATTAGTGGTCAAGCCTGTCATAATTAGCAAACCGATCAAACACACAATATTAATGTGGTGAAATTTTACTTCTATTCATGATTACATCCATAGTAATTTCTACAGAGTTCGTTCCACCTGTAATACACATAGAGGCAGTAGTTGAGACTTGATGATTGAAAACAAAATCTGCTAATAACATTTTAATATGTTCAACAGATATCACATTTTCACAACTAAATACAATACTATATGACATTTAAGACCAGATGACATTGATGATGATACGATGTAGCATGTAAATTTAAAAAAGAATGATTACCATTCCTGTCATCTTCTAGAACAAAATAGTTATCTTGCAATTGTTTCTTGAATGGCCATGTAATGGATATCCACCAAAATATCCGATAATGATCATCTGCAAAACAATTTATTGTGATGAGTTTATTCCACTTTTCTATGTATGAGCAATTCCACACTACAACCTCAATAGTTTAAATAAAACCTGTCTCACACAACTTGATGAACAATTACATTGTATATACCATCAATTGTACTTTGATTTTGCAATGATGTCCCAAGCATCAAGCAAACACACAGGCTACAATAACCATTTCATCTTTCGAATCAATCTACTATCTATCATGACAAATAACTATCAATCTACGAATTATTGATAAATATTTATTGTAACTACACCTATGAACATCAAAACCTCACGTAACCTGATTGAATTTCTTGTTATATTTAGATATAAAATAATCTGACAATAACCAGACCCTTTTTACATCTCCTTGCAAAATACGCACTACGATTCAGATTCTCTTGACTTGAAATATCCTACTTAAGCATCACACAACAGCTAAGCATCTGGTATCCAAAATTTGCAACACACTCATCCATCCCAGACACAATCAATGTAATCAAACTCAAGGAAGACAAAATCACAATCTATGCAAATAATAACGAAGGAGCACAGATAAAGACACACTGCACATGGAAAGTGTTGTCTAAAAGCATCCCATCAGAACACCAGCGTACTCTCTTGAGTCGTACCACCTTATTGCATTAAGTGAGCATTAGCCATCTTGATATGTAACGAAACTGATACGTGGTACGCGGACACTCTACCCTATTTGGCCAGCCAAATACGATATCTAAAGAGACATATTCATGATAGGATAAGATAACTACTTATATATAAAGTCAAGGATATTTAATGTCAAAGCAAAAGAGCTGAAATTACAAGATATAAAATACTATGCACTGACACGATGACACGACATGTTATGATGTCATTTATGACATTTTATAACAAAAGCAAACGTTTAGATTAAAATAAGTTTAATATCAGTTGATAAATTGACTTTATTATAAGTTATTTTTACACCAGAGGTTCTATTTCCAGCAGAACCATGTGGACAACTTCCATATAGTGTAAAACTTCCACGTTGATATCTTGCTCAATATATTTTTTTCCACTTCAATGGCAAACAAATACATATAGGCATTTACAATTTGAAATAACAAAGAGCAGTTCGCTCTGTACCAGAATACTGAAAAGGCTCTGAGGGCACTTTGGCTGACCAACAGACTAATTACTAATCCTAGACAGTTAAGGGAAAGCAAAATCCACCAAAATAAAAAATTCTCCATCAGAAATGCAGAAATACTTCTAAATGCAAAAAAAAAAAAAAAAAAAAAAAAAAGTGCCAACTTTGTGTTCAAAAGAAAACCTGGGTCAGTATGTGACAGAATACAAATATAGACTCATTTCAAGCACATACATGTACCCAACAATGCTTTGAATGTGTAGCACAATCAAAATTTAGCATTTGGCAAAATAAAACGCCAGGGAAATGTACATTTTAGCAGAGATGTGGTAATTAAACTTGTTCTGGATTCATCATGATTGACAACTTAAATTAGTCCCATACAAATACCATTCTCCCTCCTCTTCTCCAAGATATAAAATCAAAAACATGACAATGCTAAAAATCACAAGCAGACAATATTTTGAAGACATGTAACTTAAATGTACATTAATTTCTGTCAATCATCACACATGAAAACATCCCCACTCTTAAAAACTGCCACTCCTGCCTGATCAAAAATTCATTCGTGCATTTTTAATGTAATTAAGACTTGTTTCATTTTCAAACAACTTAACCCGTAAAAGTCAATCTTAAAGTTGAAACATTCGAAGGGTTTCTTTATGAGAAACTTTGCCCTTATTGCCTTTCACCATGATCTTTTTAGACCATACTAATCATTAGCTTTTATACTTGTAACAAGTTTTGATAACTTGTGCAATAAATATTCAAAAAGCCACCTAACAATTCAGAAATATGTAGAAATGCAGACAATAAAAAAGCAAAACAGATATTGCCCCCACTACCCTACACATGAAGATTATGATCTCCAACTGAATGTCTTACTGAATGTCTTCCATATTTAAAGAAAATATGATACAATATGATTCTTTGCCTCAAAGGAAAACGATTCCACTCCATACTTGTGCGTAGGCATTATGTAACATTTCCTTGCACTGTTTTTTGGAAAGCCTGGGGGTAAACAACCACTATAGTAAATACCAACTTGGAGATGTAATGGCTTGTGAAGATGACTTCTATGGTGCTACACATAAACACTAATTTTGGCAAGCAATTTGGCACGTCCACTGTATTTGACATCAATAAAAATGAAACTAGTTTAAGTATCAAGCGTAGAATGACAGCTTGATTGAAGCCTTGCAATAACTCATAATGAAGCATATTCTTTATTTTGTGAATTTCAATTTGCATTTTATCATCATTTAATGAAAACTTCAGCAACATTAGACCATGTTAAGTGACAACCTAAAACGATGTTCTTTTCCATTACCAATGTGCCTCTTAGGTGACATCTTTTGACTTGCGTTGTATTTTACGATGAACAATAATCTAGGTCTTGCTTGTAACAGATTGTGCTTTCACTAGTATGTGTGTGTTTAGGAATAAAATATCATTGCATTCCCGGTATAATCTATGTCAGTCTGATTCCTCCATATTTTTTGGATGTCCATTGCAAGATATTCTTTTATGTACATGCACCGAGGACTGATATATATCTTTGCTATCACACGGGTTTCACATTTAATTTTGCTAAATTATGTGGGGCTATAACTACGTTAGACAATTTTATTCTCAATGGATAGAGGGGAGAATGTTGTAACTGATCAACGCCACTCAGGATCTGCCAAAATTGTTTGTAGATTACAAGCAAAGTGCATCTAATACAATAGACTTTTTGCTTGCTATTCAAAAAGGTGTCCAAGTAGGATTTTTCGTTTAATTTATGTGTGATATGAATTTTCAGTTATAAAAAAGCATATAAGGCAAATGAATTTTGACCCCAATAAAACATTTAGCCCTTGAAATAAACATATTGTAATATCTATTTTAAATTAGCATACTCTAAAACTTTGATACTACAATTAACCAAACAATGTTTATTACATTTCAAAATCACATTTGTCACAGTGCCGGCTCAATGATCCCAATGTCACTGGCCCCTGCTATCCATCACCCTACTGTTACATGATTCTTGGTCATTTCCATTGAGCATGCTGACCGATCTGCCTAAACTTAGTTAGGCCAAATTACACTGCATGCCTCCTTGCTAAGCCATGGTCAAATTTGGTTTTATTTTTAATTTATGTATATTATTCTTTTAAATTGGAGTTTTTCCTTTATTCACAATGCACGCAAATATGTTAAACATACATATGTGAATGGCAACCTTTCATTCTGTTACAAATGTTTTTTTCTTGGATATAAAAGCACTTTTCTGTGATATGAGTAACGCGAACAAAGAGACAAATATCATCATTATCATGACATGCAATCCAAAGTAAATTATATGTCACTCAATAAAGAAATCGATAATCTAGAATGAACTTCATGTTAAATTGCAAACACATATTGATCAGTTATATTTCTGCCTGTATTTGATGCAACGATTTTATCAAGATAAACCTCAGCATCCAAATATGCGCCCATCCTCACAATCAAATTTGGTTTAGATCAGCACTTCACTGTCCTGACACTGATTAATGTTTTGCGCATTACGATCACACTGATGATATTGTGAATATTTTCCAAATTGTTAGATATCGCATTATTTATGTGCGTTTATTTCCAATTTAAAAGTAAATATTTACTATAACACTGAATATAAATTGATATTGACAAGATATACTATGTTAGATTTAATTTTATACTTGAATCAAAAGTCTAAATGCTGGTTGCAAGCAGTGATTAGCATAATGATGTCTGTTTCTGTAAGGATTTCCAGATTGGACAGCAAAATTTATTTTGAAGTCATTTGTTTGCACTATAAATATTAATGGACAATAGTGTTGTGTTCACTTAATAATGCAATCAAACTCTAAGCATTTCAACACGACTATAATAAATTGGTTGTCAATTTCATTCATTACGATCATCATCAAAACAAATCAGAATTCATTAAAATCATTGCTGGAAACTCATTACGCTAATCATCATCAAAATTGTATTCTTAATTATCAACAAAACTTAACACAATATTGTACTCAATGTAATCCCTAAGGCTTGCAACTCAAAAACACTGTTTAATCAGATACACTGTTTAATCATTGATAGAAACATAAATATGGTAGAAAATTTGAAGTAATAAAACTCAGCATCCACCATCTTGGATGATCGTAATGCGCATTATGATCAAATGTGTCAGCACAGTGCACTTGAGATCTCAATGTAAAATGCCCATCAACTGAAGACTTTTTATGTACATGATGAGGTTAAATAAAACTCATGAAAATTCTTCATAAACAAATAAGATTTATACTAAAATCATAAAATCATTTTGATCAATATATTCATAGATGAAATTTCTTTTCTTTTTTCTGTTTTCTTGATAGATGTTTTACTAACCTCGATGAATTTTACTTAAAATAAAATTGGATTATTATTCTTTGTAATATGTTGAAAACGTTCATATATGCATATTCATTCAAACTTATTAGATTATGCAATGTGATAAATGAAGTGTTTTGTGTTCAAAAGCAGATATAAATCGATGTGAAATTACCGGAAAATATGTGTAATGATAACTGTGCGAAATTTTGTCTCTTCATTCATATAATCTATTGAATATTTTTCCGGACAAAATTCAAAGCTTCATAGTTATTTGAAATATCATTAGATTAATTTTTACAAACAAAATGCAAAATATAATGCTTTAGAAAAAACGAAGGGCGAATTTACTTACCCAGTAAAAAGCATATCTTGCCCTCATTAACACTAATTCTAAGAAATATACTAGAACATGTTCAGCATATTATGATTAACTAATTGTCTCTCAAATTTTTTTTTGGTAAAGCAAGTAAAATTCATTTTCGAAATATCATAATCACAATTTCAAGTTAAAACCAACATTAGCACCTAAAGCTTGTAATAATGTTAGCTTTCACACCATCTCATAAAAAATGTTCTTTAAACATTATTCAAAGTTAAACATTCCTAACGATGGGATACCTTTAGTGCATCGTATTTTGAAGGACCATATGAAGAACAGAACTGTCAGTAAACATTATGTATCAATTATTTATATCACTTCATTTTTGAAAGGGTGAATGCTCCCGTTATGTTATAATACTTGCCTAGCCTAACTTCATAATAGTCTTGCACATAAAAATTGTCCTACCATCAATTTATTGAACTTTTACAAGGTCTGTCACTGGCCTTCAAAATAAAAGTGTGTGGAAGGGGCAACAATTCATGCAAAATATGTGATGATTACATTTCACATTAATACAACGGGTTAATGATATACAAATGTTTCATCAACCTTTCAAAGAAGTTTGTTCAATATTGTAACAGTGTTTCTTCTTACATTTCCTTTTCACTTAAACTTTCATACAATGCATGTCATATACCTAATATGTTTTATGAACTTGTATGATTGTCTAGACATTACTTTACTGGTCTCTTTTTGAAGCATGAATACTGAACAAGCATTGGACACTTCAAATTTTAGGTTAACAAAGCACATTCCGCTAAATAATGAGTTGAATATGTTTGGGGAAGTTATGCATGAAGAGTGATTTTTGTCCATAATAAATGCATTTTTAGAAATGAAAAGAAGAGGATATTTCACTTTTTTGAATAACTTTGAAGAGTATCAAGACTCATACCTGTACAAAAAACGTTTTCGATTGGTCTACATAAATCACAAATGATGGGACTTCATAAAACAAGTATGACATGCTGTCACTACTTATCTGTGACCTATGGTCTGCTTTAAAAAATTCCCGATAACAAGATGTTGATTTTCACATGGTACTTCATATTGTGATATTGAATGTTTTAAGGTAATTTAATAGTCTGGCTGAGTTAATATCATCAACGCAAACAAATATACGATAACTAATTGACAGAGCTTAAGCATAGTAAACAGTTATATTATGTTGTTATTCCGGCTTTTGTATGCGTCATGTTCTGTTATTCAACACCAAACCTTTTAATACAATAGTATCTGATAATTTAAATGTAAAGAACAAAATATAACTTCACGACATTCATAATTTAATCACACGAGGCATTTCAAATTAAAATATAAAATATGCAAAAAACATGTTCATCATATGATATTAATGTGTTTTTAAAACACAACGATCACATAAAAATAATTTACAGCATCATTGGAAAAAATTTCTAAAGTTATACAAATTTTTTAACAAAATGTACATTCTTGAAAAAGGCTTCGTTTTATTAACTTGGTGATAATAGCAAGTATTCTATATCTAATGTACAAAATGACTAAAGTTGTGGAATTTATACAAAGAATACTGTTTGACAGATGTACTCTTTCTTGTACAGTGGTGTATAACAACAAACCTCTAACATAATACAAAATCAGCAGTTTTTTGTAGCAAAAGTTAAATGCAGCATGGAAGAAAGACAATAATACAATTCAGCGAGCAAAAATTTGGGACATCACAAATATCTAAAAAAGTACATGTACCAATTTCTTTGCACTGTAAAATATCAAAAAGTACAAGACTAGTAAACAATTAAAGATGTAAGTGCTTGTAATTAGCTTTCCTACTTGGCACTGCTCTAGGTTTATTTCAGTACTCTTGGACTCAAAAACTTGGAAAATTGCCTTACTACTGCACAATTGACTTTGTTTTGCACAAAGAATATCATTAGGTTTTTGCTACCAAATGGAGAACTAATTCTTGTCAGATCTAAGGACAAACCGACTGCTAAAAACTAACTTTCGCATTATACTATTTCATTCAAATATTGTATTGGTTGATAATATAAAACCTACTGACATACCTAGTGTTGCTATTTGCACAAAGTTTAATAGCAGAATAACGATATTGTATTACAAAGTCGTTTGGCAAAGCTACAATTTGTTAACAGTATGCTGCAAATAATAAAAATAATGTAAGACAAAAAATCATATTCAAAGCTTAATAAAGCTTATATAGAAAACAATGCTCTTACATGGATATATAAAATAGAATAATCTTAATTGACAAATCTAATGAAAATCACAAATTGGCAGTTGCATGTTAGCACTGGCATGATCATTATGTAAAACTACCGGGTAACCAATTTACACTAGAAGGCTTAACATGATAGCAACTATTACTGATGAACACTGTATTTTCTAAGTTAAGAATTAATCTCAATTATACAAAAATCACATTAAACTTAAGTCTGCACAGAAATATGTGCACTTTATACCATATATACTTGGAACAAAATAATACACCTTGCCAATACTTGTTACTTAACTTTTCATTACACCTGCTAAGAATCAAATATTGGAAGATACAAATTTATACCTGACATTATTTCAAGCACTCCAAAATAGGATGTAAAGATAATCATAAAGTTTAATTCTTAAAGCAAAAATGCCTCTTTCCTGCTATGTTGGTTAACCACATTGATATCCAAATCCCATGACGTTGTCAGGGCATGTTGCCAAGGGAAACAGTTGGTTACTAAGGATATCATGGACGCATGACAACGTTCTTTTTGAATAAAAATGACATCTGTGGCTTTAGCAGCAACAAATGTAAATTGAGTCTGATGCAAATCTCATGGCCATTCGAAGAAGCTATCTGTCTCTTCATCTAGGAGGCAGCCACAGACTGAAATAAGAACAAAACTTAGTTTACCATGTGGTCCTAATAGAAAATCGAAGGTTGAAATGCTACCAGCAGTAGTAAACTTTTCATACGACAATTTATGTTGAAAAGAATGAATGCACAGATGTTTTAATAGTTTCAAAGTCTATCTGCCGACTCTAAAAAATATGTTGTCTGTCTTTTAGTTTAACTTGAATGATAATATAGCATTTAGTTTGTAAAAATTCACTTTTCAAAATTACACATAATTAGAACACTTATAACACCACAAAACCTGCTGAAAAATTATGCGTGACAGATTTATGACTTAATAATTGCTTCATTCGTCTTGACTAAAATACTAGAGCCAAAGACATAAATTCTTCACTCTGGAATTCAGACAATCTACAGTTCATTTCTAAAGCTGTAAATTGTTTATTTTGATTTGTTTTTAATAGCATTCAGCAATATAGAAGGAAACTTTAGATATTTACAATTTCAATTCAACTGGTGATATTCAATGCCATTGATTGTATTGGTAAACAAACGACTGTGTAAAAAATAACATTTCAGCTTCCAATAAAAAAGGTCAATATTTTATGGATCATGGCACTGGTTCATTTTGAATGAGCACCGTGCTGCATGCATCTACAGGGAAATGAGTCAGTCTTAACAATATCAATCACCTCAATGCATTTTACATGTCATGATCTAAGTAGGTTCAGCAATAAAAAGTTATGAAATAAAACAATTGTAATACTATTAACATAGGCATACCATTGCTCAGAACGAAACAATATAGTCACACTTCCATTCCCTAAATGTGCTGACATCAAGTTCATGGGGTAACATTCTCTATCATAACTAAAAAATGGTAATGAATATCAAAATTAAAATTATAGGAATGAAATGCTATTATTTTTCGCCATATCTACATTGCAATTTCCATCATTCTGATTGGTTTGCATAATAGTCAACACTTAGATGAAAATGGCATTTTTTTTTCAGTATCTGTGAGAGACAGAGTCAAACATTTTAAACAAGCCTAATTAGGGGATTAGGTCCTGTGATTAGAACAGCAGTATTTTAATTTGCATACACATGGGTAGTCACTCAAGTGACACAATAAAGTGTATTCAGATCAAACATGTAAACAAACTTTGCTGTTCTAATCATGGTACATAATTCGCAAATTGGGAATGTTCAAAATGTTTGACTATCCCTCTTAAGAGCCTTTAAAAAATAGCATTTGATATAAGTGTTCACTATTATATAAATCAATCAGAATAATAAAAATTGCTAAGTAGATCTGGCAAAAAAATAGCATTTCATTCCTATTTTTTTTTTTTTTTTTTTAGTTATGATAGAAAATGTTAATCCATGAACTTGCTGTCAGAACGTTAATGCAGACACCTACCTGAGCTGTGGATCCTCCACCGCCGAATGACTCTTTCAGCTCCATGGCCGCATCCTTCACCTGAACAGCACCATCCTTGGCCTGCATTGCCCCAGCAGCTCCAGCACCCATGGCGTCAGTGACAGAAGTTTTGCCAGACTTGACATCCACCACGACATCCTTGACAGCCATTCCACCGTCTTTCACTTTGCCTGCACCTTCAGCAACTGCTGCCATGCCAGATTTGGCAGTTGCCTCTCCGGCTTCCTTTACCTCCCCAGCACTGTCTTTTACATCACTGACTGCTTTGTCTGCAGCTTCACCAGCTTCGGCAAGCTTATCCTCGGCAGATTCCTTTGCCTTGGCTGCTGCATCTTCAGCTTCTTTCTTGGCATCATCCGCTGCCTTCTTGGCATCTTCAGCAACTTTTTCTGCTTCAGCCTTTGCATCAGCTGCAGCCTGATCAGCCTTAGCTTTGGCTTCATCCAAACCAGCCTTAGCCTGACCCTTAGCATTCTCCACTTCATCATCCAAAGCTTGTAATTGTGAGATACCTTCATTGAAGGCAGAATCTTTAGCAGCAGTAGCTTCAGCTTTGACATCCGATGCTGTCGCTTTCACCTCCTTCACAGATTCTTCGACTACAGCGGCAGCTCCATCTGCAGCTTTTGTTGCTGCTGATTCTGTTTCCTTTACAGCATCATCTTTTATTTCGAGGACTGCATCTTTGATATCAACTACACCATCCTGGGCTGCACTTTCCACGTTGGCAGCAGCTGTAGCACCCTCAGCAGCTACCTCCTTCCCTTTTTGTCCTACACAGCTCAATAAATTACCCATCTTGACTATGATTTGTTACAACAATCACAGCAAAATATCACAAATTACTATCCACACTTGTTTTGATATATATGAAAAACGCTTGGCCAATCTTTGAAAATCACCAATCAAACAAGCATTGGTTTCTTAGAATTCAATATTTTCTTCTAATATCCGTAGATTATGACTTTGTATCACTGTGCAAATGAAGCCTGTATTCCTTTTTTATAATCCGTTCGCTGTTTATTAATAAACTAATAACAATAGTGATGATGAACAAGGCTTACATGAATCATCAATGTGTTCAATGTTGAAACATTGCACTATGGCTGCTTACTGCCTCACTGCTGCAACAAAGACAAGTATCGTCTGCCAACTAACACAGTTTATTGCCGTAAACTATTGCTGCTACTACTAAAAAGCCGGCGTAGCTACTGATGTACTTTACACACACTGGAATTCCTCGTCTAGAAAAGGAGAATCTCGCATAAAAATTGCGTCGCCTGGTTCAAACAGTATGAATGAAGCATTCACAGCGCAAACCTTATATTATGTCTGATTACTCCTGAAAAGCCGGCTTCCCTAAAAGGCCGGCTGCTGCTGCAGCCTGTGCAGCCAAGCGTCAGCAATATGGTGCTGCAGTGGCAATCAACATACAAAATCTTATCACTATCTACCCCAATGTGGGGTAGCAATATAAAAGACTCATGTTGCAATCATTCAAAATTTAATTGCTTGGAGGAAATGATAATGTCAAAGTAACGAGTTATTTGTCATTAAGAGCACCAGTGCTATTTGACATGCATGTGTACTACTACCATAGGGTGCAATATGGGTGGCGAGCAATAATATGCTCCATAGCGAGTGAGGAAGGCAGACTTCATTTTATTAAAAGCAACAGACAGTGGAGATCACGGCTACATCACTGTCATGCTTTTTTCATCAAGGCATTCTTGGTCGACTCTCAATTTGTTTT
>CM032669.1:34163172-34180499 GCA_019095985.1 Streblospio benedicti | reverse complement strand
GGCTTTAGCATGTTCTATAGTTTTATCATTCATTAGAGTTAGTTAGAAGTCTTTCTTTCTTTTTCTCTTTCCCTCTTCTAACCTAAATATTCTATAAAAAAAAACACACACAATTCCATTCAGTTATGATCAGAAGCACAATTTTCTTACTGCGATAAGATTTTTTGTGTGACCATTTCATAGAAATATATTTTGCCAATTTCTTATGCCCAACTCGTGAAAGATTTCAGATAGTGAATTGGATCTTGGTTTTATCTTTTTATTTTCATTTTTATTCACACACAACAATCCCATTCAAAGGCTTACATGTATTTCAGCCAAAAGTATTTTCCAAATAAAAGACCCTGAACTTAAAAGCATATTTTGTTACTAAATTGCTTGTTTGGGACAACACTGTATAAAACAGTTGTAATGGTTTTATTGACTGTTCATTAGTTGAACCACTTGATTTAAAGAATAAACATGAAACTATTTGCATTTGAAAGATCTTTCATTAAAATGAGTAAAAATATATTTTCATATTAACTCATATATTATCATGCAATAGCAAAAATGTAATAAAAGTTACCATTCTTTCACAGAGATTTGAGGGGGGTTATCAATTTTTTCACAGCATTTTTGGAAAATCCTCCTACCCCACCCTGTCCTAAATACTGAATGGTCCCTAAACTACCTCCTAAAGTCAACAATTTACACCACTAACATTTTTTTTTTCACATTGGCACTTGACTGATACAATTTTATTGTATTTTTATTGGAGTATTGTGAGCACTTAATTCCAATGTAATTTTATGCTAATTGTGCAATTTCTAGTACTATATCTTCCTGACTGTTTTTTTTTAAATTATTATTCAGACAAGCTGATTTTGACATCATCTGTATCCTAAGTCACATAGCTCAAAAAAAGTTGTACCAATCATAATCACAAAATATCGGGGTTGTATAACTGAAAAAGTAGTTATATGTCTGTTTTCGAACTTTTTTGAACGTTTAAGACTAAATAAACCTAATCATTTATTATCATTGTAGGTTCAACTATTTCCTTCAGGTTGATCACTTCAAATTGGTTCAACACTAAACCTTGGCTAATGATTTCCATAAACTTGATGCAAACCTTCATCTCTTTATATCATGTTTCAAACTTTTCAATGAAATGCACATAACTAAGGTCTTAACGTGTAATAATATCCATGCAACATAAATACAAATTTCATCAGTATTCATATATCTATAAACAAGAGAACATGGAGGTCCTATATATCGCTTATCTGTCACACACCATTTTAAGTACTTGTACGTTTTCATAATCAAATTGTCATGTTTTAGTTCTTCATGTTTGTACCTATACTGTCTTGATTGTAATTATACTGAGACTTGATATTGTTGCATTATAGCACATAAAACAAACATTTAAACTTGGTGAAAATAGAACCCAAAAAGACCAAACTATAGTTTATACAAAAAATATTTGAATGACCTCTGGGCCTGGTGCGGTGTCAATTTCCTCCCAAGGAGGATCATTCAACTATGGAATGATGACCATATAGACATACACCACGGTGTTCAATCAATCTCCAGTTTTTGTGAGTTATAAGCAGATTTTGTGAGGAAATCAAGAGCTTTTGTGAGGAAAATGTTTACTTTTGAAATCGGCGGTTTGGATTTTCCACTGTAAACGGGCTAAAAATCATTTCTGAGCACAATTTTTGCTGTCACGACAAAATGCACATTTTTGTCGGGAAAAAATTTCTCTCGATTCCATGGTCGCCATAGGTTACGACTTGGTAAAGACTGGTGAAGACTAAATCTCAGAAATTGGGGACCTGCCACGGCGACTGCTTATGACTTGGTGACGACTTGAGGAAGACTTGGTTAGGACCAGATGACGACATGGTGACTAGGTTGAGACTTGGTTGCGACATAGCCCTGATGATGGCGATATGGTAAAGACCTGGTAAAGACCTGGTAAAGACCTGGTAAAGACCTGGTAAAGACCTGATTAAGACTAAGAAGACTTGATTGCAATTAGGTCTCAAGTAAGTAGAGACTTGAAGAAAACTTGGTCGTGATCTTGGGTCAAAATGGTTTAAAAGCAGTACCCCATCCCTCGTACCAGTTCCCGTTAGTATACAGGTCTGTGACAGATTAAAGACACCCCCATCACCTTCCTCCCATCGTCATATATGACCGTCACATACACACTACATGTATATGGCAATGACTGATCCCTCTAATATCCCTCGCCCAGCTAATGCTACCCCTGGTATACACGTGTGGAACAGATTAAGTATTACACTCTTCACTACTCTTTCTTCCCCCTCTTCTCTCCCCAATGCTCTCTACCTTAGCGGCCGCCAGAGACCTTGACCTGGGGTGACCCGGTGCACTTGGTTGTGTTCAGGCCCTGGGTCGGCTTATCAAAGGAGTGATTAGGCGGCGTGACCTGAACTGACCGAGGGGCAATGTGACATGGTGAAAGTAAGGCAGAGGTTAATTGGTCAGTTAGTTTGCAGATGGGTTGAAGTCTGGTGCGGCCACGTGGGGAGCAGGGAGCAGAAGAGACAAGAGGCAAGATGAAAGGACAGGGCGGGAAGAGGTAGGAGTTTAAACTGTTATCAGACAGGGTTGGGCCTGTAAACTGCCTGTGGCAGCAGCAGCCAGGGTGCAGTCAGTGCATGAAGTGAGGTGGGCGGAGCTTAATGTTCTTGATGGTGCTACTACTATCGTGTAATCTCCCAGTGCTGGGTGTGCAATCTTAAAAATCTGGGTGTCTGACGCACGGGGGCGGGTGTTATCACTGGTCCCGGGCCACGCCGGGCGTGTGCAGGGCGGGGTCGGCTGAGGTGAGGGCAGGCAGGACTGTTGACTGTCTTGGCTGTCGTGTGTATATACTCCAGAAAGGCGGCAAAGCACCCGCCACCGTGAGCCTGGATGTCCTGCTGTGTAGCTCCTGATAATCAGGGATGTGGGACAGGGGAAAGGATGGGGAGGGAGGAGCATTTAATGTGTTACGGATCTCATCTGTTTCAACCCGAGCAACGCCGGGTAAACAGCTAGTAATTGTATATATATTTGTATTTGTAAGTTTATCACATATCCTATGTACTTTTATTAAAAAGTGTTCACTCGATAAACCTTTGTCATTCTATGTCTTACAGGTGATTATCTCACTTGGGTAGCATCATAGGGGGGTAGCCTCATCGATAGCTTTGTGTAAAATGAACCAAACTCTAGACATTTCAGTCGCTACCACGTCGTTATCAGGTCGCAACCAGGTGAAAACCATGATTTTATGGTCGTTATCTTGGTTAAGAACTGGTCGAGAAATGGTAAAAACTTGGTAACGACTTGGTAATGATTTTGTATTGATTTTTTGAGTCGCCAGCAAGCCACGGCGACTTTTTTAGTTCAGCTGCAGAGGGGTGGAACTAAAAATGTCGCCATCAATCGCCGGTGCATCAATGACTTTTTTCGGAGACTAGCTGCCGACTAGCTAACGACTATGGAGACTAGATTTCGACTTGATACCAACTTGGTAAAGACATGGTGGCGACATGGTGCCGACCACTAAAAACTTGAGTCGTTACCAAGTCTTGGTCCAGGTAACGATAGTGGAATGGGGGTGGGGGGGGGTAAGAATACTTCTGGCACATACTGATGCGATTTATTTCCACTCACGTGGGCTGGTTTCTGCTGCTAAGTCTGCAATAGTTGAAGACCCTCGTTCTACATGGCTGTCCACTATCCGAAAATGAGTGATATTTTGCCTTATATTGCTTTGTTAAGCCCTAAGTTGGGTCAGGCATGTAGCTCATACTTGACTGAAAACTACCTTATGCATTGCATCTACATTATTAACTTCTATATTGTGTAAAGTCTCCAAATCTACAGAAATGTACAATCAACAGTTTTCATGAGGAGTTGAAAATCATTTTGTAATTTTGGCTAGTTATGTGGTTTTAAAAAGCATGGGATTAGTGTAATCTGTTTTGTATCTAGTTTGAGATACATTCTCATTCATATTTTGCCTGAATTACGTCTTTACAGCCACTACATTCGTCGTTTTCTATCAGATGACCTCAATTTTGAAGGTGGGTGGTCATGTATTGCAGACTTAGCAGCAGAAACCAGCCCATGTGAGTTGAAATAAATCGCATCAGTATGTGCCAGAAGTATTCTTATAGTGCATGGACGGCAAAAATTGTGCTCAGAAATGGTTTTTAGATCGTTTACAGTGGAAAATCCAAACAGCCGATTTCAAAAGTAAACATTTTCCACACAAAAGCTCTTGATTTCCTCACAAAATCTGCTTATAACTCACAAAAACTGGAGATTGATTGAACACCGTGTACACATCGTGTCATAAAGATCAAGAAATGGGGTTTGAAGCTAGTAAAATGCATAGATGCATCTATATGTATCAAGTTATACCAAGCAATATTTTATGACAGAGCGTACACAGTACCTGTAATACATTAAAATATAATTTGGTATTTCCGTCCTCTTTCAATGTAATTCATTGTAAACAAAAATATGGCAACAGCATGCATAAATTAAAACTGTGACGTAACGAGACAGAAGCGCCAATGAGAATGCTTTGACAAGCCGACTGACGATAAATCACTAAAGGTGAGGTGGTCTTGCATTTCCCTCAATATCTCCGAGGGCTTTTGACTTACAGCAATTTAATTATCATATTTGTAATCAACAGTAATATATGCATTTCTAATCATACCAATTATGAATACAAAGTGCGACATTTTGTTCCTAAATTTCGCCAGGCAAAATGTGCTTTGTTCCGATGATAGAATTTGACAACCGGCGTGATTATGAAAAAGTGTACAACTCCCATCAGACTGTAAATGACCGTGACATCTTCAATCAGATCTATCAATCCGCGAAGAATGATGTTCTTGAACTGATGGAACAATAAAAATTACTTCAAAGCTCCTAATATGCCCACAGATTAAAGAAGAAATTGGAGTTTTTACTATGGGAGATTCCCTTGTTTTGAAACTAATACGTCATACCCGGTCACGTGATCTTGTATTGTCAAACAGAGTGTTTTCCAGCAGGTGCACGCTAACACGAAAATTATTTTAATAAAATGCTTTTCTGAACTATACTATCCACCCTCAGCTCATATTAAATATACCAAAATGCTCACAAACACTAAGCAATAGAAGTGCCGAAAGTCACTCCCGACCCCATTATTTGATCTCTAATATTGAGCTTTTAATATGGTGAAAATTGAATGAAAAATAAAAAATAAATGGTTTATACAAAAACAAACTGATGGACCACTGGGGCGATTTCCTCCCCAGGGGAATGATTCAAATATTGAATGGTGACCATATAGGCATACACAATGTGTGCAAGTTTGGGGTGGAAGTGGGGGAAGTCGGGGGGCAACTTTCCACCCAGCACCAGGGTAAAGCTGTTGGGGTAGCTCCCAGAGTTACCCCAACAAGATGGGCGCATAGTTCGTCGGTTAAAATGTTTTTCTGCTGATTATTTGAATTTGTGAAACTAATATTCATGGTTTCATAGGTATATATCCACACCATTCATGTATGATTAGATTGCACATATTGAACACACGTCAAACTCTTCAACGAGTTCATAAAGCAGGTTTTAATTTCATAATCATGTGGTCGGTAACTCCCAACCTTTGTTGTTGTTTTGCATCACAACACTAAGTCAGAAGTTACCCACAGCATGATTATAAAATTAAAACCTGCTTCATGGACTCATTGAAGAGTTTGACATGTTCAATATGTGCTGTCTAATTACATATGCATTGTTGATATATACCTATTAAACCATGAATCTTGGTTCCACCAATTCCAATAATCAACAGAAAAACATTTGAATCGACAGACTATGCCTCCATCTTTATAGGGTTACTCCTGGAATTACCACAACCGCTTTACCCGGTGACCCAGGGCATACGCAGTGTGTGTAAGTTTGATCAAAATTGAAGGAAAAATAAAGAAACTATTGTGCAAATATGAATTGTGGAACGACGATCGCCTGACTACTGACAAAAGGTGATCACAAAAGCTCACCATGTCTACGACAGGCGAGCTAAAAAAAATTAATAATAATAAAATCTTTCAAAATTGAATAAGATAATGATTATGCTTACACTGCTCAAATTAACTTTATGCTTGGAATTTGAAATATATTCCTTCTATTTCCAAACACGATGCATCATAAAATCAATTCAAAAAGCACTGTAAAACTAGAATATTTCATGGCTATCAAATTTTGTGATTTTTATCTGTAAATTAAATTGAGACCATATTTAAAATCCTGTAGAATTGGTTCACAGCACTTGGTCTCATGATAGTTTTGTTTTACAGTGTTCTTTTTTGTGAAGACATTTTATTTGATAAGGAGCCTTGTAGAGCTTGAAAACGTTTATAATATAATTTCAAAATTCTATTTCGTGATTATTACACAGCCAAAAAGAATACTGTAAAACAAAACTATTATTGTGAGACTATTTAATTTAGCGATTTTGGTCCTTATGTCTTTTGCATGGATTTTCAGTCGATATCGACCTCCAGAACTGCCTTGTAAAAATATGTTGTATCAGGACTGTCCATATACGGATTCCGTATATGGTTAGTTGTCAACCGGACTACTTTTGCCCCACTTCAAATATGTTCATGAATCTAACACACCTACTACTTCTAGGGAAACCTCTATTGATTTTATTAAACTACTAAAAAAAGCTCCAAAATCAATGAACATCAAAGAGATGCACAGAACAGCGTGCGTAGCAGTCAAACTGCCGACGTAACTGTAGTGCAGAAGTCCGACCATAGGCGTCTGTATGTCTAGCGAGTGACTGCGCCGTGTTCTGTTATGATTATACAGTGTATTCCTACACATTATTTCATTTTGTAATTCATTAATAAATTACCTTGTTAAATGTGTTGAATGTATGCCAGTTTATTTTTAAACAATATTGTAATTGTTTAGAAAAGACTGATAAATACAAAAACGGGTGAGTTGTTAACATTGATTATTTTATTGGGCAAGTTCTTGGGGCGTATCACGGCGAGCCCGAAGGTTTTGTCTATATCCCGGACCTACTTTAATAGGCTATTAATGTTTGCTGACTATTTAAGTTTGCGTTATTGCACCTACCCATGAAATTCTCAAATAAATCGTGTGCAAACATTTCTAGTTTTACAGTAGTCTGGCGCAAAACCCCCACCCCAGATTTGACCAGATATCAGATATGAACTGTACCCATGGAGAGGACTTATCACAGTGTAATAAACCATCTAATTAATTCTCAATTAGAGCTGTGTTTATCCTAGACTGTGGCACACCAGCCTCTCCGCTGTGTGGAGAACGGCAGCTCTTAGTTAGCATAGACTGAGTCAAAGTTAGAGCTAACTTAAAGTTTTCATATTAACATTTCACTTCCAAAATGTTCATGCTATAGATTTTACATTGGAGATGGTCATGGTCAATTTATTTAACCCATGGTCTACGAGATCGCCACAAAAGGCGATATTTCGATGCTTAGATCTTTTTCAACAAACTTCATAAAGAAAGGCTGCCAATACTCACCCATAAGTCCTGTATATCAAACAAAGAAAATAAACTTCACATACCAGTGTAAATATTGTGGCAAATAAGCAGGGTATTGATATTATTTTACTATCACCTGGAAGAACATTTTTTGTTCATGGGAAATCCATTTTAGGCGACTAACTTCCATTGCCCAATACTCATATTTCTACAAGAATTGACCTAACCTATCATATACCATCTTGAATGGAATCGCCTGATCTATGCGATGGAACTAAGGTTTAATAATTAACAACGATGTCACCCAAGGGAATTGCATGGACCTCTGGAGAAAGGTTACGATACGATGATGATTTTACACCCAGAAGAATTCCCAACCAGAGGCATGATTCAAATATAGTATGATCATTACATAGGCATACAAGTTTCATTGATTCCAAGCATAAAATGTTCATTAATTGTTTTTTTTTCTTTTCTTTTTTTTTTTTGGGGGGGGGGGGGTCAACTTGCCACCCAGGGGCATGATGATGCAAATATAGTTCTAGGGGTCACATGGTGTTTCACAGCTAAGCAAATGAAGATTGAAGAAATTATTTAGACTAGCTTATACCCGTGTAGTCAAAGAGCCATGCTGAGAATCACAATGAATCACTCCTGTTACATAATCGTGTCAGTAGATCCCAACTAAATCATTCGTGACCTGCCACCATCTCCCCATCCCCAGACCACTAATTAACAACAAATACATATTACGCAGTTCGGGTCTTCACCACTGGTCTACACCATCCACTCCCACCCATCATCCTGATAGCACCCACCCTTGTCCTGCTCCTGTCCACCGATTGCCAAGATCTGATAGCATGCTTCCCATCCTGACTGCACCCCTGACTTGATAGCACACACCGGTACTAACATTAGCAACCTCTCATCCTGCTTGAAGCCACATAGCGCCTTCCAAGTATCAAGTATGATATGGATAAAGAATGTTTTGGAACAACCTTTAAGACTGAAGGTAAATTGAGATAGGGAAGTTCTTATACCACAATAAAGAATCAAGCTATGGATTTCTGAGCTTGGATGTAGTATACTTGGTACAGACGGAGAACTATCTGATATAACTCCGACTCGTATGAGTGTATCTCACGTTCATTGATCACTGAAAATGTACTTGGAATGTAATATGCAAAAGCTATGGGATGAAAGATTAGTGTCTATGGTAAAGGGAACATAATGCTCTCCATGGCACAGATATTCTCACACACTTCAGTATAACATCCCTATTAAGACTGCCCAAGGATTGGCGTCAAGTGGTTTTATATAGGGTTGGTTTCTATAGGGACGTTTGCAATGGTCTATCTTATGAAGAATTGGGACTGTTGTAAATCATCTTATAATAGGGGTGGTGTATTTTTAGAGGTGGTCTTGATTGAAGGTTCTGATGTACACATAGCCCAATTGACAAACTGGTGGTAATCCCTAGTATTTGAACCCATGTGTGTGACGCCTTTGGCGTCTTTATGACATCACAATACTCCACATGACGGTGTCATGGCTGCCGCTGTCTGCTATTTTTGTTATAAAAGCGCTAATTAACGACCATCAGGGCCATTTTGCCAATGAAAAAAATATTCGTGCAAAACTACACAGTACCATTAACGATCTCCTGTATTCAGATGGAGTTCAGCTAGGCAGGTTAAAGAGGAGATAGCCGAACAAAGTCCAAAAATTAGCGTATTAATATATAGGACAAGATCGAGTCTCCATGTTTTATTTTTAGCAAGAAAGAGACAAGGTTGCACTGTGACTAGTCCATTCACCAAACCAAAACAAATGCAGTTTGCATTATGACTAACAGACTGACTATTAATTTGAGTATAAACAATGCAGTTTGCATTATGACCAACAGACACTTGAGGCTGTTGTGACTATGTTTTACACGAAAAAGTTTTGATGGACCTCTGGGGCAGGGTCAATTTTACCCCCAGGTACATGTATCAACTATGGAATGATGGGATCATATAGGCACGCAACCTCTGTGAAACTGAGATGAAAATTGCAAATATGAATTGCTGACGGTAATACAGACAGACGGATGACTGCCTAAAGGTGATCACAAAAGCGCACATGCTGTTTCACAGCAGGTGAGCTGATGAAAAAAGATGAGCTATAGATCTCAGGCGACAACTCAAGTTATCTCGAGGGTGAATACTAATATATGTATCATAAATATTTAAATGAGTATTTCCTAATGATGTCTTAAAAAGAATAATCGCCTCTTTCTGAATGATAGAGCGGGGTTCCCCTTCAAAATGGTATGCAACATGTCGGGGTTACTTTCGTCAAAATTAGAGTATTTTGAGCTTGAATATCGCTGTGTAAATCACGCGTTTGTTGTGCAGATATATATTATTAAAAATGATGTATTAATATTATCGAAACCGTACTTCTCCACAAAATTTACATCAAAATATCAGGTAAGGCGTTTATATTAGTCTAAACTGAACATGAAGCCGGGATACCGACAGTGTATATGAAAACAACACCCATAAAGCCGGGAACTTTTCTGCCAGAAATCTGGCCTAAATGTCCTTCAAGGCACTTCTCGATATGAAAGGGTTAAAGTAAGCATTATAGTATATATTTCTATTCGATTTGTGCTTTTTCCTGTAGCCATGAGGTATCATTGTGCAAATGCAAATCATCCTCATCCTCATCCTCATCATCGTTTATTTGGGCAGGCCTGAATTAATCCTCTGCAGAGGGTGCGGCCTGGCTGCCTAGTTGTGACCGTAGACGTCCCCTCCATGCTTGACGGTCCTTGGGGTCCATTCCTTCCATGCCAAGTGATACTCTGTCTCGTTTCACCAGGTCATCCCAGGTCAACTTTGGTCTGCCTGGAGCTTTCTGTCTCATGATTTTATGGTCCCTCACTATGGCTATCCAGCTGGTACTTCGCTCTACATGGCCTAGCCATCTCATCCTGTTCGCACGAAGCACAGCTTCGATGTCCTTTATACCAAGCTTTTCTAGGAGGCAGTCAGAGCTCACGTCATCCTCGGGCCTTACACGACAGATCCATCGGATCATGTCTCGATCATTTCTTCTCAAACGGTTCAGGGTCTTGGAGGAGGCAGCCCAGGTTTCTGAACCATGTAGCATCACACTACGTACACAAGTGGAGTAAACTCTGCCTCTGGATACCAGCGGGAGATGCTTGTTTGTGAGTATCGGGAGGAGCCGCAGAACTTCCCCCCATGCGGTCCTGCATCTCACGGTAGCTGCTAGCTCACAGTCACCACCGCTGGATAGCATGTCACCAAAGTAGCAGAACTCGGACACAACTTCCAGCTTATGCTCACCTACTGTGACCTCCTTGACTGGCCTGCCATCAACAGGTCTGGCAGCACCTGCACACCTCTGACATATGTAACTTGGGTCATTTCTCAGAGGGCCTTTGATGCCACTGCATTTCTTGTGGACCCAACAGGCACATTTTCCACAGTAGATGGAGTTACTACCTGTACCCGCGAGAAAGACAGCACAGGGATGTTTCCAGTCTTCTGCAGTCTGTCGAGCTGTAACCCAGAGATCACACACTTGGTTTTTCCAAAAATGAGAAAATTTCATTTTTAAAATGACAGCTATGTCTAGTTATTTTGAACCGAGAAGCTTGATAATCCAATGATTTTGTAGACAAATACATCTGTAATCCTCCTACTACGTCATAAAAATCTAATATATCATGCATTTGTATATACATATGTCAATTTCTATTAACCCTATCCTTGCGCTATGGGCGCATATATGTGCCCAATGTAATATACCCCTTCCTGGCTACACGGCGCATATATGTGCAGCCCAATTCCATAAAAAACAGTCTTGAGTTTGTCCATGAAATTCATATGCAAATACTCATAATTTTAATTTCCTGTTCTAGTAAGTAGACATTGAGCAGTGAAACTATACATTTCGATGTCTTCTATGGAGGAATTATACAGTATAATGCTAATATTTTAATTATCTTATTATGAACAAATATTTACGCATCAAACATGCATTATCTGCTTCAAACTTGGGACCTCAAAAACTCATATTTTCTTGCGATAAACCCTGACATGTGATACACTGTTCAATTCGTCTCGACCCCATCTTTGTATGAAAGACTTAATAATAAAAATGTAAACTAGATTCCTGGCGGTGTTATAACCCATAATAGTTTTGCCTCGAGGATGTGGTATTCTTACGTAAGATCACAAAGACCCCTATTTGACAATGGCTAAAATGTCCATCCTTCATCATTGAGCGCCGTCACGAATCAACCACAGCTCTGCGCAGAGCGCTGCACGCAGAGTAAGGCTATCTCTGGGAAAACTCAGCAGGCACCTACTCTCTTTTTAATTCATGCATGAGGTAACATGGCGTCAGACATTTCATATTCTGTGCAAAGAAATCATAGATTATTACTCTCACGTAAATCATCGGATTTTAAATTGCATGCCGGATCACAAATAAGGCGATTGAAAAACTACTCATCAAATGTGGACATCGAATAACTATTTTTTTTTAACAAAACGATATGCATTTCCAATTGTACTCGGAACAGCTGAAAGATGTGTCGCTAACACTCGGTTTTGAAGGAGTTTATGGAAATAAATATTCTGAGTAAAAATATATCAGTATGAAATATGGGTGGTTCATGTTGTTACTCCAGTAACTTTGATAAAACATTCTTACGATTAGTATAAGTTGTAATACTACGCAGTTTAAAATCAGATGCCGACCTGTCAAATTCAAAGAGGCAATTGCTTCCGACGTTAGTTTTAATAATTTTTTTAACATAAAGATGAAGTTATATGACCACCTAATGATGAAAATCAGAAAGTACAGCCGATTTTATACCCGTAGACAAATTGGCATGTTGAAATTCCCAATATTTGAGACCCTGGAATAACCTTTTTACAACATGAGCTACAATAAAGAGAGCAAAGATCGAAGATGTTTTTATTGCTTGAAATAATTTTCCGACCCCTGGCATAGACAATCATCATATTCGTTATCTGGCAAGCTTAGGGTTAAGAAATATGAATATTAAAGGCTACAGGAAAAGTTTTATCTTGGACGTTTTATCGTAAATATGGTGATTTTCATGCACATTTTTTTATTTTGTCAAACCAATGAAATGGCACGGACCAAGGGTTGAAATACTCACATGTTAACCATTCATTCATTCATAACCATTCATTAAAGTTAAAAGTGAAAGTAGAAACAATTTGAAGCTAAATACATTGAAGCATATAGTTATACCTTCATTTGATAAATATCTTGCTCAAGTAGACATCTTTCGGTGTATTTTATACTATTCAAAATTAACTCAAAGGACTTATACAAAAATAAGTATCACTATAGATATACAGGACAACCTCTATTATCCGAATATCCTTCATCCGAGTTTTCCAATAATCCGAATGTTTTGTGTAAATACGATTTTCTGGAGTGAATGCTTCCATGTCAAGCTTGTATTTTAACCCTTTCGGTGCCAAATAATGATCTAATCGTGTCTTAAAAGCAGCAGATAAACTGCCAAACAACGATCTTATCGTCGTACAGAACACAGTGGTATATTGCCGAGCTACGATGATTTCGTTCGTGTGGAATCCAAGTTATCTGTCATTTGACAGCTAGAACATGCCACTGATGATCACTTCGTTTGCAGGAATAAATGGCTGTAATTGATTTGAAATTTAGATAATTATTTGTACAAGTAATTGAGGAACACTCAGCTGTAATTATTTTCAGCTTATGATTGGTAATAACCTCACATAATTGATTTATTAGGCAAACCATGATTAAAATGCAACAAAGTCCGCCATTACCTGTTTTGAGCTGTCACGTGGAGAAATGTTTAGGCTCATTTTTTTGTAAGGGGACATTGTAGGAATTGACCACGAGATTGGAGTGTCAATCGCAAAATTGAGCATGCTGACGTCTGATTTACCCGAACGAAGTGACACGACAATCGAGTGGTCAATCACCATTCTATCATGACTAAAATCCATTTTCATGATTTTATTTTAAAATAAATCATATTATAACATTCAACATTCAAGTCAATTTCGTTTGTTTTGAGCGCGCGGAGACGTCAATTCCTACCGTTTTGAGTGCGCGGAGGCGTTAGTCTAAACTGTTGCACTCCGCACAGCATGAACACGCCTTACTACGTCAGCGGCTGTATTGATATTGTGAGGAGTTTAGACTAACGCTGTGGGTTTTTTGGGGAGCGTGGTAATTAAGCACGGAGATTGACCAATCAGCGTGGGTTATTGGCGGTGATTTCTGCACGGAATGATAGAATGTAATATTTACAAACAAGAGGACCATAAGGTCCTATATCGCTCACCTGCCAATGAGAATACTGATGAGGGTACCAATATGTAAATTGGGCTTCAAAATTAAGCGTGAAGTCAATTTGTCACCCACGGGTATGATTCAAATATGGTTTATCAGAATAAAAAATCAATTGAAAAATGGGCTTCAATATTAACCGTGAAGTCAATTTGTCAGCCACGGGTATGATTCAAATATGGTTTATCAGAATAAAAAATCAATTGAAAAATGACAAAACCAGTCACAATTATTAATTTCTTTTAGAGGTACCCCTGGGGATGGGGGTAAATCTGTCACCCACGGGCATGATTCAAATATGACTATTACATAAGCATATGACTATTCTTTGATTGAAATAGTATTGTTTTCTTATACAAATCACCTCAAATCTCTGACCATAAACTTATTTCCTGTTTAGACAATCACAAATATATTTTTTTTTTATTTTTTTTAATATGGACCCATGGGGAGGGATCAATTTTACACCCAGGGGAATGATTCAAATATGACATGATAAGACAGCCATACAAGTTGTGTACAAGAAGTTTGTACAAAAGCTAGAGGCAAAAAATGAAAAGAAAAAAAGAAGTTACAATTTTTTTTACAATTTTTAATATGGACCCCTGGGGGGGGGTCAATTTTACACCAGGGAATGATTCAAATATGATATGATGATAAGACAGTCATATAAGTTGTGTACAAGTTTGGTGGAAATAAAATGAAAAATAAACTAGTTACAATTATGTTGTTTATTTTTGGAGCACCCCTGGGGGTGGGGGGTGGGTCAATTTGTCACCCACAGGCATGATTCTAATATGGTATGAGCATTACATAAGCATATAACTTATGTGCAAGTTTGGTGAAAATCTAATTAAAAATGAAAAAATATCACTTAATACAATTTTTTTAATATGGACCCCCAGGGGAGGTCAATTTTACACTGCCCAGGGAGATGATTCACATATGATATGATGATGAGAATGCCATATAAGTACTGTACAAGTTTGGTGAAAATCAAATGAAAAATAAAGAAATTATATGGAAAATATGAATTGTCATTTTTTTTATATGGACCCCTGGGGAGGGGTCAATATTACACCCAGGGGAATGATTCAAATATGATATGATGATAAGACAGCCATATAAGTTGTGTACAAGTTTGGTGAAAATCAAATGAAAAATAAAGAAATTATTTAGAAAATATGAATTGTTGACGGACGGACGGACAGACGGACGGACAGACGGACGAAAGGTGATCCCAAAAGCTCACTTGCTGTTTCACAGCAGGTGAGCTAAAAATATATCACCATGAAGAGATTCGCCTAAGGATTATCATAGTATAAATTATATAAACATTAATTGATTTTTCACATCACACCGATTTATTACTTCCCAGGAAATTTTCTTCTTGTGAAACACACTACAAAAAACGTGTACATAACGACCTCCCGAAACTATTGGTTATTTTAGAAACTAAAATGTTGTCTTGAATATTTTTATGCAACACAGGATGCAAAACAAAATTTAATTGCATTAAGTTTCTAATTTGTTAAGATAGAGTAATTCTAAGGGATTTTACGACAGTTTGAAGTGACAGCTGTGAAGTTCATAAATGAAAACTTTGAACTCGCAAAACGTTTCATGCTGCAGCTAATTTTTTTTGGCAATTGAGCAGGGGAATCGGTTTGGCAAATTATAGTTGATAGGCGTCTGGCACCCAAAGGGTTAACTTCAGACTAGACTCTTACTCTCATTTTGACTCCTACACAACGCACACAGAATGCTTGATACAGCATCTATCAAAAAAGCACTCTACTCCATTTGATGAGCGTACACCAACACAGAGACGGGTTGAGCGAGACTACTTCTTTGTTTTGTTTTGTAACTCGAAAATGAACAAAGCCATGTGTTTTGATATTAAAACAAGTAGTCGTCATGAACGCCGTAAATCTCCCCTTCCCCGATCAGGCCATTTCCCTGATCAGGCCATTTTTGAAAAGTAGGCCAAAGTACTCAAATATCAAATCACATGAGGAGAGTGACATAGTCATACAAAATGTCAAGTTTGGTGATGATAGGTAATAAAGTCTTCCCAGGAGACAGATAAACACAAATTCGTAATAATTTGTTTGTAAAACACATCATAATTTCATCAAAAGTAGGCCAAAGTACACCAAAATCTAATCAGCTCTGGAGAGTAGTACAACAAAGCTAAATATGAAGTTTGGTGACCATAGGTCACACTTCTCCCAGTAGAGTGTTAACAAGGTTTATTACGTAACGCTCATAAGTTCAAAAGTAGGCCAAAGTACACCAATATCAAATCACGTGAGGAGAGTGACATGGACATACCAAATGTTAAGTTTGGTGATGATACGTCATAAACTGTTGCCAGGAGACAGATAATCACAATTACGTAATAATTTGATTTTAAAAACCCATCGTAACTTCATCAAAAGTAGGCCAAAGTACACCAAAATCTAATCAGCTCTGGAGAGTAGTACAACGAAGCTAAATATGAAGTTTGGTGACCATAGGTCAAGTACTTCTCCCTGTAGAGTGTTAACAAGGTTTATTACATAACGCTCGTAAGTTCGTCAAAAGTAGGCCAAAGTACAAACAAAATTTTTTGAGAGGTACATTTTTTCTCAAACAAGACATATTCAATTTGCAAATCAATAGCTCAAGTAGTCTTCGAGTTATCAGCCTGTTTATTTCAGACGCACGCACGCACACACGCACGGACAGACAGAAGCAAAGCAAGAAATCCCCCTTCGGACTTCGTCCGGGGAGATTTAATCATTGCAAACTATAGCTTTATTACTTGTACAAAATGTATTAAATGAAGATCAATCGAATTTTAATGATAGGAATATTGGTTTACGATATATAACTTCAACCCAAAGTGATGGAGGAGTTGTTGGATAAGGTATTTCGTGAATATCTTCTATTATCGTCCATAGTCACTTCTGGTACATGTAAATACAATGTGTTAAATTTGCCCACCCATACCCCCTCTTTCATCCCAAATCCTCTTTTATCCGAATACCCAACGAACATCCCAACTGTTTCGGATAATAGAGGTTGTCCTGTAGTTCAAGTTGGCAACTTACTAAATGAGGAAACAGATACATTTGGAACAGCAATATATTAAGAATGAATCTGATCAAGAGTGCTCAGAAAGCACAGCATAGCAAGAAGAACGTTGACTCATTGGCAATAAAGATGTTTATTTTAATAGCTTTGTTAACACCTAAGTGCCGCAGGCTCCGGTAGGAGCCCACTGCAAACACCCCCTTTAGTGCTGTGGGCTCCTGTAGTCGCTCAATTTCACATAAAACAGTTTGATTTTGTCTGCCATGTTTGTATACAAATACTTGTGGATCTAGTTC
>CM032669.1:34148145-34163072 GCA_019095985.1 Streblospio benedicti | reverse complement strand
TCTGTAAAATTTGCCTTAACCAATGTGCAGATCTTACAACGATAAAAGCGTCTCTGACGCCCGAATGCGTCAAGATGAGTGTATAAAGCATGCTCTGAACATTCAGGCAGCTTTTGCACTAAAAAATTACCACCGCTTTAAGTTGTATAAAGAGGCTCCCAAAATGTCAGGTTACTTGATAGACTGGTTCGTAGATCGAGTGCGAAAAGATGGCCTCAAGTTGATGGTCAAGTCGTATGTATTTTGGTTGAATATTGGTTTCTTTCTTACTTTCTTAAATGTATTTCGACTAAATTTTATTTTAGGCAAATTTATAAGTGGTAAGTTAAATATATTTTCAAAATTATATTGATTATAACAGGTAAGTTTGATGCAAAATTTTGACAACAATTAAGCAAGTCTACTATTTTTATTTTATCTTGCAGCCAAAGTATATTGTGCTGTCTATTTTAATAAATTTTTTTAGACATGAACTGTATGTCTGGTGAGTAATTTAGTCTGCCAAACAGAGTCATGTTCATGAATGCATGGAAAAATTCTAACACCTTTTTTGTTTTTTTGCAAAATTTGTTACATTGTTATTTTAGATAAATTTGCTAATGTATTCATGTATTTACTCTGTTTCCTTAATGTCTGCATGTGGACGTGTATAAACTTTAAATTTTTATCTTGCCAGTTACCGGCCTTCGCTCCCAGTGGAGTATTTGGCCAAAGAGTTGGCGTTTGACGACAATGAAGCTCTCCTCGCTTGGCTCGTTGAAAAGTCCATGACCCTGTCGCCCTGCCAGTCCAAGCTGGATTGCAAAACCAGCTCGAGTGTAGTCAATGCCATCTAGGTCTCATCTAGAATAGCCTGTTCATCTTGCATGTTCGTTAAGCCTCATAGCAAACCTTCACCAAAGTAGGTCCTTCTAGCCATCAAGCGCACTGCCGATGACAGATGTAGACCCGGTGAATACTCAGCATCTTCCACACATCTCATGCCTTCTCTGTCATGCAATGATGAGCAAGGTTTGTAATATTGCCCTTCGTATCGTCCATCGTCTCCAGTCGCTTCCGAGTTACATGCAATCGTATGAAGAATGAAAAGTTTCGGTCAGCAAGTGTAGTAAGTTGGGGAAGAGAAAAGAAAATTCAAAAGGCATGGTTTTTAAAAGTTCATTCAGCGAGTAACACCAGTGCAAAAGAAGTAAAAGTTATTTAAGTTTTATGGAATGACTGCTCAAGCAGTAAATTGCAATGTCACCAATTTTTTGGATTCTAATTTGTGCAATACATGCTCATGCGAATAATTTTAAGAATATTTAAAAGTGACTGTGATAATCATGTGCATTTGCATTTTAAGTTCACAAAATTTAATGGAGAAAAGAACTTTTGGCAAAATTGAACTTGAAATGCATAAAATTTCCTGACTGTTAAATGGGATTGTTTGTGGACGCAAGGTGATAAAATTCATTTGGACTAAGTGGTGGACGGATGATAATTTCAAGGGAAAAATCTAGATTGCATACTGTGTATTATTTACACAGGAATGGACAGTGGCATAGCGATACTTATGTTGGTATGATCCATGAAATATACCGAAGTTCACATCCAAATGTTCAAGTATTTATTATTAATGTAATGCCATTATTTATTTTAATTAGTTAATTAATGATTGCGAGACAATTGGATATTTTATGAAGTATGAGGGTTTGGGATAGGTGGTTAATATCTGAGAAAGAGAAAGAAGCTTTTTCTATCTGCTACAAGAAAAGCTGGGATGTAGGTGGGAAGGGATTTCTTTTTTCAGGTAGATCACTTGGATATGAAGAGTCAACAGTAGGATCTGGATGCGCAAGTTGGCATTGTGACTGTTTCAAAATTATGTTGCGTATTAATGGAGTAAATGCTTGAATGAAGTGGATATGAGGACTAATGACCTGGAGTGAATGAAGACGTTAGGAATTAACAATTTTTGTTTGTTGAATTATACTGTGTATGTAAAAATGTTTTTATGGATAACATTCAATAGAAATCACAACAGAAGATTTTGTTCATGTTTTACTATTGCACTCGTATTCTCCACAACCATATTCCAATTATTACATTTGTTACGGTTCTACTTTGAAATTTCAGAGGCAAACAAACAATATTTTGTAAGGAATATTTCAAAGAATCCGCCCACCGAATACCCCGGCGGTTCCGTGAAAATAAAAAAAATTGCAATTTTTGAGCTATGATCAAGAACTTATGTTTTTTTTTCAACATCAATACCCCGGCATTTTTGAGCTAATTAATTACCATCAATGCATACCATGATGACTGGTAGGCTGCTGTGGTATCAAATTTTGTTGATATTCACAAGTAAAATATTTAAGTTTTGTCACAATAAAAACATAAAAACATCTTATTTATTCATAATTTATTAAAACTCGATTTCCAACCTAGTACATTGTGACAAAACGAAAATGCACATCGCCGTCATTCTTTTGGTGGTCTGCCTTTTAGCAACGACCGATACACGGAAATATCACGGGAGAAACGGGGCATCACGACATGCCGTGGTGTGCATTTCACGGCACCCCGGGGCATCATACGGACCCCGGGTTACGGCGTGGTGCATCATTTATTGTTGGAACTTTTTTCCCCATTTATTGGCATTTTTTTGGGCCTACTGTTAATGGTTGCTCCTATAATATCATGATGTCAGTCCACTACAAAATTGATGTGTACAGTACTTTTTGTGGCTGAATATCTAAACCTTTAATTATGATATTGGACTTTGTTTAAAGTAAACAAAAAACTACATGCATGTTCTGAGAAATTTATTAATGTAATTGAACTCTCATCATGCAAAGTTATTCAGATACAACGAACATGCAAATTTAATTACCCGATACACAATATATAGTCAATTGTATGTACAACCTGATTCATTTCTATACACCCATCTGGACAAGGTAGATCTACATAAATTTGGCACACAGAAAACATCAGAACTAACCCTTGAAAGGGGGGGGGGGGTATATACGTACCCCTTTATCTCAAAATCTCAATAAATTAATGTTACAAATCTCAATGCAAAAGCCTTTTTCTCAATACTCGAATTGAAAACCGAAATCTCAACTCTCACTAAATTGTATATACCGCCCTCACCCTTCACCTTGCACATTCAATGTTGTTGTGTACCACCTACCGGTATTAAGTGGCAGAAAATATTACATCATAATCTTTTTATCGTTCACACTTATTTGCATTTAGCACGTTCTGTTAATAAGATCTACGTAGAACAGAAGGAAGTAATAGGGACGCACACGTTTTGTGATAAGTTTCGGGTAAAATTAATATCCTTTAATTGTTTGGAAAATTAAAGGGTACAGAAACAATTACTATTGGTCTTTGCAATGCTTCACTTTCATATTACCCAACAACCGAGATATTCATAATTTACACTACACGCCACACTAAAGCGTCCCGTCGTGATATCCAAGTAAAACAAAACTACAAAAATTATATTTTCAAGTACCATTTATTGTATTTCCTGTGTAGAAAGTACACCACAGAGGACTATTTAGGTAAGAATTATGATCGTGTGAAACAACCAGGGAAACTGAACTTAAAACTGAACATATCCTGATTAAAGTCCATTGAATTGTCCCCTTTTCTCTACTAAAATACTGTAAAACCCTAATTTAGATTAACGATCTTGAATGTTTACTAACTACACGTGGGTAGCTTCACAGTTTGTTGAATTTGCTGTTCTCGCCCCAAATTGCCCCCAATCAATCCATTTAATCCTAAATTTATTTGGGCAGCTCCCCCCCCCACACACACACCAATTTGCTTTTCGCAATCAAAGAGTGTTGTAGCCTTGCTGCCAAATATCCATGCCCAGGTATAGTGAGCATATATTACAGATGGAGTATGCAAAAATAGAATATGGAAGTTTACTGTCGTAAATGGTCGCTAGATTTGATTGTAAAAAGTTGAAAATTTTAATGCTGTTTAAAGACCATATATTCTGTTTCTACGAAAACGAAAATTTTATGTCTTCCATAAGTCAAATGCCATATAGTATGATATATATTGTTCAAAGACATTGCCTTTCATGTCATCCATTCAATCTCTAAGAAAATAAAAGAAGTTTGCACAAGCTGCAAAAATGCAACAATTTCAGGCATAGGAAATGCATCATCTATAAGTGTATGTTGTATATACAGTATATAAATATAGAATAAAACAATTTTCAAACTGAATCAAACACAGTCCAAATGATATTTTTAACCCAACCAAAAGCCAGGTAATCGTCACTTTGTTGGGTGCTTCGTCTTGTTTTCTGCCTAGCACATTGCCATAGGGAACACTGGACTGGGCTGATATATTCTGATTTCACTGACTTGTTGCAAATTCCACTGGCTGCTGTATTGGTTTACTTGCCATTATCTTGCTCAACTCATTCATGCTTCTTTTCACCTAAAAAGTGTACATGATAATGAGCATACATAAGTACAAAAGACCCGATGAGAAATAATTTATACGAAGTTAATTTTTTACATATTTTTTCCTTTGTACATAATGCAAACTGTCTGTACATAATGCAAACTGTGTAACAATTTGGTTGAAGATAAATTCCGCACCCGTGATAGTGGGTTTGGTTCCCCGGTGCCTCCACCATCCAGCCTATACTAGCACCACACACATCTCTACAATAGGGCCCCACAAGAGAATTTACAGTAAAAGAAACACACCTAACGTACACTGAATTCACCTTTCCCGGTGAGTGCAGCATAAAGATGATTCAGCTCTAATTAACACACAGCCCCTAGTCTAAACATAAACGGTAATCATTTGCCAACTTTCCTACACTTCACCATTTTATGATGCATCAACCAGTTTAGGACATCCTCATTCATAAAAACCTGCACAGGTCCCGATTGCCACTTTGGGGCAGACATGGTGGCAATTTGGACAGAATACAATGTGGGTACTATAAATTTGTGGAATTTTAAACAAGGAATGGCCGAGAATATGTGGCCATGTATTCTCACTTACAACATCTACTCACCTTGTACCTGTACACCCAAGGTGTGTCCCTCGACAAAACCATATGAGGGTGAGGCAAGTCACTAAGAGAGTCTAGTCCTTCAGCCTTTCCTGCCCTAAATAAAGGAAAAGTGGAAAAGTTCATTCAAATACAGGACAAAAAAACAACACCAAAAAACAAAACAAAACAAAAAGCAAGAATAAAAAAACCCACAAGGATAGATAGCGGGTTGGGGGGCGAGGGTTATAAGGAAGTGTAATGAGGGAAATAAGGCTGAAAAAGAGGGATAAGGAAAAAAAAGGCAAAAAAGGAGGGATTGAGGATCTATAATTTGAACGTGGCAGGAGGGAGTATAACAATAAAATCAATTTTCACACTATTTTATGAACGAAAATATTAGGATAGAAGACAAAAAAAAAAAAAAAAAAAAAAAGAGAAAAAAAGCACAATCAACAGAAAGTCATATTTTTTAGTTGTTTTAGCACTTTATACACTTCATACTAAATGATACGAGAATTTCAAACATATATTCGATATTTGCACTATGAACATAATCGATTTCCACAGAAATGTCACTATGTTTTTTCTACATACCGTATTTGTTCTTATAAGCGCACCTGCCCTTTTAAGCCCCCCCCCCCCCCAAATTACACCGATTACATCAAACAAATCTTGCTTTTCAAGTTTGCAAAGATTTCACTCATCTGGCGCCATATTGTAAGACCAACACGCCGGTATCATTTGGATAATCACATAACCACGCTGCCCACATTGTGAAACAATATTCGACATTTTGATGTTCATACATGTTGACATTTATCGTTCGAAGCGATCGATAAACGAAAAAATGCAAGAACCGCGAAAAATTGCCGGGACGTGCCGGGAATAGGCATTTGTTTTGTTTGGAATTTGTTGTTTGTAAACGCAGTGTGCGCTTATTAGAACGAATATGGTAATAAAGTTTTATTTTTGCATTTCTATCTTATGAAAACTTATGTTGTTTAATGACAACTTTCCTCGATTATCCAATTGTATCTTATGGCATTGCATATTTAGAATTCCCACATCAAATATGTCTATAGAAGTTTTGCCTAAAATTAATCACATTTCTAGAAACAATGCATGCTCGATTGGATGATAAATTTACTGTGGATATATCAATACAGAATGACCTCAGCGTGTGCATTAAAATCAAAGGCCATTTACATAGCATAAAAATGAAGAGAAGTGACACAACAAGAAGATTTATTAAAAAAAGTTTTTTGAAAGTCCTGTTAGGGAAGATGTACGCTTTGTCACACTCCGCAAGACCCCTCCCCTCCCCCCCCCCTGACCCATGGGCCCAAAAGTGGAAATATCAGATGTGTGACATAATCCAAACACATCTAAACAGTGTTCTGATGGAAGTTCATTTACCTTGGACTTGGTAGACAAAGGTGATCATTATAGCTTTTAATCTAGATAATACAAGCAATTTTTACACTAAGCTTTCAACAGTCTCTTATGTCTTGTCATTCACTTCATTCATTGTCACTGGTTTCTCGGGAAATCACCGGTTTGTGTGCACTTCCCCCCTCTCAGGTCAGCACGTTGTTCCAGATGGAAGGAAGTTGGTACCTGTCACCATCTTTATTTAATGAGGGCCTCGACTTCCTGATATTAATGGCGTCGTTCACAGCCCGTTTAAAATATTTTGGTTCCACACATGAAATGTTTGTCCGTTCAAGAGAAACACTGTGTCCTTTACTGTCAGTATGTAAGTGACACGAGACTTCAGACCCTGCGGAACTTGGTCTCAAATACAATAAAATGAAATACAATTAAATAGAGACGGTGGCATGTACCAACTTCCATCCATCTGGAACAACATGTTGGCCCAAGAAGGGAGTGGGGGCAGTGGCCACACAACCTGGTGATATCCCGAGATCCTAGTGATGACGAATGGCGTCATCACTGCGATACTAACATACAATCACATAATAAAGATAATGGGACATCTATCAATCACAATTCATGGATGCATGGGTAAAAATGTTATACATTGTCTTATATATTGATCCCTAGAACCACATTCAAATAGCAAATAGATGAATGCCGATATGAAAATTTTCAGCCTGCGCCAAAATTTTAGAGCTTGTGAAAAAAAACTCAGACCCACAAAAAAGTGGAATATCAGAAACTTGACCTAACCCGCCCCCTCCCCCTAATTGTTCCACAGCGTGACAAAATGTACATCTTCCCTTTAGCGCCTCTCAATTGCTTCACTAACAATTCTGCTAGCAACATAATTGATTTCATTTTCACATTCATTGTCATCATCGACATTGTTATCAATAACTTCTTGAAAGAATGATTCATATTGTGATGGAGTGAAGAAAATATTATCATTTGGCTGTACACACCACGGGCACATGCATCATAGAGGGTAGAAGCCAACTGAAACTCATCAGTGGCCATATTCTTTCTTTTCCCTTTCATTGTTTACCTATTAGAGTACCTGTACTATTGGAGTAGGTAAACAATAAATGGGAAAGGAAAGAATATGGCCACTGATTAGGGGCCAAAAAAGTGGTATAGGGGGAAAAAGGCCGAAAAAGAGGCATGTGGGACTTCTAGATCCCTTACACCCCCCACACCCATAGACGTACCGTGTAATACATCACTTTTCATCTCCAACGTACCTGAAGAAATGCGGATATGCTGGAATCATGGCATGAGCTCTCAATTTATAAGGTGATGTGTTGGACTTGGTGCTCTGACTTGAGTCTCTGCCCCCTGTAGTGCCCGTTACGGTGTTGGCAGGAGCCGGGGCTGTCTGTGAGGACCAGTGATCTGGGCTGTGGTTTAATCTTTCAGGTGCAAGCTCTAGGATTGCAGGAGGCGTCTTGGCCTGTGAACAGAAAACCGTTTTTCTTTTTTCTTTTTTAAATTTCCCATGATATCAAAATGTATAGAATAACATAGTACCAACAAGGGAGCGTTCATAATTGACGTCAACTACATTTTGGCACTTTCTGACGCCCCCCCCCCTTCGTCAACTTTCGTCAAGTTCATGACCCCCCCCCCCCAACGGTCAACCTGAGGACCCCCGCCCACCGTCAACGATGGCAGTGATGTAAATTTCATGTCACCCCAAACCACTCAGTTAACCATCTAATCTAGCCAATATTTAAGATATGCCTTATTGAAATTGAATCTGTGTGCAGTTTTGTCAGGTTGTGTCGTACAGCAATTGCGTTTCATGGGAAATATATATGATAATGTGATTTTTGACCAAATATTCCAACAAATACAAAGCATTTATTTTATCTGCATTCTTTATACTATGAAAAGCGCCCCCGGTGAGGGCAAACCAGTGTTTAATACACTGGAAGGTCACTGTCTATATATTGGCTGATTATTGATTTATAGCAGTATCATCTATTATCCAGAAGTGGATACATTTTTGGAGCCGATATGTCTGGAGTTTGTGGTTATAGAATATTGATTTTAATGGTGCATTCAAATAGTAATAAGAATGTGATTCACTGGTAAAATGAACCTAATAATGGGCCCAAATGGGCCCAAATATGGACCATTTGGGCCCATGTGAAATAGGGTTCTTGTGGTCACCATTTCCAACCAACATACCAAATCTGAGCATCCTAGCTCAAACGATGCGACCCGTAGAGGGGTAACGAGCCGGACGGATGGACGGACGGACGGATGGACGGACGGATGGACGGACGGACGGACGGACGCAATTAATTGGGTACAAGCCAGTGTATAAAACACTGGAACAACGTTAGATATCAATTTAACTTTGATATATCCTTAATGCAGGCCCCCCACCCCTGTCAGCTTTTGAGGTGACCGCCGCCCCCTGTCAACTGTTGTCAACTTTTGCTGACCCCCCTTCAAGGTTGACGTCAATTGTGAACGCTCCCCAAGGCACTGGATACTTATAGAAAATGGACCCTCTAGAATATGTACCAGGTGTCCATTTTCTGTAGCGGAAAATGGACCCTAAGGTACATATTCCTGGTATGAAAAATGGACTGGGCTTATTGAAAATGGACCCGCCATATGATGTTTGTTTTGTACATTAAATAAGTCTATGTAGTGATGGAATTATGTAAAAAGATGTGTGCGTGTGTGAGAAAGAGAAGCGCGAAGATACAATCATGGATATGTTTCATAGTTTACAATTTGACCATTATAACATTATAAGGCAGGTTTTTATTACTAATTATTTCAATCATAATGCTCCCTGCGAATGGATCATTGTGTTTGGTGCTGGAATTATATACGTTATATATTTTTAATTTCTCATATATTAGCACACTTTATTTGTTTGAGTACATAAAGTTAATTTTCTACTTAACATTTTTCTTTTGAATTTCACATGATAATGCAGAGTGCCAATACAATAGCGATGCTGACCTAAAATGAATTGCCTCCTCGTCTTTCATGCTTTGGTTATGGGCCTTGTATATTAAAACAAAACTGTATAAATTGTATAATTCTAAATTTCATCCTATATAATATGATATTGATTAGAAAACAAAATTATATAAACAAGGACTAAAGTCCCCCCCCCCAACTACAATTAAGATAATATTTAGACCTCTCTTACATTGTACGTCTATTTCCTATGCCATAAACTGAGATTGTACACTATAATTGCATTTAGATAAATAAAATTATTCAAATATTACATACATAGTGAGTAAAGTTCAGTCAATTCATTAGTAAATTCATACAATCTTGAAATAGAAAACAAAGCAAATTTATCAAGAGGAGTCCATATTCCATAAAGGTTCAATTTTCTTAAGTGGAAAATGGACCCGTGGGTCCATATTCTATGACCCCCATTTTCAGTCTGACACCGACAATTCTTATATTAACATATTATTTGTATTTTCGTTTACAATGTTGGAAAGGCATATGATGTGCATTTTTAGATATATTGTTTTCATATATTTTGTTTTTGAATTTACATGTCTGTACAGGACTTTCTGATTAATAAATAGATTCTGATTCTGATTCTTACACGTCAGCAATACATGAATCTACGCGATGCATTTGTGCAAAATGACAAGGGGCATCATCGATATTTAGCTGATTGTTCAATTCCTGAGCTATAGAAAAAAAAGATTATTTGATAATTCTTAAATTGCACTCTGAGTATCAGATGTCAAGCAAATTGACCTCTGAAATGTTTCGCCTGAGAGTGGATTAACCTAATTTATGTGACTTATTTAAATACTGCAACCTGATTGGTTGAATCCGCCACACTCATCTGATACTTAGCTGTGATTGGTCACTTGACCTCATTTATATTCATCACCGGCCAGTGATGATTATAGATTAACAGCCTGTGATTGGTCAGAATGTTTTAATGAGAATAGTTATATGTCAGAGGTCTCCTCAGGACATCTCATACTCAGAGTGTTAAATTGATGCCCGTGAACAAACGGTATATAGGCAAGTGAGGCTTTATGATGCACGGGGACTGTGGTTTGTGAGGCAGGGTAGCAGGTAAATCTCGTTTGATGAATACACCGTGATGAGTTGATACCACATCCATTTATTTCAGAGTTTTTTTGCAACCATAAGTTCTACATTCAACTGTCTTCATTTGAAACCCAAACACTTCATCAATTGGAAGGTTTAAAAACACACACACACAAAACACAAAAACAATTAAACAAAAAAGAACTAAAACAAAACACAACAAAAATAAACAAATAGACAAAACAAAATCCCAAAACAAACACACAAAAAAAAGCAAAAACAACAAAACAAAACAAAAACAGCATCCCTGAATCGGTACTTTCAAAAATTCATTTTAATGCATAATTATTGCTCAAACAATGCGATTTGGTGGACAATGAATTCCTTACTTCTTGGGGGGAAATGTGGACACCATTTACATATTACCCACTCCATTGAGTTAAGTGATAAGTTGCCAAATTATGGAGCTGTTGCATGATAGTTGCGACGAATAGCTAACCTTGGCAAATGACGGTTTGGTCTCTAAGGAAGAAGTTTATTGACTCATAGATGGGTAATAAATGAAGAGAGAAATCTGGTGATGATAAGTAATCATGCCTGGCATGACCTCTTTGTCTGTAGACTGTTGTTTCCTCACACATATACAAAGTTTGGAGTCAGAATACCCCCGACATTAGCGCATTCTTTCTCGAAGTCTATAGGGCTGTATCAAGGATTTGAGGGTTCGAGTCTCGAGAGGTTATGTGTGACATAGCCCTCTAGACACGTAGAAAAAATCCTCTATTGTCAATATTTACATTCAAGTTGTTAAAATGACTTTATAAATAGCTAACATCAATGTCCCAGCTGCCAAACAAATACAATGCTATATATACACATTTTTAATGCAAGTGTAGACATACAAATTCTTAGAAACGGACACTGCAGATTCCTGTTGTCTGTTTTACAAGCAAATAGACTGACCACTAAGTCGCGTATACTATATGTATAGACATCTTGAGATTTTTGGAGAATTTATTATCTTGAACTAGAATTTGAAAAGAGGTCATCATTTGAGATCTAAGTCTTGATGTTTGATAAAACACTAACTATATGGATATGATGGGCGATTAAGAACACTTCATTTTCCATAAAAAGGCAACTGTCAAATAGTACAAGCTGTGGATCGTAATTTGAAAGAAAATTATTTGTTAGGTTAGAAACTTTAGATAGTCACTACCAATAATAAATTACACGAACAAGAATCAATATATACACAGATCAAAGTAATTAAATCATCACGGTGGCACTTGGACAAAGCCTTGTGCATTATCAAAACCTCGGTGTCTATGGATTCTTTTGTTTGGGCTTACAATGGTACAAGAACGATCAGAATTCTTATAATCAAATACAGAATTGCGATGATAACACCCGATTTATTGAGGTTACATTACATGGTATACTTCATTTAATAATTTATTTACCAAATCTTGTAATGAATCAAATGATTGGCTATTTTGAAAAGGGATTCGATTAATTGGTATTAAAATAGGACTCTTTTCAAAAATCAATATTTGTTTTGGAACTAATGATTATGAAAACGTATTTAATTAATTAAAGAGTCATTAAACACAACATGCATACATATTAATCAGGTGATTGATACATGTAGATCAGCGAAGGACCAAGCCTTTAGTTATCAATATATATGGAACCTTTTACTTATAATTAGCGCTTACTTAATATCAAGGCGCGACAAGAACTGACATAAGACCAAATTATTAGAAAACAAAGAAAGAAACCCACATCACGCTATTATGGCCTATCATGCAAAACTTGAGCATCAAGAACATTGATGTCAGATATAATAAATTACCATCACACAAAGTATCAATCTAAATTCACCTTGTCATGGAGTTTATTGAGAGAGTTTGCTACAGTAGGGTCGGTAGCTTGTCGTAATTTCACAGGAGGGAAGAAGCCTCCGATCCCTCGACTTGCGCTCTTGCTACTTTTGCCACGAGGAATCATCTTTTCCGAGTCCAGTCCCACAATTTTTGGAGACGCTGAACTTCTCTGATTGACAAACCTGAAAAATATATTGGTTGAAAATAAGAACAGAATCACCATATTATCACATTATTGACACATTGGGACATGGCCAGTGGACAATGTCCTCAACGTACCATTCATATAATTTTACCTATGTTCCTAATGAGGTGTTTGCAGGATACAGTCTAGCACACAACCTTCCGTCCAGATTTGACCAGATATCAGATGAGAACTGTACATGTGGAAAGCACTGATCCTAGTCAATAAAAACTATCTAAATGATTCTCATTTAAAGCTCCGCAACGTTGTTCTACCAACGCTGTGCTCTCTGATCACATTTGATCTTGTTTCGTTTGTATCTACTAACTATGTATGTATGTTTTCAGCGGCTGAAGCAACACAATTAAACCCAGACTGTTATGGTGGTGCAGCTTCCACTATCACTTTTCCATGGCCAATGAATTTACAATTTATCTAAGATTTGACAGCATTTATTAATAGATTTACAAATGCAGTAAAAGCCCTTTGTTACGGGTAATACATGAACTATGATAAAATCAGAATATTATCTTTACAGGACATTAATTACATAAAAAATTACTTCTTATTGTCCATGCTTCATCAATAAACTTTATAAAATTCACATCGGCATTCATTAATATAAAAATCATAAAAAAATTATAGTAAATACTGTCATTAAAACCTTCCCCCCACAAATGTATACGTGCGTCTGCATAAAAACAGGCAATATGAAATAAAATGTTTAACAGATTCAAAAGCACCACACTTACACCAACTATCACTGCAATTTGTCACTGTTATCTCCATATAGCACAAAATTGCCCTGTACCAGAGCCCTGCACGGGTGATAAATTTACACCCACACCTGCCTTGCACGTTTGATATGAAACCCGCGCCCAAGCCCGCAACCGCATGTTTAACGATTGAGCAAGCACACACACACACACACACACACACACACACACACACACACACACACACACACACACACACACACACACACACACACACACACACACACACACACACACACACACACACACACACACACACACACACACACACACACACACACACACACACACACACACACACACACACACACACACACACACACACACACACACACACACACACACACACACACACACACACACACACACACTCACACACACACACACACACACACACACAGACACACACACAGACACACACAGACACACACAGACACACACACAGACACACAGACACACACACACACACACACACACACACACACACACACACACACACACACACACACACACACACACACACACACACACACACACACACACACACACACACACACACACACACACACACACACACAGATATTAATGGACAACTTGCACAAAACCCACAAAAGGCCGAACTAGTGCTGGCAAATTTCATAGATATTTACAGTTATATTCAAACATACAGTAAATAGATTTTTCACTCATTTTAACCACAGTTACAGAGTTATTGGCATTTACACGAATGAACGCCACCCATGTTCAATGTGAGCAACAAGAAATACTTCTCAGGCAGTTTATGTAAAGGTAACATGTGTGCCTATGATCTTGTGTGAATAGCAAAGTAACTCAGTTTGAAAACATCCATTGAACTATTACTATAAAGACTATGAAGCCAATCATGTGCCTGTTTGCAATATCAATATAATGAAATACGTTTACTGCACCTTTTTTTAACAGAATAGATGCAATATCAATATAATGAAATACACTTACTGCACTTTTTAAAAAGGAAGTGGCTAGGGAGCCGACGTCGGCTCCCTAGCCAACCCACTGTGGGTAGGCTAGAAAGCCGACATTTGTCGGCTCCCTAGCCTACCCTCAGTGTATGAGCTAGGGAGCCGACGGAAATATCTATAATAGTAGAGTGTATTAGCTTACCACTTTTACCAGAAATATATGAAGATTACATTTTTCTGTATTTCTATATTGAATGTTTTGGTTAAATTATAATCAACGACTTTTTATGCATACATGATATTTGAATAACAGATGAATTTTGATTATTCATACTGTTTAAGATGGTTATGTGGAAAATCTAATTTTACTAATACTAATAACTTTCTTTCAATGAAATTGTACTTAGTACATAAGTTTATGTCAGAAGTATTCATATTCATGTAGTTGAATTCAAGCATTATGCATACATTTTGTTTTGTCCTTTATAACTAAATTGATTAAAGGTCACTTAGGTTCATGAATGTCTTAACTAGTTAATCAATTAGGTTATTTGTTTGCCTAGAACATTTTAATTGTTGGGAAAAAATTTTTTAAAAAAAAAAAAAAAGTGTTTTGGG
>CM032669.1:34130411-34148045 GCA_019095985.1 Streblospio benedicti | reverse complement strand
AAAACAGTCACCACATTGTCGTGGTGGTTGATTTTATTATAGTGCCTTGTCATTGTCAGTTTGAGGCAGACTTTTTAGATGCTTTAACCTGCCTGACAAATCAAATTTATGTATTTGATGTGAGAAAGGCTTCCAGATCTCGCCACGGCTGGGGTACAAAACCACAAACGGGGTTTTGTGATATTACATAACTGTGTATTGCAAGAGTTACACTAGTTTAGGGTGTTAAGAAAAGCAGAGGCATGATATCAAACTCTCAGTTGAATGGTCAGATTTTCAAAGCAACATAATGTCCTTTCATGTGAATATTCAAACTATATAGGTGGATTAAACTATATAGGTGGATTAATAAGCCCGAAATATAAAACTTAGAAATCTTACGGGGCCATATTTTACTGACTGTCCTGTACGCACAATGTACCCGCTAAGAAAGCCACCTGAAACCTAAGAGCAAAAGATTCATTTTGCTTTGAAGACTAGTACATACACATTATACATGGGCAACAGTCTGCTGTTCGCAACAGTTACGCATATATGTATAGCGTGTGTATGAACTTACATGGTGTCCAGAACGCTTACCATATCATGCCGACACATTTTTACTAATGTCTGCATGTAAAAACTCTCACCGTCACACTCTGCGCACTTTCCTCAGGTTAAGTCGTCTAAGCCGGGAATGTGTGATGAAAGCATGAATAATTCACACTCATATGGGGGTGGTTTGTGAGGGTTGCCAATCTCTCATTTCCCATTTGTATTGTTTCGCACATTCTCGCATCTCCCCAAAAAATTTCCGACCCCTCTCTCACACATACAAGTGTACCATCCACGCCATAGTCAAAGTACATAAAGTGATTGATAGTGGATATTAAAAAGAGAGAGAGCGGGAGAGAAAAAAGAAAAAAGGAAACGAAAAAATCTCCCTAAAAGCAACAAACATGAAAATGAAATTTAAGACCCCAGTCTAATGTGGACATCGTTTACGTTCCTCACTTTTCTTTTGTATCATATATCAACTCATTTTCCACATTCTCTCACATGTTTATATCATTCTCGCTGTTTGGGATGATGGTATCATTCTGGTTTCACAACCTTGAGGTCATGAGTTCGAGTCCCACCAGGACCACTTGTCATAGTTGAATGGACACTTACTGGTGTAAGAGCCGTCTTCGGCTATGTCCATCGTGGTAGAAAAAGCGTGGTAGAATAAATGTGAGAGAGCATATTGAACACTCATTTGCACAAGGTTTTTACATTATATATACAGTCTACAACTATCCTTTTGTGCTAGTTTTTATAAGCTCACATTGATAGCCTTTCGGACCTTCCCGGTCCTTCTTCAGAACACTTTTGAAAGAAATATCAGGGAGGCCATTCACATCAGGCGCCTCAAGCCCGACCTAAATAAGAACGTGGGGGCCGCCGACCTGCCAGCCATCTACACCAACATCCTACCAGCCTCTGCCGACGACGTCACACCACGATCACGTGACGATTAGGCAGTTGGCAGACTGAAAAAGGACCGGGAAGGTCCGAAAGGCTATCAATGTGAGCTTATAAAACTAGCACAAAAGGATAGTTGTAGACTGTATATATAGTGAGAGAGCATGTAGAAAATGAATATCATAAGCATTGGGAAACGCTCATATCGATCATATAAACTGAAACTGCCCAAAAGGCCTCCACATAAGACAGGTTCCATAGGATTAGTGGCGTGACACCAAAGCAAGTTCTCCTGCACTGGTCCCATAGTATGTGTCAATAGAATAGCTACCTGTATAACGACTGCATAAAAGTAACATAAAGTATTTGAGCATGATTCAGAATGACAAATTGCATTTACAGTATGATCTGGCTTCTAATCAATCAATTATGAATCAATGATATAATGGATATGGAAATTATGACCCCAAAGTATAAGGACGTCTAAAAAAAGTACCCCTATCCGGTGGCACGTATGTACCCATATAACCAAGCTGTTAAGCTGTTGAAGACCCCCCCCCCCACCAAAGCGACTTTGAAATCCTGAAGATATACAATGTCAAAACTACAATAGGTTACATGCCGCGACTCAGCTAAAGGAACAGGGACATAAAACTAAATTAGAAAGAAATATATCATACTTGGTATTTTGGAACTTTGATAAGGAGTATATGTACTCGAAATTTAAATGAAATAATTTTCTTTTGATAGTTTGTGTTTGGATATAATAGCAATAAATAGAAACAAGAAGAAATGATATCATACTGAGCTATGTAACATTGCTCAAGTAACTTAGTGACCAGGTGATTTGATAGGCAGTAAAGTATGTACTGATAGTCACATTTATGCTATACATATAATCTGTACATGATTCTATTCATAATTTCATTGTGATTTATACCAATTAATTAATTTATTATTTTATATGGATGTACATACAGTTTTTACTTTATGCTACTTCTTTAGATCACGACAAACTTGCATTTACATTATTTGAAATCAATTATGCATTCTTACGAGGGTATATGATTGGATAGAATTAAAACTTCAAGCCACGGCCCCATTCATTAAGTACAATTAGCCTGTAAAGAACAAATGAAAGTGCAGAGTTACTCATAGTCTTAGGCAGTTGGGTGCGGTGTTTAGTAAAGAAGAAGAAATGAGAAAATTACTCTATGGGCTAAAAGTTGTGAGTTGAGCTCATGGGATAGATCATTATTACCTCGTAGCAGAGCTAGATAAATATAACTATTCTTGTATACAAACACAACAGCTCAAAAGTTCTTCCATTTTGTTGGCGATTCAGACTACAGGCACTAGGCATTGATTTTGCATTAAATGTAGCCAATTTACTGGGAGAAGTTGTGCATGTTTAATAGGGGTGGGTCAATACATCGGAGGTTTGAGTTCCGTGGCATGTTTGATAAGAAATATAATGGATGGCGTCGTAGTCGACAAAATACCGTCTGTAACGAATAGGTATTGACGTCAGTTATGCTATGTGGACTAGGGGAGAGGTGCTGCTTGCCAAAGAAATGTCCAATAACTTGAGGACCACCGCCGCGTCTTCTGCAAGTCATTTACTTGAACGCGTGGTTTAGGGTGCAGATCATATAAAACTATCGATCTTTTACTTATATCAGCTTATTGGATATTTGATAGAACCTTTGAGAAGAACATAACAGGATCACATGCTCTCGGAGCTTTGTTTTGTCGTCTGGTGAATGGAGTCTTGTTTTTATAGTGTACGCAAGTGCCTCGTTTTGAATATTTGACAACAGTGAGTTGACATCAAGTAAACATTTTCTACACGTACAAGAGGATATTGTAGAGCTTCAAATATAAAGTAGAATATAATTTTACGAGGTGTTTGATTTGCTGTTTACGATAGGATGAGGCACTAAGATGGATTTGCAGTTGTAGCTTCTATCTACGTTTATATCACAGTTTCTCGGGAACTAGGTCACTGGAGTTGTTGACATTGTAAGGTGAGTTCATTTATGTGATTTTACGGCCGTCTTCATAACTATGTGGTGTTTCATGCATAGGTATACACTAGATAGATTTTTCTACTGCTACAATAATCTAAGCTATACTTGCAGCTTATTTCCTTATTATTATGATGCAAAATCAAGTATTTATATGCATATTGCCCACTGAGTCGAAGTTTATTGTACCAATGAATAAGTTACGAAATATGTCTCACAAACTTGCTGGTTTATATATTACATGTATTTCTATTCAAATAACAGTAGGTCATCTTCAAACCGTACCCTTTAGAGTATCAATGTTCTCATGGGTTGATAGAACGAATAACAAAACTCATTATAAGAAGTAAAAGCAAAAACAAAAACAAAACAAACACACACACACACCCTAAAAAACAACAAAAACACAAAAAACCCAAACAAACTGAAACGCTATAAGAAATGTATTTTTTGGAAGATGTATAATTTCAATCGATGGGAGGCATCACTTATGGTAGTTAAGATATTGAGGTAATGACCATTGGTTACTTAATGATGCACATTATAGTTTTGATAATGTATGACGTAGACAAAACAATTGTGGAAGCCATGCCCTTTCCCTGGGGCTGTAAATAAAACACAGCACAGTTAAAATGTCAATTGGGGTGGGGGAGGGGGTGGGGGTGGCACTTCTGCATGTACACACGTATTTATACGCACCCACTTTGCATCAGATCGAAGACAACTTAATCAGAAATGTCCCAATCTTATCTATACAGTCCTACAACCAGATCAAGTAGCGGCTATCACTAATTGATCCTCACTCGAGCTCTTGACCCATTTCCGTCATTGATTTGACTAAATCGCAGGTTCAGAGCACAAACATTAAAACCTAAGTCCAGCATTGGACTGAATACAACTATGTCAAAACGACGATGAAAAGAATTTTCTTCCCATCAAAGGTCGTCATATTACAGCGACTTTTGTTGTCAAACAGAAAAGATCTTGAATGCCTTGAATCGACTTTACAATCGTCCTTCAATGGATGGTTCTAAAGACTCCTGCAATTACTTGGTACACGTGACGGTTTAAAAGTTTACCTCCCACTGATATTCAATGTTCTATGGTAACAAATTTCTTGATCATCATTAGTTACATGTAAGACCCAATTAGTAAGTTGCATGGAGCTGTGTTGCGTGTAGCATCACCATATTTATTATGAATGAGTTTGCTCAACTACCATCACGTTCCTATTTAGACATCCAGCAGTTTGTTTTGTTAAGCCACTGAGACTTAATTAATTGCAAGTGCAAGTATGAACCCCCCCCTCCCCCAATGCATGACATTGACCAGGAAAACAGAGTGTTTTAATGCAGGTTTTTGCTCACACAACCGGGAAAACACAGTTGAGCTTTTTGCTTGAGCAACCTTGAGTATGTCTTACATAACAAACAGAGGAGTACTGACGTAATTGACACCGCCGTACAGCGACCTCTTTATTGCTAAACCCACCAGCAAAGTAACAAACAGAAAGAGATTATACCATATCTAATTAGATGTGAAGAAGATTCAACTGAAAGTTGATCACTATGCAAATGCTGTTTATTCACATTTGAGATCTTTTATGGTAGTTTGCAGACCATATATAAGTTCTAGATCTATGTCTAGGTAGAAAGTTGTTTATTTTGCCCGCATATTGTTTAAGCAGTGGCATTTTGAAAAGAAATGGGGACTACATTTTGCTCATCACAACGGATTGAACAGTTTGCATACCATTCTCTTGCATGGTGATAATTCAGTGCGAAAACGAACTTGTTATCAATGTTTATACTATTAGTGCCAAAAGGGCACACACACACACACACACACACACTGCTGGATAAAGCTGACCACATCATTGATTACACTCTGTGACCACGAGCAAAAAACTAAATCGTGTGAATAGAAAACCAAACCAAGCAGAGAGCTCGAGTAAGGAAATTGATCTTCTTCAGAACCCTTTAACGGTAGATACATGTTAGTAAAGGAGACGTTTTACATGCCGTTGCATAAATGAATACACGATAACCATGATGTTTTAACGATCACCCTGTACGATACGATCGACGATAACGTTTGGTCTAACACGTTGCATAAAGGAAATCGACACTATACAGTACTCATGGTCTGCCTCATGGTCTCGCTTTCGAAGTGAACTTTAGTGTTAGAATTTTCGGAGTCTTGCAGTTCGAATTGCGGTGGTTAGTGACCGTGCATAGCATTTAATTTGACTCGTACACTGATACAGTTACAGTGGAACCTGTCGATGTCACAAGTTGACACTTCTCTGCTGCAAAGTAAGTAAAATAAAGTGCCATCATGAACAGTTGTACTGACCAAATACTGTGTTAGATCTAAATCTCCAAAGTAAGTGCTGAGTCATTATTTACGACGGGTGTGTGTGCGTCTGTGTGTGTGTGTGTGTGTGTGTGTGTGTGTGTGTGTGTGTGTGTGTGTGTGTGTGTGTGTGTGTGTGTGTGTGTGTGTGTGTGTGTGTGTGTGTGTGGGGGTGCGGGGGGGGGGGAAGTCTTTTTGGACGACGGCGTTATGAACATCTGATCCCCCACCCGGGGGTTTGCAAATCTAATATATGACCCCCCCCCTCGAGTTCGCAAATTAAACATATGACCTGGTGGGGGGGGGTCTTACTATATGTCGCGTAGTACATGTGTGCCATTTCTATGGGTCACCTTCTTAGACATCTCAGGTATAGTGATGGGTCTAAATTTTGTGATTTTAGTATAGCTATGGGTCTAAATTTTGTGATTTTTTGGTATAGTTATGGGTCTAAATTTTGTGATATTTGGTATAGCTATGGGTTTGAAATTAAATGTACATATAGTGTAAATTTAATATTGTTTGATACTGATACATTTTTAAAATATTTTGTTGATAAAATGTTAAGAGTATGTAGTTTCATTATTCAATAGGTGTATAGACATGGGTCACTTTTTCATTGTCAAGGTATAGACATGGGTTGCTTTTTTATGCCAAATTAATATATCGATGGGTACTGTAATGACGTTCGAAATGGCACACCCGTACCCATTTTTGAGGAGAGACCCCCCCCGAGCATATGACCCCCCACCAATTCAAAGAATACCTGAAATATGAATTTCCGACCCCCCCACACACACTTGTATATACATGTATGTGACAGAACAAAACTAAACACCCCACACATAATTATTCCTTTTTGTCTTTTTATGTCCTGGTAGCTATATAATGATACACATGTATGAACTTAAATTTATAAACGAAATAATGGTGAAATATGAGGAAATCCACATTTAATCCATGTAAGAAAATCTATTTTAAATAGAAACTCTGTAGCATATGAAGCAAATAGAAAGTGTGATGCGGGATCCGTTGTAGCAACTAGCTGGAGGGTGACACTCTGAGTATCAGATATCAAGCAAATTGACCTTTGAAACGTTTTGCATGAGAGCGGATTAACATAATTTATCACTTTATGTGACGTGTTTAAATACTGCAACCTGTTTAGTTGAACCCGCCACACCCATCTGACACTGAGCTGGGATTACTTGACCTCATTTATATTCATACACATCCTGTGATGAAATATTGATTAACAGCCTGTGATTGGTCACAATTTTTAAAGAGAATAGTTATGTATCAGAGGTGTCTTCAGGACATCACATCTGATACTCAGAGTGGAAGGTGATTGAGTGGGCTCCACATTTTTAAGAGAAGGGTTTGTTTAGGCATTACTATAAGAGCCCATGTATTGTAGCTAGCTCCGGGGTCAGACATAGGAATTTGAAAGGGAGCAACGGCTAATGATAATATAAATGTGTGGGAAGTATTCGCTGGCCACCACAAACCCTATAGGGCTTCTTAATCTATTGAGAATTTTTCATCAGCAAATTGTCATTATTTTCTTGCATAATGTGAGAATCTGTATATGCTGTATGCCAATAGAGGCCGGGGCATCGAGGCATCTTCTTACACAAATGAAACGGTGCAGCCCAAAAAGTTCATTATTTCCCAGAGAAAGCTGTGCTGACAACATTCATGATTATGGAATATCTTCATATGCAATCTGAAGATGCTCCCCAACTACAGCAAAATTAGAAAAAATAGCATTTTTTTTTGTTTTTAATAGAAAATTTTCAATTGTTTTCCACTGACATCCATGTCCAATGTTCCCGCTAATGTGCTGGAAACTTAATGATGCCATAATATATAAGGAGTGTTCGAAATATTTCAACCGCCATACCCCACCCCTAATTTTGACCCTCCAAGTTTTTTCAATTCAAACTTCTGAACCCCCCAACATACGTTTTCAAATTTCTGACCCCCCAAAACATATGTTTTCAAACTTCTGACTCCCCACCCCAACCAACATTCAAATTTATACATATGACCCCCCAGTTTTTTCCGACCCCCCACGCCTTAAATAATGACTCAGCCCAGATGGGACTTACCCATCGCTACGATTCAGAGGCAGGAAAATTTCATTCTAAATCGTCCACAGTTCATCGTGTGTGTATATGAACGCTGTCGCTCTCGTAAAATTTCTTATGCAACACGACAGACAGAGAAGGTACTGTTTTCGTGTGGATTTATACGATAACGACGAACCAACAGTTTTATGCAACAGGGCCCAGGTAACATCTAACTAAAAGGGGCCTACAGAAAAGCCCAAAATTTGAAAATAGGGATAGGGAAATTATTTTACTCCATAGAAAATATTACCAGAACATGGCTCAAAGGTCAAAAGGTCACTATATGAAAATACAAATAGAAGAATGGTTGCCTTAAAAAGATAAGAACCATGACCAATTAAATATCAACAATCGACGAAAAAAGAAGAAAAAGATCACCCCACCATGTCCACATTGTTATCCATGCCTCCCAAAACTCAAAACTCAATAGCCGATGTGCACAATTTTACTTAGTTTCAGGTCACGTGCCTGGCAACAACCTACTGCACCCTAGATTTCGCTTATAAGGGACCATTCAGAATTTATCACAGGGTGGGGTAGGAGGATTTTACGGCGGGCCATGAACTTTTGTCACAATGTTTGGAGGGGGGCTATCAATTTTTTCATACACTTTTGTGTGTGTGTGTGTGTGTGTGTGTGTGGGGGGGGGGGGGGCTATCAATTTTTTGACAGAAAATTTACCCATATTTTTAGAAATTCTGTACTAAAATTTCCTGTTTTTTTATATTATGGATTGGATATCCATCAAATCGGATTTGGGTTAACTCTGACAATGATAAGCATTAAATGTTGGGGGGGGGGTCATTAATTTCTATCATAGGAAATTGAGGGGTTACCATTTTTTTCAGAGATTTGAGGGGGGCTATCAATTTTTTCACAGCATTTTTGGAAAATCATCCTACCCCACCCTGTCATAAATACTGAATGGTCCCTAATGCACACTCTAACATTACTATTCTTCAATCAAATAAGTGCCTATCTTTCTTAAATTGTTCACTTACAATTGTGATTTTGCATTTGCACCTCTAACACTGACAGCCAACCTGGGGACTCTAGCGCTGGAGCAGGGGGTGGACCACCTCAACCTTCACCACCCTCAGCCCTACCTACCCTCAGCCTCGGGTCGCCTCAGCTCCCGGATGGCCACGTTCAGTCCCTTCACGGTGACCCCCAAGGAGGCGGGCGAGCTGGTCAGGCAGCAGGTCAACTCCACCGACAACAGGCGATGCTACCTCATCCAGGTATGAGACAGACTATAGGCAAGGCTAATTTGGAACATGCTACCTCAAGCAGGTATGAGACAGGCTATAGACTAGGTTAATTTGGATGATGGTACCTCAAGCAGGTATGAGACAGGCTATAGGCTAGGTTAATTTGGATGATGGTACCTCAAGCAGGTATGAGACAGGCTATAGGCTAGGTTAATTTGGAGGATGGTACCTCAAGCAGGTTGAGGAGACAGACTGTAGGCCAGGTTAGTACGGACGTTCAATACAACCTCTATTACACGGGGACATCTGACTAATAGAGGCACCTACCTCACAAGATAGGACACTTGTGTATTTTTCCGTTTCCTATAATATATTGTGATGTTACGAACAATGATTTACAATGTTTTAAGATTGAAAGACCTTGGTAATGGAGACACTTCGCCATCTCCCACCAGGTAGTATACCTGATAGTGAGATTTTTACTGTTTGTGTATTGTGCTGGTACTAGTCAGGCCAGAAACATGAAAAATGTCATGTTTGTGTAGTCCAAGCATAATCTGGTGAACTCCTTCAGACACATATATACTGAACTATTATTCACTAGTCATTAGTATAATCCCGTGATTAAACTTCCAATGTAACCAGTAGTTATATGAATGGCTAGTATGGGGGATAGACTGCTGGAAAAAATAAACAAGCGCAAAAACTGGAATATTTTTTGCCACCAGGTGACGTTCCATTCCGTTTACGGGAGCCAGTCGTCTGCCATCCCCAACTGTGCGTACAAGAAACTGCCGCGCATCATAAACGGGATACCGCTCGGTGCAGGAAGACTGTCACAGTCGCAGGTGCCATACAATAGATTATATTATACACACTTAGTTTCCAGTTTATTAACTTCATACTGACGGCAAGTTCATAAAGATGTCAAAGATCCACCGCTAAAAACAAATGTAGTTTTTATGAGGACATTATGACTTCGGGACAGTTTAAAACGTCCGCGCAGCACCAAGGAATGCGATGTCATTATGACTAGTCCGCGGTTTACATATCGAATTTGAACATATCCACACACTCACATGACCCAAATGAGAACGTGCCAACGCAGATAAAAAAATAAAAAGTTTTTTTTTCCGTACACAGGCGTCGGACATTCAATGGCGGCTGGTGGAGGGTCCCCGCGACTTGGTGACGTTCATCTCGGTGCCCATCCCGTGGGAGGACGCGCAGGAGGCGAGACAGGCGCTCAAGGACAGACTCGTGCGACAGGCCAAGCAGGTAGGGGGCGGGCGGATGGGGATTAATACGAAATGAGGGTGAATCTTGTTGTTTTTCAGTGTAATTTAACGTTTCTTCTAGTTCTAGTTAGTTCCCTACCTTGTGGTTCATGTTGAAGAGTTGGTTAGTGCGGGCTATTTTTAAATCGAGGTACTTTATCTTTTCTTCTTTCAATAGGTCAAATTATATCAGACGTTTAATATCTGTAAACAAGATAAATGTGTACATTTTAAAACTGAAAAGTGCAGAAAAGGAAAGGGGGAGGAGGGCTGCTCAATTTGAGTGTTCATATTGTTTATCATATGAGTATACATTCTGATCCATATATATATACATGCATATTGCTTATATATTGTAATATTGTAATACTAAACATAACCCTTTTAAATTCCCAGGTATTTGGCGATGTTACAGTGAAGACCAACATTATCCTGTCGCAGTGCCTTCATTTTGATGCTGACTTTTACGTGAATGACATTGCGGACTCCTTGGAAGAAGGTCTTCATTTTTATGACTGAAAACTTCATCAAAGTAAAACTCACAGTGGTTTGATGTGTTTTGCTTTACATGTTATTGACAGTGATCTCTTAGAACTGCACGCACGTTAAAAATACTGCTAACGTTATAAATGGCAATAAGTGTATGAAATCTTTCTGATGTTTTCTATACTACATGTTACAGCAATCCTGTATTGAAAGTAAAAGGTTGATTTACTAAAATTCTAATTTATGCAAAGTAGGGCTCATTATGCAAAAAGGGTGCTCAGTGGAAACAGTGAGAATCAAGTAACACATTTTGAAATGTGATTTTCATGAACAGTATTCACATATTTGTTGTTGACCCTATTGTCAAAATTTGAGTGTGCATGGTTTTCTAGCAGTGAAAGTAGGATTATAAGTGTGTATGGAATATTATTGAAAATATTACTTACCCCGTGATTAGGAAATTATGAATATTCATAAGTTTTTTGTACACAATTTATCATCTAGGAGATTCATAGGTGTTTTCAGTGTTTTATCCGCCATTTTAGGGTTTAGGCATAAAGTGACTTGTGATTTTTCAGATGATTGTGATATTCTACTACTATGCAATATCTTGCTCAACATTAGTTGAAGTGAAAAAGGCCTCTTCTTATGGAACATAAAATCATAAGTAATCAAAATTTATTTTCAATCAAACTATTTGTAGGTAAACAAGTGGTATGTAGCTGTTGGTAAATTAAAAGGATTTCCTTTCATAAATATGTTAATGTATTTTACTACATTATACATAATTGATTATTGTATAATCACATTGTTTTGTATTTTATCGCAGAACATATATAATGTGTATTGTTAAAGTTTGTTGAAATAAATTGTTGAAATGTTTATTATATATGTCTATAAGCACTTTTAGTTGAGCCGTGGCATGTTAAATCAAGGTACATAAAAATATAATATTTTTATATGACAGTAACATGTTAAGAATTGAGAAACATAATTTTATTTGATTTAAATACAAATCTGCTACCATTCGTAAAAAAACATAACATACATCTCCACAAGCAACTACTTATGTACGGAATATGTTTTAATCTAGTAAAACTTTTTTTTCTGTGTTACATCCGTAAACTCTGAAGAGAAACAAGCCCTGTAGAGCATCATCAGTGGAACCAGAAGGTAAGGGGAGTAAATACCTGCGGATACAATATAATATTATATCAATAGAAATAAACTCATTTACAAACAATCTAAAGTAAATAGAATGTGATGAATATTTGTAATTTTTAAGCACTGACAAGAAAATTGATAAATAGGCATGAACATATATGTGCAAACAAATGCTGTTAATATCCTATCTCATCTAATCTCATAATAGTCCCTACAATGATATTCTAGTCAGTGTTAGAATTCATTGTAACAATTCAAAATTTCTGATAGTAAAATTCTTTTTATTTACTCCTTTTAAACTCAAGATAAAAAGGGTATTGCGATAGGAAAGATCTACAACTCACCAATGAGCTTGGCTTTTTCCTCAACGGTTTTTGGTCCCGCGAACTTGGACTTTGAGAAATCATTGAAAAGAATATGAGCAATGATTGGTACCAGTGTCGTCGCTACATGAGCTGAGTAGATTATGAGCGGGATGCGGATTCTACGCGCTGTGCCTGGAAATTAGAGTAAATTATATGTGGTCAAATGTAAGGAACATGAAATCGTACATGTAATACAGGCGTCTTATATACACAAGTTATTTTTTTGCAGATAAAAGTAGGAGAAACATCATGCGTAGATTTAAGTCTACTTTAGTATGTGTGGGACATTATGTGTTTACTAGACAAGGTTCCACTGTATGTCTTGTATATATTTGTTAATCAACTTAAGAGTACCTTTGAGAATATCAATGAACAACGTTTCTCATCAACTTCACAGCTTGATAGATTCTTAATCAATATCTATATAACTTTACTACTTTTACTACTATTTATTACTTGTCAGTGAAAAAAATGAGTGGCCCAAATTGGGCCAGAAGGGCCAGTATTTTGAAATCTTCACTGGCCCTTCTGATAATCACTGGCCCTGTGGGCGCTGAAGATGCAAAACATGCCCCCTTCACAAACTTCAAACTTATTGAATTTATTCAAAAGATTTATACACCTGTCAACTGTCACCATATACTGTTGGCATAGTGGTGGTAGACTAGATCAAGCTCTCCGTTATGCATACGGGAGTGGGGGTTCTTCAAAAATCGAACAGAAGTTTCCACCAAATTTTATGTTCGCCAGCTGGGAAACATTACTGGCCCTTCTAAGATTGAACTAGCCTCATGCCGACGGGCCAGTGCTAAATTTTATCACTGACTTGTAATGAAATGTATATAGATAAAAAAATATACCGTTCCAAAATGCTGCAACTGCAACAAAGAAAAATGGGAACTGGAAGAAAATTTCACAGACGCAGAAAGACTTGAACCAGGCTGGAGGGTCCAACATCATTGGATCTTTGAAGGTGCGACCGTACCATTGTAAGGTATCAGTGAGCTGTAAAGAGAACAAAGTTCATAAAACTTAAAAGAAGTTCCAATTAAGAAATAGGTTAGTAATGAAATCTGTAATACCCTTAGCCATATAATATAAACAAACAAATGTATTAATTTGTCGAAGTGAATACTGAAGTTATAATCCGTATACAATATATACAAAACCTTCTAAAATGAACACTTCTTTAATTAGACCTCGGGTTAAGCCGAATCTCTATACTGAGCTATTTGCCATATACCATAATATGTGTACCAACAAGGGGCATCTTAGGGAGGTTGTACTGAAACCAATACATAACAATATATCGTACCCACGTGCACAGACTGCACACACTGTACCATATTTCATATACGCTACCTACCGCTTGTGGATAGTAAGATTTTGGTATAACTGCTTGGGAATCAACCAATATTGTAATTGGAATATGGGTGAAAAAGTACAAGAAGCATATTCCATTCAGTATTTTATTTAAACCAGACATTGTCACCGACCAAACAGTTACACAACAGATCCAGGTTTAATCCATGCGTGTGGCACTCTAATCAATCACAAAGTACCTTTGCAGTTTAGTATTGTTTGCCCGTTGTACAAGAAAGCAAAGGTTAAGGACATAGTACTAAAACCACGTGCTTACATGGTTTGTGTTTGTTGACTACAGTAGTCTTCCGATGTGTGATGGTGTCGTTTGCTTCACCGCTTCGCCAATGAGAGCACGCATTAGCAAGGAGGTAAAATGGCGCCAAACTTGAATAATTGGCAATTTTTGTTGAGCTTGTTTACCGACGAACATGCACGCACAAATAAAAGGAACACACAAATATTTTTTTTCCAGCAAGGTTCAAATCTTCATAAAGATGTCACCGCAAGCCCACTAAAGAAGACCTAAAAACTCAAACTCACTCAATTCAAAAGGAGTTATTTGTAAAATACATATAAATTAACGTACATAATAGTTCACGTTAAAAATTAAGAATATAATCATATTAAAACGTTTTACACACATCTAAAATCTGTCCATGCTTCATTGATGAATTAAAAACATATATATACTGCACTAGCACTGTATAAACCAGATTTGGTATGTATCACAGAAGTGGTACCCAAGCACACGCTATTGAAAGTGGAAGAATCCGAGTTACAGGTTGAGGGTTATGACCTAGTCACAAATGAGAGTAATTGTGAGAGAGGTGCTATAGTTTATATTGCAAAAAATCTTCATGCCACGCCATTTGATATTTCACCAAATAGTGAATTTGATGAGAACTGTTGGGTTGAATTAGATTTGAAAGGGAGAGATACGCTGTTGATTGGATGTATATACAGATCACCGAATAGTGATGTTGATAATAATGCTAAGATGATAATTTTCCCCAGAATGTAAACTTCTATTTGGGTTCCATTATATAACATTTACTTATATAGCTACCTATTGGAACGTGCCATTTTGTCTTTGGCAAGACTTTCGCTCTTTTCTCAAGAGCTTCGTCGGGCCTAATGAAAAAGATCTCTCACTGGGTCACATGACCGCCACGGATTAGGCGATCATGTGACAAAATTCAATTCCAATCACCATCTGGACCACAAACGATCAGTTGTACGCAACTTACTCCATCGTGCCGACAACCTAGTCACCACTCCGGAGGACCAAGCTAGAGAGAGAGAGACCATGTGAAAGCAGTTCTAAAAGACAATGGATACCAACCATGGATCTTCAGATTACCCAAACCCAAGGAAAAGACGCCCACAGAAGGCGTCTCCAAAGAAGCGACGGCCAAGATTCCAGTGTGCCTTCCACACCTGAGAGGACTTTCAGAAAAAAACTGAGTAACATTTTCCTTGAACATGGGATCAGTACTTACCATAAGCCGTTCAATACCATTAAGTGAATGTTACCTTCTCCCAAGGACAAGTCTCCAGACAGTGCCAAGTGTGGTATTATCTATGAGGTCAACTGTCCTCAGTGTCAGAATACATATTGGGGAGACAGGCAGAGTCAAGACACCAGAGTCAAGGAACATTTAAACCCAAAACGCGTTCAGACGTCAATTGGGGACCATATCAGAGATACAGGGCACAAGATCAGCCCCAGTGACTTTAAAGTGGTAGCACGTGAGGATATGGAGCTGCGCATGAAAATCCGTGAAGCCATTGAAATCAGAGAGCGCCGACCTCGGATGAACCGCGACACTGGCTACGACTTGCCCCATCCCCCGCCCCCCCCCCCCGTGTACACAGCTCTGCTGTCATATCACTAGGGGTCATGGTTTCAACTTTCCAGCCAGTTTCACTAAGGAAGGTTCGATATCTCTAGCTATATTTTCATGTGATTTTGCATTATTGAGCCATATATAGTAAATATAAATTGTAGTAAATCTTGTTGTTTTCAATACAGTATCACATAGAATACTACCCTTTGGGGGTAATACTACATTGTTTTCATCCCGTAGTTTCACTAGGGGTATCATTTTCATAGTTTCACTGGTTTCACTAAGGGGTATGATATCACTGTGTGTATATAATATTTCAACATTCATTTTTACATCTCCGGTTCAATCCCCGACATCTCCACCATTGAAGACGCACGCATTGGTTTAGCTGTTAATTCTCACACAGAGATCTTTTTTTTTTTTTTTTTTTTTTTTTTGGGGGGCTTTAGCTATGCTTTTGATATTCTTAAGGCAATGTCACATAGGGAAAGTTGATGAAACACCCATGTTTTGGTGTTTTATCTATACTTGGGGCTCCGACGTAGAAATATATGACAAAATCTATAGGCAGATGGAAAACAAATTATGCACACAACACAAAAGACACACACTTAAAAGTCTTGAATGCTATCGGATTGCCCACATATACCACTGCAAAGGTATATTTTTTGTCTGCCAACCATCCCAGAGGAAATACTGAAAGATAGCGTAATACCCGTAAGATTTACGTAAATTTTACGATTGCATCACGGTAATATAGGTATAGTCTATATGCACAAAATGAAACTCCATCCGCGCCAATCCTTTTGGGCATTTCAAAAGGATTAGCGCAGATGGTTGTACCCCTAAAATCATCCCGCGTAATTCGCTGGATAAAAAACACACGAGACACCGATGGTCGGCATATCAACACTGATGGATCATGAACGTCAAAATCAAATCCGTCCTATTTACGTTTTCATCACCTTTTTTTATGTGACAGTGCCTGTACACTCTGACCCACAACGGAAATTTGGCGTGTTTGCTAGATTTATGATTTGAGCTGCAGAAGGTCCTAGCTGATTAAAGCAGGCATAAAGAAGTGTCATTGTTTTGACCATCAAATAAATATGAAATTTTGGGGCCACCCAAGAAATCAGAATTCACACATAATCAACCCCCACTGTGTGCCACTGGTTGACGTCTCTAGATCTAAATTCCATCATTAACCTGTTAAGAGTAGCCTGATCAATATTGAGGTCAAAACAGAGCATTTAACTTGGGTTTAAAATGTAAAGCTCTAGTTAAGATTGGTCATGATCTGGACAAATTGTTTTGTTTATTGCGTGTAATGACATAAAATGCATATGGATGCATGCATAGAGCCCAGTCCACACCGATACGATTACTATGGGGCTTTTAGGGTGAAAAAACCCTTGACGTCAAAGTAATTGCAACAATGTTTAACGATTGATATGTTTTTCAAAACCTGTCTTCTGTAACATACTAAAAGTCTCCAAAAATCAACCCTCTGTAGGTATTAGTAATTTGCTGGTTTCCATGGCAACGACATGGAAAATACTGCAAAAAGTAAGAATATAAAACATTTCATATAATTTAAACTATCTTAGCTACACATATGTATGATACCTCATTTGAAAGCTCTTGTACTCATCTATCAGATGCACATAACAAATATGTATTTTTTAAAATTAGTATTCATCTAATTTGCATAAATGTGATTTTTTTTTCGGAATTTTAATAAAATCAACTTACAAAGTTTTTTTGAAAAGCTACTATTCATGTAATTGAGATTTCTATTGTTTCATATCGCTGCCTTTTTATTTGGACATGTGCACAACAAATTTGGGATGGATTGGAAAAAAACTTTGGATTTTACAAGTGATTTATGATAACATAACGAAATTCAGTTGTGAACCAAAAATGACAGATTATGGATTGAGGAGTTTATATTGATCATAT
>CM032669.1:34116338-34130311 GCA_019095985.1 Streblospio benedicti | reverse complement strand
TACTGACATGATAAGTGAATGGATTTGTTGATCAGGTAATATACATCATTATAAAAATAATAAATGGAATGGATATGAATATATTACATGCGTTGTTTTACTTGTGTTTGGGGGGATGGGGGGGGATTACACAGCTGCGTGAACTCATAATATGGCATTGACAACTTTTCAGTGCATTAATTACGCTAAAGCTTTTTCTTTTCTTGTCTTTTGACATACAACATCCTTCACACTCATCTCAAATGACTTCTACTATATATCTTTCCCACTCCCATGGGGAGTATACAACAGTCTTAGATGACTTTACATTCACACCAGGTCACTCGCATCCTTGTCACACTATATCTTCTCAACACCCTGGGGGGTATACAGCAGTCTTAGACGACACTACATTCACTTTGTTCAAGAAAACAATAGATTACTTATATTTGTGTATAATTGATTTTTTATCATTATGTAAACGCCTTTAGTCATTGGAAGTACGATGACTTGCCAAAGTAATTAACACTTACAATTCAAAAAAACTATGATTTGTCCAATGTTCTAACAAAAGGTAGCATTTATTGCTAGTGACAAAATAATTTAAAGCAAGTAAAACCAGACCAAAGTTGCTTGAGGTATCTTAAGTCATTCTGTTAATAAGTAAAAGAGGTTACCTTTAAAAAATAAATAGACAAATAGAATCTTGTGTGTTTTATTGACATTAACAAAATTCTGCGCCCCCTGCTGCACAGTTTACTGTATGTCAACGTAGACGCAGCTGCCGCCCACAATCTAACAGCAGTTCTCACGTACGTCACACGTACGTCACGTAGTGATAAGGTGCATGCTGAGAACAGGGGGGCTCAGTATGTAACAGGCAGCGGCAGCACCGAAGTGAGGATTACTGGCCTCGGCGTTCTTCTAAGGCAAAAAGTGTACGGCCGTAAGCAAATTTTGGTGAGTTTCATACCCTGCAGTGATCATTGAGAGAACACTAACTAATTACGAGGAGACGATTCCTGGAGGATTGCGGGAACCAGCCCCCACCCCCCTCCCACCCACCCACCCACATACACACAATAGACAGCCACGTGTAATTTGTCCCCCACTAGATTTTTGGTATGTGGTATAAATAGTAGCAATTAAGATATACACTGTACGTTGTGTGTAACAATGGGTCTCGGTTTGACCTCCTTTGTTGGACAGAGACTTAGTTTTAGTTTACTTTCTTATTTGTTATTCAAAACTGAATTACATCTTCTCAATATCTCAGATGTTGACTATGATACACACATAAAAGAGAATGCACAGTCAAGATACAAAACATAGCGGCATGGGGAATGACAATGTGATATACGTAGTACTTCTGTGGCCGAGTGGACAGGCAGTTGGACTAGTGGCCAGAAGGTCATGGGTTCAATTCCCGGTCTGGTGGCAAACTTACCTCTCATTACGATTGTAAATAAGCACATTGAGCACATAAATAAGCTTCTCTTTATTTGTCGATGTAGACCATAGGCGGTCGCATCAGTACACTAAATTGTTATTAGCCCTATGACTATATAATTGAGAAAAATAAATTTGAAAGACATTCTTTAAATAAATTTTCTTTTCAACTCCCTAAGTTTAGCATAGTAAAGTCTCTTGATGCGAGCGCCTGTGCACTGTAGACTACATCAGATGAAATTTAAGATGTGAAACATCATTCAGTAATATATAAGACAGAAAAGACTGTTTGAATTAAGTAGAATTTCAATGAATGCAATTTGTACAAGCATATGAATCTACAAAAACCAAATGTCATTCCCTGATTCGGATGAGACGCTAGTTTCTTGTGTTTGACCAAACGAAAAAGTTGGCAACTGCTAATGCCGCTATCGTCGGCGGTGTAAACAGAGATAAGTTAAAAGTGCGAGTCACACAAAAACAACAACTGTTTACAGTTCACGTCTGCTGTTACACTGCCCAGCCTTTATTATGTGAAAATGATGACTTACATTAAACTGCGCAGAGCATTCCAACATTTCTGGTTTATAAGAAAAGGCAGTGTTCTATTGCAACATGCGGATCCTATATCCCAACCCTTGTTCCCAGCCGGCCATCTCAGTGTGTTACGCTCATCCCCCTGCATACTTGCTTTTCCCCTTCTTTTCCACACCCACTACTTGGTGCTCTCCTTTCCTAACAACTCATCGACAGTTTGGCACCCCTATATTTGGCATTTTAAATAGTTTAGTGGTAATAGTAAACATTTTATCATCATTCTGTACTTTCATCTTTATTCAATAGAATTTATTGTGTCAAACTGGCGTAATATTCTCTGTTCAAGTTATCAATGAGCCAGGGCCTCGTTTTTAATGTTTTTAGAATTTGCTCTGGGTGGGCGAATTCTGTAGCATTTTTTTGTGAGGCTGCCTGGCTCCTTTCTCTCTATCACGCACTGACCACTAACCCCTGGCCAAGCCTTCTGTCAATCATTCACCTCAAGCTTCTGACCATTGGTCAACCAAGTGGGTAGAGTTGGACTATTGGGTTCGATTCCCGGTCGGGTATGGCGGTGTGCGTTGAGCAAACTAATTTCCAACAGATTGCACACTGCTAAGTGGTAATTACACATTGTTATGCTAATTTCATCACGATTATACAGTCACAGTATTGCAAGACTGCTAAAAGGACTAAACATTCGAGCCGATGGCTGCAATGCATTTTACATGCTTGGAGTGAAATTCTGCCGTACGGCAATTTGCCCGTTCACTAGGGTAGCGATTGACATGTGTGCGGTGGGGCACAGAGTTATTCGCTTGAAAGAATTTTCTGTTCCATACAATCCATACGGACGCATAAGTATCAGACGGGTATCAAATTTTTAAACGCCGCTCGGCAGATTTGCCTTGAAAATGTATTCGCAAGCACTGGGACACATACCGGTAAATATCATACGCTCATCATTTGGACTGGCAATGTTTCTTAAATGTTCATTTTACTGTACTTTCATGATGATACGCCAAGCACCATGTTTTACGTCATTCATGTGAAGGGCACCAGTAACAGTGTGTGAATTCATATTAGTCTGTGTTTTCTGCTTATAAGGGTTGGTAATCCAACGACAAATCATAACAACAGTCTATGCTACTTGTTGATACTTTTTTTTAGCAGACTTAGATATCGTTCACAAATGACGTCATCCGGCAGGGGTGTGTGTGTGTGGGGGGGGGTGTAGCGAAAGGGGACAAGGGGGGGGGGGGGGGGGGGGGGTCTAGCACTTGGGTGATGTCACCTTTTGAAGAAAAAAAAGTAGTTATTTAATAGTGTTTAAGATTACTTTTCGACGTGTTAAGCGGGTTGTGATATATCTACTAGCTGAAATCACATTGCCATGTTTGCTTTATATCCTAAATACATTAGTAAAATTATGTCTAAATTATGGACATATATATTCAAATGTATTTATATAACGTCACAGTTAAATCAATGTTAAAAATCATCGTGAAAACCATGTCGCCATGGGGGGGGGTGTGTTGAGGCAAAGATGACGTCACTTACCAGGAGGGGGCGCTGGAAAGATGACGAAAGGGGGGGAGGGGAAAAAGGCCAAATATGCAACAGTATCCAAGATCTTACCCTGCCTCGTTTTCATCGCGATATCAATGTGGAGGGCAGTGGGTGCGTTGTGCCCTCAATGTGGAAGGCGGCGGTAAATATCACCGACCAGACGGTGATTGCGTTGTGATTTTTATGTAGCGTAGGATGGCAGTTAGTCAACACAGGACACCTATGGTCTCTGCCTGTTAGCGTGACCACTTTAGCGACCAACATTGCGGCATGATTACATTAAAGCGCAACATTTAAACTAATCAAGACTATATTGGTACTTAATGTAATGTGAATTGTTTATGTATTAACGTGTAAAATTAATTAGTTGTTGTTTCTATGTAATAGGTATGGATGGGTAATTTTCCATGATGCACGCAGGATTAGCATATTAATGTAATGTAAATTCTAATGTAAAATGTATAGAAATATAAAAAAATTAAATAGTTATATCAGATACAAATATGATTTTTTACTATTTTTTTGATGTAACATATTTATTTCATTCTTCTGTCAAAAATAACAGTCAACACAGAACAGTTTCATTCAGTATATACAATTATCGCCTCGCTGCAGTTTGTACAATGGTTTTAAAGCGTACAATACATGCGTCTTTTTTATTAATGTTTACGCATTTGATGCAAGCTTTAAAAGCCGGGGATTTCTGCAACACACACATCCATTTAACAGTCACACAAATGCATTGTTTACTTTTATGCCCCTTACTAGATCCGACAAACAAAAAAGGTTCATGTATGCGGACACCTTACGTTAAACACAGAGGAGACCACGTTGTCGGCAAGAACAGACGGCCGTGGCCCTTTTGAACGTGTTGTCCCAATGTACTAGGTTAAAACGTAGGGATAAATTATGAATAAATAAGATGTTTTTTTTGTAGAGCAGTAAAACGTACGCCGCAGACCTCAACACACCTTTGCGTCGACCATGCAAGGTGGAATGTGCCCCTCGCTTTACTGGCCACCTTCGTACTAAAAACAAACGTTCTCTTGCCGACCCCATTCTCATATACTTTGGGGACGTGTATTGTTTGTACATCACCTTGACCACTGCCCCAACAACAACGTATGAAGTGTTCATCTCAAACAATAATCAACAATAGATACACTAAATCGCCGTTGAGAATCGTACGTCAACACAACTATGTCTGTGCAATTGTAGTGGCCTTGGAAAAGTATCATTATCATTAATCCCTAACATTTATTTACTGGGGTAGCTTCCATGCTGCCAAATTGCCAAACTCTCGTATTATACTGCTTTAAACGTTCCCCTTTGAACCCCCATTGTAACTATGGCTGCATCGCTGCTGTGCTGGGTTTTTCTCAGGGCAGTGAATGTTTGTACATTACAAACTGAATGAAAGCACCAACTTCAAAGGAGAACAAGTTAACTAAAATCGATTTGGACATTTAACTTAACCATTGGATTTGAAATATCTCATTTTGGAAATTTTGTGACTATTATATAGGAGAATAGCGATGGATTATTATGGTGGTTTACAAAAAATCTCGTGAAGGTCCTGACACTGTAAGTAAGGGCATATATGCAATCCCACGCTGTGGTGTTCAACCATGGTGCTCCGACCACACGGCGTGGAGCTGCATCGTGGATACAAAGCCCCAAAGGGAAAGCTTGTCTAGTTACAACTGTATGCAGGATTTCGTGGCCAAAATGGGAAAAGTTGGCCTGTTGTTCGATTCCCGGTCAGATTGTGCGTTGAGCAAACAATTTCCAAACAGATTGCACACTGCTAAGTGGTTTACACATTGTTATGCTAATTTCATCACGATTATTCAAAGTCACAGTATTGCAAGACTGCTAAAGGACAAAACATTCGAGCCGATAGCAATGCATTTTAATGCTCGAGGTGAAATTCTGCCGGCAGTTCGCTGGGGTAATTGACATGTGTGCGGTGAGGCACAGATTTCGCTTGAAAGCAATACAACCCATACGGACGCATAAGTATCAGACATTTATCAAATTTTTTAAACGCCGCTCGGCAGATTTGCCCGTGAAAATTATCCGCAATACTGGGACTCATACCGGTTTGATACCCTCATTTGTGACTATAGGCCTAGCGTTTCTTAAATGTTCATTTTACGTGTACTTTCATGATGATGATACGTGTGTGAATTCATATCAGTCTGTGTTTTTCTGCTTAGGAAGGGGTTGGTGATCCAACGAAAAATCATAACAACAGTTGAGGCTGCTTGTTCATACTTTTTGCAGACTATAGGGATCGTTCACAAATGACGTCATCCGGCAAAGTGTGGGGGGGGTAAATCAAAGGGGGTGGGGGGTGGGGGTGGGGGTCCGTCACCTTTTGAAGAAAAAAAAAGAGTTATTTAATAGTGTTTAAGAGGCGTGTTAAGCGGGTTTGATGATATCTACTAGAATCACATTGCCATGTTTGCTTTATATCCAAAATACATTTGTAAAATTATGTCTAAATATGGACATATATATTCAAATGTATTTATAAAGTCAATGAGAGCCATGTCGCCATGGAAGTGTTTGAGGGTCACTTACCAGGAGGGAGCACTGGAAAGGACCATAAAATATGCAACGGTATCCAAGATCTTACTCTGCCTCGTTTTCATCCGTTCAATGTGGAGGGCAGTGGGTGCGTTGCCCTCAATGTGGGTATGGACGGTGATTGCGTTGTGATTTTTACAATAGGACGGCAGTTGCACACCTATGGTCTCTGCCTGTGGAACATAACATTGCATTACATGATTACATTAAAGCGCAACATTTAAACTAATCAAGAAATATATTGGTACTTCATGTTACAGTATTATGTAAACGTGTAAAATTAGTTGTAATTTTCCTACTAAATTTTCCATGATGCCGATGGAAGATTCTAATTTAAAATGTATGAAATATAAAAAAAAAAATGGTTATTTCAATGAACAAATATGATTTTTTACTATTTTTGGCAAGATTTAAATCAAAACCACCAACCATAAAGAATTTTCAGTGTTCACTTTTGCCAATTGGCTAAAATTTCAACACGATTTGACCCATAAAACCAGATTTCTAAATACAAATATTTTGTATGTAAGGCAAACCATAACAATGCTATAACGCATGAACATATAATACAAAAGTGCCATACAAGCCTGCATGTCTTGATTTGTCTTGAAAAAAACAAAATTATGTGCATTTATTTTCCATCAAAATTTAATAAATGGAACACTGATACTTGGTTGGGACGATGTCATTATTTCTACATCTGAATTAAGCATGCAAAACTACAACACCTTAATAAATAACATTTTCTACAAAATTGTTCAAAATTTCATTGAAACCTCTAACTAATTAAATACTCAAATCTGATGTGAAATACAAATACCGGACTTTTTTTCAATAACATTGATTTGTGAACATTATGCAATTTATTAACAGTTTTCTAATGTCAAATAAGACATTGTTTGGTCCAACCTCCACATCCATTATATGGATCAGGTGAATTTTAACGAGGAATTCAGTGGTGTGAATAATTCCACTATGCATTCAATATTAACATGCACATTATAAATACCGCATGTAAACGATTTAGATAGTTTGACCCCCAACACTTTTTCAATAACATTGAGGTGAACATTAGATTAACATTAGAGTATTCTAATATCAAATAAGCACCAACTTTTGCAGCCAATGACACATCCAGTTATAATCAAACCAACAAGACCAATATTTAGTCTAATGGAACATTCTTTTCATTAATAAATTCAACACATACATGCCAATGTGCAACAAATTTAGATAGTTTGTAATGAAACACTAGCTCTTTATGGATTAGGTGAATGTCTAGATTAGCCTAAAAGAATTATTCATCCTCATGCGTCAGTTTATGTCCATGCACCAAAATCAACAAGACCAATTTATGTCCCATCACTGTCCAGTTTTTTAAATAAAACCAACAAGACCAAATATATAGTCTAAATGGAACATGTAGTTCAAAATTCAACATCCAACTTTTGTGCAACAAATTAACTTGGTTTGTAATGTCATCACAAATTACTTCATTCCACTTTCTGGAATGTAGACTTAAGGCTAATTGTATTTGCAACAAGATCCTTTCTTATAGCCTAAAAATCAATTATTCATCCTCTATGCATTCCACTTTGTTTATAGCTATGGGCAGGAACTAAACTTACCTAATTTCAACAGTTATTGCCTTTTTCTATGACGACTTTTGTCTTCTCTTTTAGAACGTTTGTTCAAATCAAACCACGGCAGTTCAAAATCTTCAAAATCAATTTTGGTACAAAATCCATTTTGGTAGTGGATAATTCAAATGAGGGGATAACTGGTATGTCATCACAAATTTTTATGCATTCCACTTTGTCTTATACGGTCATCTTTAGGGGTAGTCATCTTCCGATAGGCTGGAAGTCTGTTTGTTTGGTGCTTTAAAATGTGATTTTCCTTTTTTGGGTTTAAATGATGGACTCCTGCTCTCATGACTGCATGTGTTTGCCCCAGAATGCGAGCCAGAGCGGGGGCTGGAGGTGTAGTCGGTCCAGCTCTTGTTGCTTTGTCTTCTCTTTGTCGTTTGTTGCCACGCTTTCCCAATCTACAAGATCCAATTTTGGTAGTGGATAACCAAATGCTGATACTGGTATGTCATCACAAATTTCTATGCATTCCACTTTTGGGGCAGGAAGGACGTAAACTCCTCCTTCAGATAGATCTGCGTCTGCTGCGCCAGGTTCTCAGATGCCTTCTCAGTGCATTGTATAGCCACGGGGAACTGGTTTAATTCTAAATGAGGGGACTAACACTTCATCTTCCGTAGTAGGCTTTTTTGGACTTATTTCTGCGGGAACTATTTCTTGCTGACGCACAAAGTACATTGTATCTGTCCTCATTATACGGTCATCTTTAGGTAGTCTACGTGATTTTACACCTTTGTTAGTCCGTTTGCTTGGTGCTTTAAATGTGATTGTCGTTTTGTTTTTTGGGTCTTTTGGTGGATGTGATTTGTGACATGACTGGAATTGTTTGCTGCCTTGTGATATGGAGTCCTTTAAGTCTGAATGCGACTCTCTGTGAGAGCTGGGGGCTGGAGGTGTAGCGGTGCTGGATGCTCTTGTTGCTTTGCTAGTTGTTGCAGAGGACTGTTTGGATGATCGCTGGAACTCACTGCGAGCTATTATTGCAAACTTTTTTGCAAGATTGTGTTGTTCAAGATTGCTTTTCCGTTTCATTCCTCTCTGTGGCTTGCTATATGAGGGAGCTGCTGGGGAATACACTGGTCTGGTATCCTGGAAGTCAGACTCCCCGCGGCTACCATTGCTACGCATCATCGTCAAGCGACGTTCCATACGTTCAAGCCGACATCGCAGTTGATTAATTGTGTGCACATATTCTGGAGGCTGGACAAAAGTTAAGCTTCTTCTTCTTCTATTGCTTCTTCTAGACGTGTCAATTACCACTACCAAAATTGCATAGCTATAACACGTTAAGCAAACGGCTTTTTTAACAGTTTATTGTAATTGATACTATATATAGTACTTGCCAACGCCATATGAGTCATGACGTCATATTATGACGTCAGTGACGTGTAACACTGGCGTCATTGTTCTGGTCATGTACGTAAAGCGTCAAGTGTCAGCACGTAGATAGACAGAAAGTAAAAGTTATCAGTTTGATTTTTTACTATGTATGGTCTGTCTATAGCTTTTCAAATAATATTAAATGATATAGTATAATAAATAAAACTACAAGATATTGTACATACAACCCTTTTGATCTATGTATGGATATGATCTTATATCCAGACGGTGATTGCGTTGTGATTTTTATGTAGCGTAGGACGGCAGTTAGTCAACACAGGACACCTATGGTCTCTGCCTGTTAGCGTGACCACTTTAGCGACCAACATTGCAGCATGATTACATTAAAACGCAACATTTAAACTAATCAAGACTATATTGGTATTTAATGTAATGTAAATTGGTTATGTATTAACGTGTAAAATTAGTTGTTGTTTCTATGTAATAGTTATGGGTGGGTAATTTTCCATGATGCACGCAGGATTAGCATATTGATGTAATGTAATTTTTTTGGTAAAATGTATAGAAATATAAAAAAAATAAATAATTATATCAGATACAAATATGATTTTTTACTATTTTTTTGATGTAACATATTTATTTCATTCTTCTGTCAAAAATAACAGTCAACACAGAACAGTTTCATGTACAGTATATACAATTATCACCTCGCTGCAGTTTGTACAATGGTTTTAAAGCGTACAATACATGCGTCTTTTTTATTAATGTTTACGCATTTACACGTACTTTGAAACGAACTCAAACTGGATTTCTTACCTAATTTACACACATCCATTTACACAGTCACACAAATGCATTGTTTACTTTTTACAATCATTCTTACTAGATCCGACAAACAAAAAAGGTTCTTAACACTGCTCGCATGGTACCATTTTACCATCTTAATTAAGTTCATACTTACAATGACAGACCACCAACCATAAAGAATTTTCAGTGTTCACTTTTTGCCAATTGGCTAAAGCTTCAACACGATTTGACCCATAAAACCAGATTTCTAAATACAAATATTTTGTATGTAACGCAAACCATAACAATGCTATAACGCATGAACATATAATACAAAAAGTGCCATACAAGCCTGCATGTCTTGATTTGTCTTGAAAAAAAAACAACAATTATGTGCGTTTTATTTTCCGTCAAAATTTAATAAATGGAACACTGATACTTGGTTGGGACGATGTCATTATTTCTACATCTGAATTAAGCATGCAAAACTACAACACCTTAATAAATAACATTTTCTACAAAATTGTTCAAAATTTCATTGAAACCTCTAACTAGTTAAATACTCAAATCCGATGTGAAGGTCAGGGGACACTTTTTTCAATAACATTGATTTGTGAACATTATGCAATAACTTATTAACAGTATTCTAATGTCAAATAAGACATTGTTTGGTCCAACTGCCACATCCATTATATGGATCAGAAGTGAATTTTAACGAGGATTTCAGTGGTGTGAATAATTCTTTTCTAGCTTCAATATTAACATGTACATTATGCATACCGCATGTAAACGATTTAGATAGTTTGTCCCCCAACACTAGCTCTTTATGGATTAGGTGAATGTCTAGATTAGACATAGAGATCAACATACGAAGCACCAACTTCAGCAGCCAATGTCCCATCACTGTCCAGTTACAATAAAACCAACAAGACCAATATATAGTCTAATGGAACATACTTACATTATTAAATTCACATCCATGCCAATGTGCAACAAATTAACTTGGTTTGTAATGAAATATTTCAGTCGGAATGTAGACTTAAGTAATTGTATTTACAACAGTCCTTTCTTATAGCCTAAAATCAATTATTCATCCTCATGCGTCAGTTTATAGCTATGCAAGAACTAATTTTAGTTAATTTCAACAGTTATTGCCTTTTTTCTAGACGACTTTTGTCTTCTCTTTGTCGTTTGTTCAAATCAAACCACGGTAGTTCAAAATCTACAAGATCCAATTTTGGTAGTGGATAACCAAATGCTGATACTGGTATGTCATCACAAATTTCTATGCATTCCACTTTGTCTGCGTCGGGCAGGAAGGACGTAAACTCCTCCTGCTCTCTGCGCTGCATGTGGCCCCCGCTGCGGCCGCGCTTTAGACGCTCCAGCGCCCTCTGCTCGCGGATCTGCTGCGCGTCCCAACGCTTACGCCGCTTCTCCTCAAGCTCCGGCTTTTGGTGGCGCTTCAGATAGATCGCGTCGCCCAGGTTCTCAGTGCCTTCCATTGTATAGCCACGGGGAACTGGTTTAATTCTAAATGAGGGGACTAACACTTCATCTTCCGTAGTAGGCTTTTTTGGACTTATTTCTGCGGGAACTATTTCTTGCTGCCGCACAAAGTACATTGTATCTGTCCTCATTATACGGTCATCTTTAGGTAGTCTACGTGATTTTACACCTTTGTTAGTCCGTTTGCTTGGTGCTTTAAATGTGATTGTCGTTTTGTTTTTTGGGTCTTTTGGTGGATGTGATTTGTGACATGACTGGAATTGTTTGCTGCCTTGTGATATGGAGTCCTTTAAGTCTGAATGCGACTCTCTGTGAGAGCTGGGGGCTGGAGGTGTAGCAGTGCTGGATGTTCTTGTTGCTTTGGCAGTTGTTGCAGACGACTTTTCCGTTTCATTCCTCTCTGTGGCTTGCTATATGAGGGAGCTGCTGGGGAAGACACTGGTCTGGTATCCTGGAAGTCAGACTCCCCGCGGCTACCATTGCTACGCATCATCGTCAAGCGACGTTCCATACGTTCAAGCCGACATCGCAGTTGATTAATTGTGTGCACATATTCAAGGCCTGGAGGCTGGACAAAAGTTAAGCAGACGGCTTTTTTAACAGTTTCTTGTATTTGATACTATATATAGTACTTGTCAACGCCATTTGAGTCATGACGTCATATTATGACGTCAGTGACGTGTAACACTGGCGTCATTGTTCTGGTCATGTACGTAAAGCGTCAAGTGTCAGCACGTAGATAGACAGAAAGTAAAAGTTATCAGTTTGATTTTTTACTATGTATGATCTGTCTATAGCTTTGCAAATAATATTAAATGAATTAGTATAATAAATAAAACTACAATCTATGTAAAGATATGATTATATGTTTTTTAGATAGGTTTAAATATGTCTAAATATGATATGCAAATTAAAAAAAAAAACAACTTTTAACTGCTATCTTTAAATATAAATAATATATAATATGTTAAAATATCTGTTGTGTATTATATTATAATTTTGTGTAAACGTATATGTTATTTCTATCTATGTAATGCGTATGGGTTGAATTTTCAATCATCAATAAACTTTTTTGAAAGATGGTTAATGACCTGTCTCTCTGTCACTTTCATTGCAGTGTGACTGCGGAGGTAATCTATAGGTACCAGATGTAATATCTCGAGTTTTTTTATCGTGGAAAATACTCACAAATGCCTCAGTGCTGTCACCTCCACGAGCATCACAATGCAAACAAACGCGTCAGTGCTGCCACCTGCATCGGTCAATCAGTGCTGCCACCTAACAGATGATAATCTTATGTGCAATGACACCTTGTGTAGATCAGATAGCTCAGCCTTTGTTGTTGTTTCAACAAAGCTTATGTTCTTTGCCTACAGTGTTGTGCAGAAATATAAATAACACGCAAATTCTATTTTGGTCCAGAATTTAATGTATTGTTCAACTACATAAAACTAAAACGATAATGGATATTGATGAATAGATATGATCTATTCTGTATTTATCTAGTCATAATATATTTTGATGCCTTTCTCTATGGTTCCATTGATAATATCCAAATCCAATACATAATTGGTATTAATTTTATGAAGTTGCAAAATAAATGACAGGCCAAAAATATAATTCCGGTGCTATTAACCACTCATTTCCAAGCGCCTTTGTTACATTTGTTTGTTAGCATAATCACTGATTAGATCTAACTTAATGGTACGCGTCAGCCAGCCTCAGTAGCTAGGGGGCATGTTAGCCATTGCATAATCACTGACTGATTAGATCCAACTTGATTGTATGCCCTAATGATCAGTTCGCGGCAATGAGCTTATGAAGTGAGTGACCACTGTACTGAGTTATATTAAGTATACTGAGTTTTATTAATTATATTAAGTAAAAATGATGTGGATTGATCATTGCATTTAGATTTTGAAGTGGGTAATGTCTATAGTATTAACATTATGCTATATGTTGGCACTTAATATGAATCTATATTTAGCATGTGCGATTCCCTACAAAAATAGGAACAAGTGAGAATAACAATAAAAACGAAATAATAAATTAGTTGTGTATATTATTATTGAAACACATATGTATATAACAATACATGGAATTATTTAATTTACGACAAACTTTAAAATGACCCCCCCCCCCTGGCCATGTCCCATCCCACGATGTCGCAGCTCTCAGAACATAGTATGGGAAAAATCTCCATCTCCAATATTTTCATGTCTGAATTGATGTGTCACAGTCTCATTCTTAGAATGTCACCAAGTGCAATCATCTGATGATTTGGCGGCACTTGTTCAACAAGGTCATTACACCCAGGCCCAATAACCACACTTTCCTGTACTGAACATGCCTGCAAATACATCTAACACAGTCAGGGGTGAGACACAATGTGCTCTGAATGTATTGAGGTTGCTCATTAAAAACAACAAGTCCCACAATCATCTGGACTATGTATAAATGGCTCTACCGTATCCATATTTTCCTTTTTTTTAAACTTTCAATTCAGCTTATCATAGATGCTTGCAGGATTCATGGAGGCTACTGACTACGTAAGTTGAAAAA
>CM032669.1:34096766-34116238 GCA_019095985.1 Streblospio benedicti | reverse complement strand
AGTCCTTCAAGTCTGAATGCGTCTCTCTGTGAGAGCTGGGGGCTGGAGGTGTAGCAGTGCTGGATGTTCTTGTTGCTTTGGCAGTTGTTGCAGACGACTGTTTGGATGATTGCTGGAACTCACTGCGAGCTATTATTGCAAACTTTTTTGCAAGATTGTGTTGTTCAAGATTGCTTTTCCGTTTCATTCCTCTCTGTGGCTTGCTATATGAGGGAGCTGCTGGGGAAGACACTGGTCTGGTATCCTGGAAGTCAGACTCCCCGCGGCTACCATTGCTACGCATCATCGTCAAGCGACGTTCCATACGTTCAAGCCGACATCGCAGTTGATTAATTGTGTGCACATATTCAAGGCCTGGAGGCTGGACAAAAGTTAAGCAGACGGCTTTTTTAACAGTTTCTTGTATTTGATACTATATATAGTACTTGTCAACGCCATTTGAGTCATGACGTCATATTATGACGTCAGTGACGTGTAACACTGGCGTCATTGTTCTGGTCATGTACGTAAAGCGTCAAGTGTCAGCACGTAGATAGACAGAAAGTAAAAGTTATCAGTTTGATTTTTTACTATGTATGATCTGTCTATAGCTTTGCAAATAATATTAAATGAATTAGTATAATAAATAAAACTACAAGAAATTGTACATACAACCCTTTTGATCTATGTAAAGGTATGATTATATGTTTTTAAGATAGGTTTAAATATGTCTAAATATGATATGCAAATTAAAAAAAAACACAACTTTTAACTGCTATCTTTAAATATAAATAATATATAATATAGTTAAAATATCTGTTGTGTATTATATTATAATTTTGTGTAAAAGTATATGTTATTTCTATCTATGTAATGCGTATGGGTTGGGAATTTTCAATCATCAATAAACTTTTGAAAGATGGTTAATGACCTGTCTCAGTCACTTTCATTGCAGTGTGACTGTGGATTAATCTATAGGTACCAGATGTAATATCTCGAGTTTTTTATATCGTGAAAAATAGTCACAAATGCCTCAGTGCGGTCACCTCCACGAGCATCACAATGCAAACAAACTCGTCAGTGCTGCCACCTGCATCGGTCAATCAGTGCTGCCACCTAACAGATGACACCTTGTGCAAATCAGATAGCTCAGCCTTGTTGTTTCTCTGTAATAATTTAATTTTCATTGAAATTTTCAGTAGTTCACACCGGGCATCATTCTACCTATGATTATGCTAACAACAAAGCTTCGGAGAACAAAACATGTCATAATCTTTCAAATGCTGTATAAATGCATGAAAAGTTTATAAATGTTACTTAGTAAAGCCTTGTATTTGTTGTTTCTGTGTGATAAGTATGGGTATTAAGTATATTATATGTATTATCTATATGTGGCTAATTCTAAGATAAATAAACCTGATATTTCAATGGCTTTTCTGTGTTAAAACTTCAAGAAATTGTACATGCAAACCTTTTGATCTCCCATACAATAATTCTTAAAAACATATTAAGTGCTTAAATGTTCTTTGCCTACAGTGTTGTGCAGAAATATAAATGACATGCGAATTCTATTTTGGCCCAGAATTTAATGTATTGTTCAACTACATAAAACTAAAACGATAATGAATATTGACGAATAGATATGATCTATTCTGTATTTATCTAGTCATAATATATCTTTATTTGATAAAGTACCAACTATACTGCCTTTCTCTATTGTTCCATTGATAATATCCAAATCCAATACATGGTGTTGATTTTATGAAGTTGCAAAATAAATGACGGGCCAAAAATATAATTCCGGTGTTATCAACAAGTGATCAGCGCATGACTGAAATATTGGTCACGCCCCGCATTTGTCCTGCAATGTGATGTCCACTCCCGCCCCACTCCCGCGATGGTTTCCAATATTATGTCCACTCCCGCCCCACTCCCGCACTTGTTATGCCCCATCCCGCCCCGCTCCCGCAGCAATTTTTATTTTCGTCTCGGAACAGTCCCGCAGCAGTCCCGCATCCATGTTTGATCTTCCTGCAACGGTCCGCAATAGTTGTAGATAGAGTATGATTAATGTGTACCTCTAACCTCATTTATCTCATCAATTACTTTTCAAGCTGTGTAATTGAAACTTTCGAGTCGACTGACATTCTAATGACATGTATCGGAATACAACCAGAAGCTCATTATTCATTGACTTTATTTGAACCAAATGAAACAAAACTAAAACATATTTTTCAACAACTATGCATTATTACTTGGAAAAAAAAACACATACATATTAATATAAAAAAGGATAAAACAAACAGTGACAGTATAGCTCTATTGATCTTTATGAATACATATATCATAAGGGAAGTTTCCTTAACAGGGAAGTACCACATGGACAATTTCCCTGTACAACATCGCCAGTTGATTGTCTCTTTACAAAAAGTAATTCACAGATATGGCTAACTGACCACTTGACTGACACCACTTGCGCTGAATACAAAAGCCCAGTTAAGCAAACACTGGTGATTGTTTACTTTCAATGCAATTATGGCTAACTGACCACTTGACTGACTAGGCCATTGGTCTAACCTGCTAACTGACTACTGCTATTTAAGTTCACTGGTCAATTGTTATGTTTATTGACTTAGCATTTGCTGACTTAAGTTATAGAGGTAATTGCGAAAGACACCCCACAGTGACAGTTAATTTTACAATATCAAAACCAGCAATCAACTGTTCTTTTTATTTGCTGAGCAAGAGAAAGTTTGGCAACTTTTTATGCTTGTCTGAATCTATAATTGCTTTCTTATGTTACAATTACTAAAGTACTTCTCAGGTCAGAGAATATCTATTTATGATAGTGTTTGCTTTACATAATTAATGACTGGAACAATTATCTCAGCAAACAAAATTCAACCATTGGTCACTACTATTGAAGGTAATTAATATGCATTATGCAAATCAACCATGGTCTAATTGTGAATTAAGCCTAGTTCTCAATAACATCTTTTTTAAATTTAGCATAGCTCTTAAATAAGATTTGTATATGTATCTTGATTTGTGAAGAGTTAACATTCGATTTCAACAGTGATTGTAGTGTCATGTATAAATATTGTCGGAACATGATTAGATATTCTTCAATTTTGTCCCACATCATTTGATATCAAGGTACTGTTGCTGGACTTTTGTGCAACTACTATGAAGATCTAAAGTGTCATGAGGATTGACAAAATCCACACTGTTTTATTGTTGCGGGACTATCGCGTGACTGTTGTGCGAAGATGTCCCGCAAAAATCCCGCAAGTTGACAGTATGACCACTCCCGCGAGTTTTGTGACCACTCCCGCCCCGCTCCCGCAGGAAAATCTCGCGGGATCCCAGTCCCGCGCAGTACACTGCTATCAACCACTCATTTCTAAGCGCCTTTGTTACATTTGTTTGGTCAGCATAATCACTGATGAGATCTAACTTAATGGTACACGCCAGCCAGCCTCAGTAGCTGTTCGCCATTGCATAATCACTTGATTCTATGCCCTAATGATCAGTTCGCGGCAATGAGCTTATGAAGTGAGTGACCACTGTACTGAGTTATATTAAGTATAGGGAGTTTTATCAATTATATTTAGTAAAAATGATGTGGATTGATCATTGCATTTAGATTTTGAAGTGGGTACTGCCTCTAGTATTAACATTATGCTCTATAAGTATCACAATAGTTTTTAGTCAAGGATAACACTCAATTCACACACTAAGCTTTCCATAGCATCCGCCATCTTGTTCACAGTGGTTGACGTCATTCGTCGTCACTGGGACCTCGGACCCCCCGGGTTGCGCGCCCCTCCCCTCTCTGGTGAGGACATTGTTCCAGATGGAAGGAAGCTGGTACCTGCCCCCATCTCTATTTAGTGAGGGCTTGAGTTTCCTGATATTAATGGCCTCCTTCACTCCACGTTCAAAATATTTAGGTTCTACACATAAAATGTTGGTCCCTTCGAGCGAGACACTGTGTCCTTTACTGTCTGTGTGCAGGTGGCGAGACACCTCTGATCCAGCTGAACTGGGTCTGCGGTGTTCTAGGAACCTCGGTTTTAATGCACGTTCAGTCCTCCCACGTATGAGGCCTCACAATCCTGGCACTTAATCTGGTAGACAGGTCCAATTACACGTTCTTTCTCCAGGGGGTCCTTGGGTCTCACCAGTAGCTGTCTAAGAGTGTTCACAGGTTTAAAGAACACCTGCACACTGTATTGGTGCATCACCCTTCTCATGTGTTCAGACACTCCTTGAATGTATGGTATCACTACCGGAGGTCTCTTGGGGCAATCCACCTGTACCACTGTATCTTGTGCGGTCTGTCTTCCCTTCGGCTTGCTCTTTATCATCACACTTTTGGGGTATCCATTGAACGTGCATTAAAAGCGAGGTTCCTAGAACACCGCAGACCCAGTTCAGCTGGATCAGAGGTGTCTCGCCACCTGCACACAGACAGTAAAGGACACAGTGTCTCGCTCGAAGGGACCAACATTTTATGTGTAGAACCTAAATATTTTGAACGTGGAGTGAAGGAGGCCATTAATATCAGGAAACTCAAGCCCTCACTAAATAGAGATGGGGGCAGGTACCAGCTTCCTTCCATCTGGAACAATGTCCTCACCCGAGAGGGGGAGGGGGGCGCGCAACCCGGGAATCTCCCGAGGTCCCAGTGACGACGAATGACGTCAACCACTGATCAAGATGGCGGATGCCATTGCAAGCTTAGTGTGTGAATTGAGTGTTATCCTTGACTAAAAACTATTGTGATACTTATATATGTTATATCCAGGATAAATGAATTTCCATAAAAAAATTATGCTATATGTTGGCACTTAATATGAATCTATATTTAGCATGTGCGATTCCTACAAAAATAGGAACAAGTGAGAATAACAATAAAATAGAAATAATAAATTAGTTGTGTATATTATTATTGAAACACATATGTATACAACAATACATGGAATTATTTAATTTACAACAAAAAATTTACAACATAGATAATCTAGCAACAATCCGTTGAACTATATCCTGTTTGGTGGTTTGCAGCAAGTGTAATCCATCTGCAAAGAATTTGGATTTCTTGGGCACATTATCCCTCCGCAGTCCATTTAAAATGAACTCCTCCCCAATATGTCCTAATCCCACCTTCTTGGAGTGGCTGACTCTCTTGGCAGCGATGTCGCAGCTCTCAGAGCATAGTATCGGAAAAATCTCCACCTCCAATACTTTCATGTCTGAATTGATGTCACAGTCTCATTCTTAGAATGTCACCAAGTGCAATCACCTGATTTGGCGGCACCCCATTCAGCAGGTCATTGCACCCACCAAGATAATCACGCTTTCCTGTACTGAACATGCCTGCAAATACATCAACACAGTCAGGGTGAGACACAATGTACTCTGAATGTAATGAGGGTTGCTCATTGAAAACAACAAGTCCCACAATCATCTGGACTATATGTATAAATGGCTCTACCATATCCATATTTTCCATTTTTATTTAAACTTTCAATTCAGCTTATCATAGATGCTTGCAGGATTCATGGAGGCTACTGACAGCTACGTAAGTTGAAAAATCAATTAAAGTTTGAAAATTGTATCTGTTTTTAGAGAGATTAATGCTAAAAATAAGTATGGGAAATGGATTGGGATTGCCAGAAAATTGATAAGTATTGTTGTAACTGTTATTACGAGCCAAGTCTACAAGTTTATAGATGCACAGAATTTCACACCAGGTAAAGCATGTGTTACACCTTTAACATCTGCATCAAAAACTAACCATGTACTTGACAGCTGGGCAGAAGTGCATATGCAGACAATCTTACTATGAAGTTGCCATATGGACTATCACAATATTAGAAATCTTAGTTTTGTGTATAGTCAGTTTCGCGTTTTTATATGTTACACTGCCTTTACCAGTATCGTATCTAGTTGTGCCTTAGACGAACCAATTATTGTGGAAGTAACACCTAAGCTTTGCAGCAGTGGAAGAAAAATTGCTGCCACGTTATTGGTGTTTTTAACCACTGAACATTTCGGCAGTAGAGCTTGGATTGGTTGGATTTTGAGAGCAAGTTCTGCAAATATTGGGGGCATTGGATGATGTACAAAGAGTTTTTCTTATACAATAAACGTTTACTCACAATTCCCTGCATGAATTCATTTGGTGCCAAAAGTCTATTAATTTTTTGGGTTCCCACCTTCGGTCCTTCGGGAGATTGATGGGTGTGATTTATAAAGCGGACTGGCCTTTGTCATTCATCTGTGGTGAGAACAGGCATTGGTAACAAAAATGGTGACATTCTCCAACATTGTTTACAAATACATAACACGGTTACAGAATATGAAATATATTGTTCTTAAATACGGACTCCAGAAAGCTTCTAAAATTATGCAGCATACATATACAATAGAAAATTTCTAATTTTGAAATTTAAAAAAAAAATCAAAAATAAATAAAAGTTATAGTAATTGGTATCATCAAAGCAATTGAGAATACATTTTCAATGTACGGAAAACCAATAACTTCTGTTATTATTGTCCCGACACCAATTTTATTCCACTACTGTTTGGCCAGTAGCAATTTTCTATCCTTAAGATACTTATTGTGAAAATTATTGGAAGTCATTCAACCTAAAATTTTATATATTTATTTATTCATATATTTATTGCAGCAATATTACAGCCATAAAATAGGATATGTATATACACTATTTACAATAAGGTTTAATTTTATAAAAAACAAAATACAGTAGAAAATATAACATAAATGGAGTGTTACAAATACAATTTGTTTACCCAGTTAACAAAAATTGGACTTGATAAATAGTGGCTAGAATTAATAATGGCTTTAATTAAAATGATAGATGAGCTATTGACGCGATTCATACAACTGAAATAAGCTTTGCGCAGTATCACAGATGAATGTAGCATACGAGAAGTACTAAAAACTTTAGACATACTGACTCTTCGAAACCCATGAGCACCCTAAAAATTCTGTTGTAAGCAACCTTATAGACTAAAACGTCTGGCTGTTTCTGATGAATAATTACATCACAATTGACAACAATAAAAAGCACTACAGTGAGACTTAAAAAGAGCACACTTCACATTACCTGTACAACAATTAAAATGTTTGATTAGGTATTATTACCTCTTGCATATAAATTGCGAATTTGTGTATTTATAGCACCATCATCTTGTTATCGCATATTAAAACACCCAAGTATTTATACTCATGAGCTAAATCTATGCATCTATTATTGAGAAATATTTGTGGTACATTCATTTTAATACACACATGCATATAGACTTTTTAATGTTAAAATTGATTTCACATTTCATTGCATATTCTTCACACAATAAGATTGAATACTGTAAAGCTTTAGCAGTAGGAGCAATTAAAACTCATCCACATACATCAAATGCCTGGCCTAGATAAGAATATTTGTGTTTCTACATAAATTTGAAAGTTGTGCACACTTACAGAAATTTTCAACATTTTCAGACTTTTGTAAAAAAGCAATTTTGGTAAAAGGCACATGGATAACTAAAAGAACAGCAGTGTTTATGCTTTTGATTATATTTACATAATCCCTACATTATCGTAAGACTTCACATCCAATCACTCGTTATAACATTATTATGACATTGCATAATATACTATGCATTTGCTTACATTAACCAAAACAAGGAAAGTTTTTCTTCTCTGATTTAGGTCAGTGGCTGCCACAGCTGTGCAAATTGTTTTCACGTTTCAATCTGGCCACCTGATCACGATGAGTTTATTTGCAATATCAAAGTTTGAAAATGCTGAAATTTCTGTAAGTGTGCATATATTCTTAGGTTGCTTAGACACACGAAACCTTTTTTAAAGAAACAGCATTATACTATAAATCATTTACAATACTTTCAGAATAAGTGTCTGAGGAGAAAAACATTGTTACAAGCCAAAGAGGAGTGGAAAAACATTGGTGTCAGGACAATACGGAGGTTACAATGGCAATTCTGATTTGGCTTCAATCTTATGGAATGTGTGACTACAACTTAATTGAAGTACCAATCCTGCCAATGTTCACATTGAACCTCACATGGTCCCAGTGGCCGATTCGGCAAGCAGCAAAGAAGGCGTCGCGTTTACCAGAAACACATATTGCTGGTTTGCAGGTTTCATTTTCTAAAAACAAGTTCATGTAATGTGAGTTAGTGACATTAGAAGTTTTGGTGAAATTTGTAATTAATAGGTACCTTACATATAAATGAATATGTACAACGTATTCAGGTAAAATGGGTAAGTTTTCAACTTGGATGCATTGAGACGAATTTTAAATTTATTTTGCTAGGAACATAAATCATGAAATCACTCACTAATTCGGTCATTTAAGTGACACTTACTGTCACACATATTGAACACAGTGCAGCCATCTTTGTCCTCCCCCGAGGGAAACATGGTGAAAAAGTCATTGACCACCCCTGCGGTGTGGTCCTGGAAGTTTGCTGGGGGACGTGGGGGTATCGGTGGTGAGGAACAAGTCAGGCAGCTTGGTGACATCGGTCTCTTGCAGGGCTGCGCTGATCTCAGCAGCAGAACTGCGCTGTAGACCAGGGATCCGGAACAGAGGGGGCCATGTAGCAAAAAATGTGATTGGTGATTTGCCCTAAATCTTGAGCGTGAATTATGAATTGCCTGTATTTAAGTGTGTGAAATGTGATGGAACCTATGATTGGTGACAGGTGATCTGCTCATTACAAAGGCTGTGATTGGTGATTTGCCCTAAATCTTTAGTGTGAATTGTGAATTGCCAGTATTTAAGTGTGTGAAATGTGATGAAAATGTGATGCAGCCTATTCAAATACAATTCCTGGGGATTGGTGAAAGACAATGAAATGTATTGGTGATTGGTGATTTAGGGGGAAATGTTGGTGAATGGATTTTCACCAATGCTATATAACCCCCTCGGAACCGGGAGTGGCCTGGATGGTGCTGGTCTCTTGCACGCTAGGGATCTGTAGCAAGAGACAGCCTGGGCTGCTGTTGGCAGGTCTCTGCACTGCGCCTGGGGTGCTAATACCCTTGTGTACTCGAGCCAGTCTCGCTGCGTTCTCGTCGCACATAGGGCACCTACAGACAAGTGGTAATGTACATCAATAAACTGGCTATATTTGTGTTATAAAACTACAAAACACAGGTCAGGGGGATTAAATCATCTTTACAATTATACATATATTCCATATCACAATCTAAAACAATTGGATTAATATACTACTATGCATGCATGTACAGTAGAACCTCTATTAGGACCACCTTTGGGACGAGTGTCAATATAGAGGTGTTCTCTATACGGAGGTTCATTTTGGCAGCTTTGTGAAAGCTTGAGACCATGAAGTGGTCTTATTATAGAGGTGGTCTTAATAGAGAGGTGGTCTTAATTGGAGGTTTTACTGTAGTTTATATAAAGTCAGTTCTGTTTCACATGTACATTTATGCTTTTCCAACAAATTTTACTCTAAATCTAGAGTTCTGTATTAAAATATATCACAGCTTTAACTATGGAATTCTGTGATAATGTTTTGATTAACTTGTATATAGCCTATTTATCTATTCTGTAGATACATTTCCAAGATAAAATACTTTTGACTTATTAATAAATAGTATACCACACATTTATATCAAATAAATCAATCATGACAACACGTGGCAAATAAATTACCTGTGAGAAGACAACGTCCGGGTATGTGTTTTTTGTTTAAACAAACAGCAACGTTGTCTTTTCTGTCCTCTTGAAGAATACATTTCTACTATTTTGTTATATATTACAGGAGGAACTGTCGCTACTGTGTTGTCTGCTGAATTTAAATGCGATTATGACAAAATAACTACCTGGGCACAACTGCATACTGTATCTGTCATTTAAAATATAAAAAACTTCATTTGCCAGTGTATTTCACCTTGACTCTACAGTATCCCAAGTATCTTAAGCCGGCGCACCGATGCATAGTGATCTATAGTCAGCAAAAGTCGCACATTTCTCTAAGCCAATCGGCCCCGTCTGTCATGTTTATACTAATCCAGGCGACACAAATATACATTTAATTACTTTGAACCAAGGATATTTATAAAAGAAACTTATAAGCTTCCACCCATACTTAGGACTTCATCAGACTGTTATATTGTTGTTCATCGTATTGTTAAAGTTTCTCTTGGAAATATTCTTTATTCACGGTAACAAACTCTACATAATTTGTGTGTTATATTATAGATGAAGCTACACTACTATATCATTTAAACTAATAAAGCAAACATGAAATAGATATAGTAATTACTGTGTCACATCCATTGATTAGAAAAATAAATTACAATGATTAAGATTAGATGTAATTTTAAACATGATTAATTCAATAACAATTTTTCGGCAATTTTAAACATGATTAATTCAATAACAATTTTTCGGCATGCACATGTTGTTTTTGAACTAATCATGTTTAAATTTACATCTAATCTTAATCGTTGTTATTTATTTCTTTGATAAAACAAACACCATGTATTTCGCAGCACCCCAGTTTCCCTGCTCCCCGCGTCCCGATCCCAGGGCACATACAGCTGCTGGTCTGCCCCCCCCCCCAGCGCCTCCCAGAAGGACGCCTCAGGCCTTAGTCCGATCATCGCGTGGACGGGAGCCTGGTCGCGAGCGTTGCGCACGGCGGACGCGGAGTGGTCCGCGGCCTAGACGAGGGATAGGTCGGGCACGGTGAGAAATCCGCGCGGCCACGTGGAGCGGGGTGTCGCCGTCGCCGGCAGCGTCCACGGCCCGCCAGCTAGCGAGAGGTGGATAGGTGGACGCGGCCATGTCGTCAAAAACTACGTTTTTCTGTATTTTCGTGACGGAATCTTTTCCGTGGTTCATTTACAGACCTGTGTCTGTAAACAGATTTGCAGACACATTCATTCGGTACCAGATCACAGAGGGATTTAGAAAATCTGAACGGTTGGGCTCGCCAATGGGGAATGCATTTCAATACAAAGAAGTGTAACATTTTGTCAATGTCTGGTACCACCAGCCCGCTCATAACATTCTACGAAAATAATAGAAACATACTTGAACATTTAAGTCCATAGGCAGATCCAGGGGGGAGGGCAGGGGCGCTATGTCCCCCTTTTCCTACCAAAATATTTCATTTTCGTAGGGTTTTTGATGAATCCTTTAGTGCGCCCCCCACCCCCCTTATCCTTAAGTGCGCCCCCCCCCCCTTTTCAAAAAACCTGGATCTGCCTATGGAGTCAGCCAAGTGGCATGGGGTAACCACCCACGAATCCTTTGAATTTAAAGATCGTGTCACTCAATACTCATTTCAGATTCGCGTATGTAAATGCCATTGTACTTGTTTAAGGACTTCTTCCCTGCAACACAGGTTCAGACATCGTCATATATCACGGCTATATACGCAGTTGATATGATCAAGGACTTGTAAAGGCAGTGTGAATGATCAACCCGTGAAAGCCGACGATGAGGTTCAGACGAATTTACTTGAAAAATATTGAGTGTTTCTGACTACTTCATCAAATGACCATACAGAAAAAACGCCGATTTGTCCAATCTGCCCAGCATATAAGCATGAGATATGAACCAAAATGACAGGCAGTCGCACGTGCATGCGATGGCATTAGGGATCGTTCACAAATGACGTCACCTCATTTTTGGCCTTTTTTTTATCCCCTCCCCCCTTGCCCCCCTTGTCACCTTTCGTCATCTTTGCAGTACCCCGCCCCCTTCTGGTAAGTGACGCCATCTCCCCCCCCCCCCACTGCGCGACATGGTTTCGCGATGACATTTAACATTGATTTAACTGTGCCATAATATAAATACATTTGAATGTATGTGTACATAATTTAGACATAATTTTACAAATGTATTGAGGACATAAAGCAAACGCAAACGAGACAATGTGATTTCAACTAGTTGATAGTACACAACTCACTTTATATGTCAGAAAGTAAGTTCAAATAATGTTAAATAACTACAACCTTTTTTCTTTAAAAGGCGACATCATTCAAGTGCTAGACCCCCCCTGTCACCTTTCGTCATCTTTTGCTACCCCCCTAACCCCAAACCCCCGCCGGATGACGTCATTTGTGAACAATCCCAGAGTGCCACGCTAACCGCGAAACACAATCATTAAAATAACTGGTAATCACTCCTCTTGCGTAATGTTTGCATTTGATAAAGTGCACTGACCACTCACCACACGCGAGCCACACGCAGTCTCTGAAGGCATGTATACAGTCATGTAATGCAGAGTATACCCCCTTAGTTTTTTTTTACTTATTAGGTTCCCTTCTCATATTCTGAAGAGGACAGATGTCGAAAATGGGTAAAACAATTATTTTGAATATTTCTTTATTATGTTAGTACATCTTTTGAAGAAAAAGAAGAATATATTTGAAGAGAAATAATAACCAATAATATGATACACACACGTATATAAGGTGACCAAACATAACAGAGGCGGCAGCAGTGACTGTTCGAAGTCGTAATCACTGGAATTAGCAGCCGGAGGCAACGTCACTGACCCGACCCTTAAATCACACTGGCGAATTTACATAGATTCAAAATCAACTGGACAAAAATCTGCGTGATAACCTGGTCGAGCGGCAACCCCAGCTCGTGCGCCATGTAGCCGATGATGACGAAGATGACGAAGATGGACGTGAGCATGTCGCCCGTGGCCACGATCAGCGTGTCCCTGCCAGCAAACAATGGGCACGCTACCAGGGTGGGAAACATGGTGTCAAGGCCGGAAAATCACCCATAAGACGTGATTTTAACCAAAGGCAACTGAATCAGTGAGCTATGTAAAGCATGTCAGTATTTGAACTATTTCTCCTCTTTTTAAACAAATCAAAGCCCCTTTAAAATGCTTTCAATATACATAATTAGAAGATTACATCCACAGATTTTTGTCCAGTTGATTTTGAATCTATGTTTTATGGGTGGTTCTGACAAAAGAGTGTTGAAAGCTGCTAGCATTTCCATGGATTTGTTTGACTGAAGAGATTATGGTGATTCCCTTTACATTTAAATCCGGGGCGACTTTGCGGTGCAGGCCTTCTTCTCTCTGTCTCTCTTGCCAGCTACAATCGCTTCCACAACTGTCTGAGGTACACGCGTCCGTGCATGCACGAGCGCCATCTAACACAAGCACCCAATCATACACGTGGCACGGAACACATACACGCACGCACGCAACCACGCAAATGCGTGTTTCAGAACCACGTCGCTAATCAGAGATCTATTCATTTATATAAAATGATAATACCGAGCATGAATCAAGAATTTTATTCCATACAAAATATGACATTTTGTTACATTATAGGTTGCATTATTAAAATACACCATATCCTAAATGAATTTCAGTAACTAATTTATTCATTAAGTAGTGCACATAGTTGGACAGTACACGCAGTTTGAAGACAATAATGCATACTAGGGGCTGTTAGGGGAAATATCGTTAACTTTGACACAAATGTCAAATATAGCATGCCGTTTCATATATTCATTGTGCATTTTGGATTTCTACCACTGAAATTACAAAAAAAAAAAAAAAAAAAAAAAGATTCAGCACTTTTTATATAGTCCCTGATTTAACTCAATATCTTAATATGAAAAACAATAGTCCTTCCAATGTATTCATTTCGTGCGAATCTTCATCCTGATTTTTGCACAATTATTATACACATAGCCGTTTGTGGGATTCAAAAACTCCGATTTTGACATGTAATTACCGAAACCCCAATCACTTTCTTTCTTTGTAAATGTGTGCTCTTCTACCTTCTTGGAATAATCTTTCTTCGTTTTGCTGGTCACTATCAATTCGAATCCAATTTTAAATGGAGATTTTCCAGAAATAACAGAATTCTCTAAGAAAATTCTTAGATATTTATTACGCATACTTGCAAGAATTCTGCATGGATAGTCCTGACAAAAAATATTGCGCTATATTCATCTTTTTTGCATTTTACAAACTCTTCAACATCGTTAATGTACCATGAAGAATTTACATGCGTGAATTCGTCATTGGGCCCAAATGTACCTGAAATCCTATTGGTCACATAAAAATTTCGATTTGGAGTTTCTCAAAAATTGGAATCAATTTCCTCCTTAATACTAGTAAAATGTTCACACTGTTTCAATTCTCCATAGGCTCTAAAACATTAAAGTCTTTAACTTCTAGCAGAGATTTTGATGCCATTAAATCTGCTTTCATTGTATTTATCTTTTCCGTTAGTGCATCATAATTTATACTAATACTTGACATCCTAGTTTTACTTCCCTCTTCAATATGTTTCACCATATAATTTTTCCATTCTTGAGCTTTAGCAATGATTTCTTTTTCTCTCTCAATAACACTCTCAATTTGTTTCTCTTTAGCCAAAGTAACGTCTTTCTTCACATCTGTATGAACAACATCAACTTGATTTGTATATTCATCAATCAACTTTTCTATTTCATCTATTTTTTTACCCCACTCTTCAAAGGCTGTAGAATAATCTTCTAATTTATGGTTTGCATGGGGTCCATCCTTAAGACTTTTGATACAAAATTTGCAAAGTCCAGTATCACATTCACTGCAAAAAAAACCCAAACAGATATTCTTTGTTGCCATGAGCTTCGCAAACTGCAATGTTAGGCCTACTTTCTTCTTTGTTAGCCAGGAACATGTCAATCATATTATCAACGACTGGATTAGTAGGGAGGTCATCAACCGACTCTTTAGCACTGATATTGAATTTCGTCTTACAAAGACAAAGTGGACATAAAAATTCATTAACTTCTTCAAGTGCCTTTGTCACATACGATATCAAGCAATGCAGACACAAGTTATGTAAGCACGGCAGTCCTTTTGGCATGCGACTTGTGTGATTAAATAGTTCATAGCATAATGAACATGTGATATTATCCTTCAATGTAGCAAAATATTCATCCTTTTTACGTAGTATAAGCCATTTAGTAAATAGAAGCGACGTCACAGCTCAGATGAAAATGGTGATAAGTTTGCGTTATGGACGGGTGATTTCATGTAGTAAAATGAAGGAAAATAATAGGTAAGCACAGAAACCTAGGAAATAAAACGTTCCATCGAAATTATCCCCTTTCAAATCATTTGTGAATGATAAAAGACCAATATGCGATTGATTTGCCACCAAGATATAATAAATCCAACAATTGTAAGTTTGTCAAATATTATTTGAAAGTCGGAGACGTGTGAAAATGTTTACACGTGCGTTTTATTTCCTTCCACCTGTACACGTGTTAGTCATTTCTGTCTTCGTATGACATGGTCTTCGAGACAGAAATGACTAACACGTGTACAGATACTCAGCAAGGAAAGCAAACGATTTTCCTTTCGTTTTTCAATGACCATAATATATACGGTGAAAATGTACTGTATTCAATGTGCAGTATGCGACGTTTGCCTTTGCCTGCACGGTGTTACGTAATATTGATTATTGGTCTTCGAATCTATTATTGATTATTAAGCTGGTTCTTTTCTTATAGATCTAGACCTATTATCGCTCATGTGATATTTTTCTACAACAAATCTAAATGCATTCATCTTTTACAATGTCACTTGTTGCATATGGTAGTAGTGGCGAAAGCGACAGTAGTGATACTCAGGACAATGCGGAAGGATCTGTGAAAAATGGTATAACTGGGACCAGGAGTCCAAAATCAAATAGATCCACCAATAATATTGGCAATGAACCCCACATAAGTGATGAGGAAGATGACATTGTAGCGTCTAATTTACTGTCACCACATAGTAAGACAAAATCCAACAGGAATAATGACAATGTAGTCGGTGCCTATATTAGCGATGAAGAAGACTTCACATCGTCCTCAATTCGAGGTGTTGGGTTGACTTTACCTGCTCCAAAAAATGATCAAAATGTTAAAGATCATGATGCCATTAAAACACCAACTCCCAGCTCCCAATTATTAGCAGGTTTGCCTGAACCAAAAGCATCAACAGAAAATTCAAGCAATGCCATAGAAGATGAGTTAGAAGAGTTTGTTAAAAAGAAAGAAGTACCTGTAGAAATGCCGCCACCTAAAAAAACAGCAAAAGTGAAAATTACGATACCAAGTCTATCTGATATTGAGCATGATTCTGATGGTGAGGAGGAACCTGTAAAAAAGAAATTAAAACCAACCAGTGGTAAGCGTGGCCTATTTTCATTATTACCTGCACAAAAAAATGCTGTGACGAAAGAAGTAAATAGAGCACTAATACCACATACACTCACCAAGAAACCCGCAGTGCCTGTTTCACAGAAAATTAAGCCGTCTGCACCAATGAAAAAGACAGCACCTCCTATAAGCTCAGCTCCTATTAAGCTTTTACCTGGAACTCCTGATGATGAAAGTGATGAAGATGATGATGCACCAGGCACATCAAACTTTTTCTCTTTTCGAGAGAGCAACAAGAAACCAGTAGCAGCGCCACTGTCAATGGCATTATCAGCACCCTCTGTACCTGAGCCAGTAGGCATCACAGTGGCAGAGCAACCTTCAACAGAGACACCTGTTGCTATTGGTGGTATGGAAGGAACCCCGTTGTCTGACATAGCTGATGCACCATTACAGTTTAAGCCAGTGGCTGGTCCCTCGTACCCGGCAAGACCTTCTCATTCGTGGGGAGGTGGAAGCTGTTACAGTCAGCAATATAACATGGCAGCGGCAGCAGCCTATGATAAAGATGAAAAGGAGGAAACAGATGAACAGGAAGCGGGTGGATCTGGAGACATGGAGCTGTCTATGGAGGATTTGCTGCGGATCCAGGGCAAGAGGGCGTTCAAGCGGGAGAAGATCGACATCATCGACATCCACCAGGCTGACCAGGTCAACAAGGGTGAGCTGCTCAAGTCCCTCAGTGAGGAACAGCCCACCCAGATGGTGTCCCATAGTAAGAAGAAAAATAAAGATATGCCCAGTTCACAGCAAAAGAGAAAGCATCAAATCACATACCTTGCATTCAAGGCAAAAGAGCGGGAGATCGATTTGAAAAATACATGGGCCGAATACAAGGCCAAGAAAAAAGCAGCTTCCAGCAGATATGGATTCTGAGGAGACATTGTTGATCATATTTTGACTATTCACTTTGATGGAAGTGGGGAAGAATGTGGACGGGTGCTGATGAAGATCAAACTGATGAGTTTGTTTGGGAAGACAACTGGGATGACGACAATGTAGAAGATGATTTTTCCAAGCAACTTAGGACTGAATTTGAAAAGCAAGGACAGTCCTAAGAACCTATGCAGCAATGATTGAAAGATAGAAGCGATTTTAAGACTGTTCTAATTGAAAATGTTGAATTTTATTTCAAGGATCTATCATAAGTGGTCAACATCAAGTTACGCCATAATGTTAGTAACATAAGCAATTCGACTAGAAATTGGTCGTGTTATATTAATTTTGAATGTGAGGAATGCTTGTGCTGTAATTCTGTTATTGATAATAAATGTTGAAATATATATATGTTTCGCTGGTCATTGACACATCCTCAGCATAAATGAAAAATTATTACATGTCATAAGTACACCAATGGTAGTACTACAATGTACAAACACATTTATATTTATAGTACAATTAAAACTGCTTTTATAGTCAGCATACAATAATACAAAACCAAAGATTACATATGCACTATTCAATAACAAGATTATAAAGAGATCATAGTCATACGATTACAACTTTATGGTCAGTTCCCTGCTGCGGTACTCATCCTTTGTATTTATCGCGGGTCTCAGTTCCCTTATGTGCAAAGCTTCCAGCGCTAGCGTCAAGAAGCTTTCCTCACGTGAAGTCTGATGTAGAATATCAATGTTCTGGTCAGTAAGTCTGGTGTCACATGTCTTCAAGTGTGTCTTCATGGGTCCTGGTCTGGTGATTTGCTCTGTGAGTCGAGTTTGTAGATGTCTGGCCGACATAGCACGCCTTGCAGCGTGGACATGTCACTTGGTAAACAACTCCAATCTGGAGCAGTTTATCTACAGGTGGTTTTCGTGATGGAAGAACAGTTTTAAATTTTCTTATCGTCATCACAACTGTACACGGTGCATTGATCTTATGTAAAGATCTTGCATATTCTTCTGTGACCGTTCCCCGGTACTGTATCCTTAGCAGCACTTTTCTTGATGGCTTATTACTTTCCTGAACACACTCATCTTTCTTTTCCGGTTTTATGATCTCACATAATGTCTGTCTGATGATTGGTTCATAAAAGTTGGGTGGATATTGGTTTCTCTCCAAGGCAGACTTTGCCTTGTTAAGGATTTCATGAAACAGGACCCATGTACTGCATGCACGGTAGATCCTACGTACAAATCCTGACACTACTGAGCGTTTGTATCTTTTCGGGGCCAGTGCATGTAAATTCATGATCAAACCAGTGTCTGTTTCTTTTCGGTATCAAGTTGAGTTAAGTTCTCCTGTGTCATGGTCATGCCTGATCTTCATGTCCAACACTGCCAGTTCACTGCCATTCTCGCGTTCTACTGTGAATTTCAAATTTGGGTGCAGCCTGCACTCTGAGGATCAGAGGTTCAGAATGTTCAGAATGGATTCTGTATTTCTTTTGTTATATAAAAATGTATATGGCTTGTAATATAGTGTGGGTTACACACGTTGTCTCAGAACGCATGGAAAGGGGAAAATTTCCCATTGTAATAAACTAGTCATTGTTCTATCTGGCCAACATATCAGTTAGTAAGAACACTATGCCAAGCTATAGACTCTTTTAAAGCTTATTAAACCAGCATTCAGATAACCAGCATGAAGAAACTAAAATGCCCATTTTATTACTGAACATCTAGACGGAATATAAAAAAAATCCCTCAAAAAATGGCAGAATCCGAATAGGTGGACCATTACGGCTGGCGATTTTCAGGCTCCGCGCGTTGAAACGGAGGATCCAAAATTCACTTCTCCTGATGAGAAGTGGTTTTTTGTATTGATGAGAAGTGTTTTTGTATTCTGTCCAGAAATCGAAATATCGATCGGCGTTAATCCCCTCCTGATGAGGCTTCGGGCATACATAAATGCTCCGTTTTGGCTCCGTTTGGCTCCATTTCAGCTTATTCCCGTAGTAAAACCCTCCGCATTGATTTCCGGATCATACCTGCGAATCCGGCATTTTTGCTCTACGGCAGGCATACATTTGCTCCGGATAGGTTCCGGCAGTAGTGAGTGGCCGTCGTTTTACACTATGGAAGCTCATGATATGTATAGTCTCCGGATCATTTTGCTCCGGTCTTATATGTCGGCAAGAATATTAGACTACGGACAGCTGGTACGGCCGGACTTGATCCGGATTCATCTTAAAATGAATTTCAATGGGGTACAATCTGGCCGGCGTGGTCTTTACGCCGTACGGAGTGAATTATGAGGACGGCGTCGCTATGATATGGGCCG
>CM032669.1:34034401-34096666 GCA_019095985.1 Streblospio benedicti | reverse complement strand
ATTCTTTATTTTGTTCTTTCTTGCTGTACTTCCACTAATTCACACTTATCCATGGCTCAGTACCTGCCATTTTAATACAGTTAAATCTATTTTAATTAACACACACATATAAAGTTACACGATAGTCTGCACAACGCTGAAATAATGACAGAAATACACAATACTAAACAGCAAAACAAACATTTTTACATCTTCGAAACACCCATGGCTAAAAGACCCCTTAAAAGCACAAACAAACAAACAACCAACGACGACGACGACGACGACGACGATGACAACAACAACAGCAACAGCAGCAGCAGCAGCAACAACAACAGCAACGGCAGCAGCAGCAGCAACAACAACAACAAAACAACAACAACAAAACCCCATCAATTTCTGCACATTCAACACTTTGGATGTTTCTGCAAACAACAAGCATGACAAAGACAGAGAATGCGGAGAAGAGAGAAGAACAAAGCCATTTCATGATTTCGGATGCTTTGCATGCAGCCAACACATTCCTGGCTAATGACATGGATCCACCTAAAATCAGACTTCCGGGATCATGATCCTGCGCAAAAGATAGACGACTCAGAGGTGTCGAGTGGGTCTGCCAATGATGAAGATTCTGGTACTTCAGATGGTGACACCGACAGAGATTCTGGTGCCTCTAAAGAACATATCAGGACTTCAGGCGAAGTTGTCAGAATTCCAGATACTACACCACATAGCAAAGAGGAGGAGACCTCTGACTTTGAACAGGATGCCAGTAGTAGCGATATGGAGTGGAAGGCGGGGCAGAAGATGGAAAAGACAAGGATAGGAATACTGAATCATCGCTACCTGTAAACGCGATTACCATGAAGAAAGCACCTAGTACAAACTTCTCTATTAGACAAAAGAGTTCTGGAAGAATACTTTAAGAAATGTAGAAGCTGCGCATCTGGAAGGAAATCTGCGAGAAAATAAAGGCATATAATACACAGGTGACGACATGGTGTCAAAATAGACGCATGAAGGATAAGAAACTTTATGCAGACAACAAACTTGCCTCTGTTCCACGGAAAGGCCCGCCCCCTACCTTCCCCACCTTCAAGACCTGGTGGCTATGGCAGCTGCTCAACTGGATATATCAGTGAAGAATACGTCAAATGGCATAAGCTATCTGCACCAGGCATAACCCTACGCTCCGCCTATATATAACGTCCGTCCTCATAATCTGCAGCCAATTCTCTCTCTGACTTCCCTATCCACAAAGGCCTCTTCCCACAGCATCATTTTTATCTGCAGACCCGCAAGTATGCACAGACCAAGGCCAGAATCTGAAAAAAAGAACTTAAGTTTAGAGGTAACATATTTATTGCAGCTGCATTGGATAAAAATCGAGACAAGTATATACATTACTATTCTTCCAGTTCCGTCTCTTTGTGGGACTTTTACAATTATACTTCCACAATCCGCTCCTGCAGAGTTTCCATTCTGACTGTACTCTCATCTACAGCCTTCTCTGCATTGTATAGAATCTGTTCACCATAATCCGCCTCTCCATCAACTTTAAACTTATGTGCCACCTCATCGTTTGCAACTTCATGCAACTGTTTATTCATCTGTTTGAATTGCACACTAAACAAAAATACTTACTCTAGATTGGGGATGTGCCAACCTTCTAATTCTGTAAATGGAAACTCAAGCTGTTCCTGATTCAGACATGTTTTCTATATTTTCTAAGAGCCTTTTTCTTAAAGGCCCAACTAGACATGGAGCATCACAGAACATGAACGGTGAAATGCATATTATGAACAAGGTCGGGGTCGAGGCCACCTGCGTGTCGAACAGTCACACCTGAGCGTATACTAGAGAGCTGCCCACTTCGGCGTCCGTCCCCATCACGGCCACCTACCCTGCCGCTAGCAAGTCCACCTGCAACTGCGGCTGCCGTCACAGCCCCCGCACAGCATCCGCGTCCCCACCCCCACCACAGACACCCCCAGTAGCAACACCACCTCTAGCACCCATGAGCACATTTCAGGATGCAAGTCCTAAGCACAAGAGGCACAGGAGGAACAGTGAGGACTCTTTGTAGGATATGAGTCGCAATGTGTCTGTGCATGTCAGACTGAGTCACCCCACCCCGCCTACCCCCGCACCAGACCCTGGAATCCTCTCCAAGTCTAAGACAGAGAAAGAATGAGTTGTGGTGGCAGCAACTTCGAGGGGTTGAGCATTATGAATCACACTGGATGCACTATCCCCTGTATATAAGATTCTTGTGATTTGGTATACAGCATGTGCTCTCATTTGATTCTATTTTCTGTTTTCTATTTCTAGTATCTTATGTTCTAAAGTGGTTCTAAAATACAAAAATACATGTTGGTCCAAAACCTTTTATTGTTATTTAGATGTTTGGGTATACCAGTACCCTTTTCAAAATAATTATATTTTCAGGATAGTTAAAAAAAATACTATTACACTTAACCAAATATCAATGCTAATTCTAATATTACCTCACCTCCATTTAAAAATATATATTAAACTTACACAAATGCTTGCTCTGAGAGACAGATCGTTATGAGACATATCTTTATCAAAAACAAGACCAGGAAGATATACACGTTGCACACACTCCACACTCACGTAATCCTCGAACCGTAGGGGTGTAGACTGGGCTTTATAGAATAATACCCCTTGGGATAATACCCGATTGCTCTCATCCGGTACTTTCATTGGGGGTATCATTTTCATAGTTTCCACTAAGGGATATGATATCACTGTGTGTATATAATATTTCAACATTCATTTTTGTATTACCTTTCTAAGTCTGTATAAAACAAACGGTATTCATCTAGCATTTGCATAACATGGCAAATTCTATAGGTACATATTTTATAAGCTTGGTCATGTACTAACCAAGCCTCAAATAATGGTTTTCTAATAAACGCTATTTATGAACATTACCAGGTGTATCTGCAAACAGAAGATATAATTATTTGCAAACCAACGTATTTTCCTTTTTTTAATTATTGGTCTGTTGAAATCATAATCTAATTATGTATAAGAAATGATCTTAAAATGGCACTAAAACTGAATGAATAAACTTAACTGAATACAGAGTTGATCATGCTGTAAAAGAAAAGTATCCCATTCGAAACAAAATATATTTCATACATAATGAGCTCCACATTATTTGAAGTTGCAATTTTGAGAGGAACTCGAGCAACATGGGTTTTTGCCAGGTAGATCTTGTGCTACTCAACTACTGAAGTGCCTCGACATCTGGACAGACATACTCGACAAAGGTGAATGTTTAGACACTATTTACCTGGATTTTCCCAAGGCATTCAATAGTGTACCTCACATGAGGCTACTGGAGAAGTTACACAGATATGGAATGAATGGTCCTATCCAAGGCTGGTTCTAGGACTTCCTTGTTGGATGAAAGCAGAGAGTGATCATAATCGGGGAAGCATCATCTTAGATAGAGAGGTACTTTCGGTTGTTCCACAGGGTAGTGTCATCTGAAAAAAGAACCATAGTTTAGAGGTAACATTTAACCCAGCTGCATTGGATTAAATCGAAACAAGTATATACATTTTTGTTTTTCCAGTTGCACCTCCCTGTAGGACGTTTGCAATGCTGCTTCCATAATCCGCTCCTGAAGAGTTTCCATTCTGATTGTACTCTCTTCATGCAACTGTTTATTTATCTGTTTGAATTGCACACTAAACAAAAATACTTCCTCTCGATTGGGCATGTGCCAACCTAATTCTGTACTACTTAAATGGGAAATTCAAGCTGTTCCTGATTCAGACATGTTTTCTATATTTTCTAAGAGCCTTTTTCTTAAAAGTCCAACGAGACACGGATTGTCGCACAACATGAACGGTGAAATGCATATTATGAACAAGGTCGAGGTCGAGGCCACCTGCGCGTCGAACAGTCACACCTGAGCACGTACTATGGAGCTGGCCACTTGGGCGTCCCCATCACGGCCACCTGCCCTGCCAGTAGCAAGTCCACCTGCAATTGCAGCTGCCGTCACAGCCACCGCACAGCATATGCGCGCCACCCCACCACAGACACCCCCAGTGGCAACACCACCTCTAGCACCCATGAGCACGTCCCAGGACGCAAGTCCTAAGCAGAAGAGGGGCAGGAGGAACAATGAGGACTCTTCGTGGGATAAGAGTCCCAATGTGTCTTCTCGTTCCTGCACTATTTCGAGTGTGTCAGACTCTGTCACCGCCCCCCCCGCACCAGTCCCTGAAATCCTCTCCGAGTCTGAGACAGAGGAAGAACGAGTCGTGGTGGCCGCCTCTTCGAATGAGGTACGGCCAGATGGCATCGTGATACGATCAGCAGTTGAGGTGTCTGTGCCAAGGAGTGAGGTAGCGAGTTTAGTGGCCCAGAAGGTCGAGGAGTTGAGCCGAGAGTCTCTGTCACTTAGGAGCATTTTGGCTCTACGCAGGGATATTTACGCAGTTTTTTTTCTCTCTTTTTCAAGTCCTGTATGACCCCTGCAATGGCGCAATAGGGGGTGTCCCTTCTGGCACGCTAAGTTATCATTTTTGTTGTTTTCCCGGGCGTGCCCACGCAGTGCTCCCAATGTGTTCCACTTTATTGTGTGTGCCTAGTTTATCAGAGACAAATGCACAGGATGTTTATTTTTCTATTTCTCATATTGCCTGTAAATTTGATACGTTTTGACAGTTATTAAAGTATTTAGAAAAATGTGGTCATTTTCATTGATTAGGGGGGACGGGGCAATATTGACAGAAGGGTAGAATACACACATACTTAAAATCTTCACTAGTTTTAATACAGTACTTTCTTCATATTAACAGCTATTAATATTTACAAATATATAACTCAATATTTCGATAACAACTGTTTGTCTTTGTCAAGAGCGTAGAGTCATAATGCAAATACTATGATTCCAGGATTGCAAGTGTGTCAGTGCCCCCCCTCCTTATCTATCCCCCTCCCCTCCTTCCTAAGGATAGGAAAGTACATACACATCAGGTAGCTGGTACCCACCTGTCCTTTACAGACAGTCCATTGAAAGAAAAAAATAAAGTCCTTGCAAAAGAACAGAATGATATGAGTAGAAAAATACAAGAAGTTATATACATACACCTCAGAAAAGCTTCTTTGAATAGGACAGATGGGTACCAGCAACCTTATGTGTACTTCCCTATACTGAGGAAGTAGGAGGATAGATAAGGCGTGGGGGTAGGGGCACTGACACACTTGCAATCCTGGAGTCATAGTGTTTGCATTATGACTCTACACTCTTGACAAAGATAAGCAGTTGTTATCGAAATATTAAGTTATATATTTGTAAATATCTATAGCTGTTGATATGTGGAAAGTACTGTATTATATAGATTAACACAACTAATGAATTTGTTCAACAATATTCAGTAGTTTTATTTTTTCTGAAGTTAGATATGAGGACATATCCTTTTTACGAGGGGTGGAGTGTGACGAAATCGCACTGGATGCACTTTGCCCTGCATATAACATTCTTGTGATTTGGTATGCAGCATATGGTCTCATTCTATACTATTTTCTCTCTTCCATTTCTACTGTCTTATGATCTAAAGTGGTTCTAAAATACAAAAATACCCATTGGTCCCAAAGTATTCTGTATTATTCACCTGTTTCGATATAACAGTACCCTTTTCAAAATAATTCAATTTTCATGATAGTTCCAAGAATACTTCTATACTATCCCAAATATTAATGCTAATTCTATTGTTAACCCATCTCCATATCAAAATATATATCAAACTCACACCACTCTTTGCTTTGAGAAACATATCTTTATGAGACATATCTTTATCACAAACAAGACCATCAAGGTAAAGCGAGGGGCACATTCCACCTTGCGGCGGTGGTCGCCGCAAGGCGTGTTGAGGTCTGCAGCGTCTACGACGTTTTCCACACGCATGGACACAAGTATAGTTGTGGGCACATACGCACGGGCTCCGTGCGTTGTGAGTGCGTCGGCACAGGGAGTGGTTTTTATTGATGTGGCCGTGCCCTCAACTTGCATAGAACGTGCGATGTACTCGCGTATAACTTACGTTCTACGCACCGTGTGATTACAAAATCACGGGACCGGCTCGTTCAATGTACAGGGAACGCACGGCCCCAGTACTGTGTCTGTGCCGACAACGTGACGGTAAATCATCTGCGTTTCACGTAAGGTCACCGCATTGCTTCCTTACGGTCAGACCATGACGTAGGGTGGTCGTTGAAGAAGTTTGGCAAGCCAAACTTCTTCTGCGGCCACCGTACGGCCTTGAAAAAACGTACGTTTGCCGCACTGTACACTCACGGATCTTCACGTTTTCTATGCGTTTTTGGCAGTAGACAGGCTGTAGACCCACCTTGCGGTGGAATGTGCCCCTCGCTTAAGCACGTCGCATACACTCCACACGCACATAATCCTCCCACCCCAACTTTAGCGTACAATACACTACAGTATCAGTCAATTATATATTCATAATTGCAAACAATCATGTGTGTGGCAAATCCAGGATTTTCCTGGAAAGGAGTGCGTGGCTCACATGTATTTGTGCTCACGAAACGCATGCGCAACAAGACTCTTCTAGATCTGGTCAGAATGATGAAACATTTGGCCCGAAGGCCATCAGGATCTACCATTGTAATGTAATCAGTGACACTCCCCATCTTGCTTATGTTTAGAAAAGCCCAGGGATATAGACCTAGAACATGAGTATTGCTAGAATCTTGTGTTATAAATGAACAGTGTATTACATTATAATAGACACGAACCGGAAGCTTTTCATTGTTAACTAATTTCAACTGTTGCATAATTTTCAGAAAAATATCGCGGATAAAACAGACAATTTTAGCAGTGATCTATACAGTTTAATGCGGGTCGTGTCAATAAAGTACATATCAAAATTTTATCAAAATCAAAGGGCAAATAGCAAAGGCAGATCCACTAAAAAGTCTGTGCCATGCATATATGGTGTGTGGCTCAACAGGGGGATGAAGTGAGTTTGTCAAAAAATGAAAGTGCAAAGCGCTATTATGATGTGGAACCCCACAGAATGTCATTTCATGTGAAATGGGTTCCATCTGGATGTACCAGTGAAATGTCAATCAAATTAGCAGCCACGGACCATGGTAAAACACTAACATAAACGCCAACAATATTCAGACCACGGCCGTACGGTCAGGATTGGACATTGCAGACGAATTCTACAACCTGTAGACTAGTTCAATGATTCGACTCATCTCCTTTTAGCAAAGTGACAAACATGGAAAGGACCCATTTACAGATAGCCGCTAGTTTGGGAGGCAAAAAGGGTTAAAAAGTGCAGCTTAGATGGTGGTATGGATTCAAAAGGATTAACTACTTCCAACCGTATGTTTGAAAGGATGCGAGGAGATTAGTTGTTAGGGTGCCATGTGAATAGAACCAGTATAATAGTGGCAGTCTGATGAGTGTATTTACATAGGGGAGATATATTCATGGATTTAACACTGTTAGATAGCTTGGGATACTATACGTGCGTTATGAAGTGTCGTTGGAAATTAATTATACATATGCATTTGTGAAAGTCCAGGGACTTGAGAATAATTAGCGTTGATATCCACAGGATGCATTATCAAATCTTACCATGAAGAATTGACGTAATAGTGGTTTCGTAGTGACTAAGTTTTCTCTCTCTCTTTTATGTATTGTTTTTACAAGCGAAGATATTTGTATAAAATATGAAACACGTGCATAGAATGCAGCTTCTAGCACGACCACCCACGTTTATCACACAGCACTTCAATATTTCCAGGCACATTTTCTGATTACTCACTTGATTGCTATAGAAATATGGACTGATATACGCACATCTGTGGGATTGAGTGTGAATCATGGATAGAAAACTACTCGTTAACTAGGAAAATTCTACAGTAAAAATTGCATGTAGCAACTAAGAATGCACGAAATTGAAATATTATAAACTGTACAGTTCAAATCAGGTATCTAATAAGCAATCTAGCTTTTAATAAATGGTATCATAAAATTGTTTGTTTTTCTAAAGAAAGAGGCAAAGGAGTGTTCCATCATAGGAGTGTTCTATCATAGATTCATATAAATGTGTGTAACAGTGACATGTTATGCAACTGGGATAAGAAGTAGATGATTTAGATATCAATAGAGGCACACTCGCTTTTGAAAAGTCACTGGCAGTACAATTAGTGAAATTTAAAAAAAGAAAAAAAAAGAAAAAGAAAAAGCAAACATTTCCCTACCAAACACAAAAGCTGACAATCACCACCACCATCTGATACGCAGAGTGGATCTTCCTATGTAGGTCTATTGATTATAACCTGGATTATAACCTAAATCTTATTGAGCAGTAAATTGCAGGGTGTTAAAGTTTGTGACTGTCAGACTGGGGCTTCACCAGCCATGTGACCATGTCGCACACCCAGAACCACCTGTGTGACAAGATCTGGGTGCCAGACGAGACTGGCCACGTGTCTGGCGCCGTCACGTCTGGAGTGGCCGAGCCGTGCAAGCCCGTGCACGTCATGTGGGTGACGTCATCGACCACACCACAGGTACGGTGGGTTTGAGGATATCTGACATTAAAAAAATCTACTTTTAATGGCTCACAAAATGTCAATACCTCAAAGGGCAACCAAACACAAAGTAATCAACATACATAAACAAACCAAAAATAGAAATTTAAGATAAAGCAGAGTTATCTTTATAGCAAGAAGGATATCAAACATAGGGTACAACTGACAGTACTGCTTCTCTACCACCTCTCTGCCAAAAACTCAAGGAGACCGTGGGAATCAGTGTGTGACCAGTGCTGCGAAAGTGAAGCGAAAAAAGTAAAGCGAAAGTACGTAGACACTAAAACAAATTTCACGTGCCAAACTTCCTCCAAGGTCGATTACAAAGCCAGTGCAGAGCCTGTACGTCAAGCCTTACATTATTATATTCCATAGACACGCAGACAAAAAAAAAGTACTGTCGAAATGTCCACACTGCCGGTTGTGCCCTATGCTTTACCCACTTATTAGGTCAGCCGCAAGACGATGGCTTTTACCCAGGTGAAATTGATCTTGCAAAGCCCACTTATCTTTCAAGTTTCACCCCCAGACATCCAACTACCTACTCCACCCCACCCACTCAGGCGCCTACCTTCCAGACCCCCTGTGCCCGAGCCACCCGAGGGTGTTGGCGATGCTTCTACCGGTTCGCGCAGCCCACCCTCCGCACACTTGGCCAGTGCATGTTCGGCCTGGCCATGCTTTTCATCATCGCTGGCATCGCCCTGTGCATCTGGGGCTATGTGGGCACGGCCATCAGACCCTTCCAGATCTTTGGACCTGTTTGCATAGGTAATGTATGCTCCCTATGTAGCTTGGAAATATATAGCGTGACAAGGATGCAAATGACCTGGCGTGAATGTAAAGTCGCTAGAGCACGATAACCAGGAATTGCGACTCTAAATAAGCATATTGACATTTTATTTTACTACGTTTTTGTTTGTTTGAATCGATTTTAAAGAGAGCGATCCGGGTATAGAAAGAGGAAATGCTTGTTTTCACTGATTTGGGTTTTGTATTTGTGCGTATGTGTACCGGGTATGTAATCGTTGGTTGGGTTCGTGTGTATGAAAAGTATGAAATGTAGAGTGAACAAGTAGAACAGGAAAACTGCATAGCCGTATATGCTTGTTCTGATGTCCTACAAAGATCATTTGAATTATACAAAGCCATATAACACCTAATATAGAAACTTCAATTAAGACCACCTCTACAAAGAGACCACCAATATAATAAGACGCATTTATCATGCTTCCAAATTTTATCAATGAACTACAGCGAACCCTAATAGAAGGACCACCTCTCTAATGAGACCACCTGAAGCCAGCCCTCATTAATATGCTCATACCAGGTGTGGGTCTCCTGATCTACATGTTGGGCTGCGTGCTTTGCTGTCGAGAATACCCAGCCTTTGAAAAGACGCTCCAGAAGAAAGCTCAGCAGGAAAAGACGAGAGATGCGGTGCAGCTTTTAGGTATCTATCTATACGTCTAATGCCGTCTGATGCCTGGGGTTTTATAATCAAGGCCCCATTCAACTATCCCATATAGATTATTTCTCGCTTTAAAACCAGTCCACCGTTTTACGTGTTCTTCTTATTCATGTGACATCCACTTTTGTATGTACACACAAGTTTAGAAGTACCACGTCCCTCATTAAAACTATTAGTACATCTATTACATTTGGGGTCCTATTAAAGTCTTCATAAAGAGACCAATGGAACCTTCATAGATAGACTGCCCCCTATTGAAACCACTCCCGTGGTCCTAATAGAAAGATTCTACTGTATATGTAATGCAACTTCTGCAATAGTACATGATGCATCTATTACTCATGAATATTTTAACATGTTTGGAACATCCATTATTATGATGTCTGTGCACATGTCAGTTTGAGAACTTCCACGCGATGAGATTTTTGTTGGAAATAATGGCAGTTGTATTTGCAGTTAAATGCATTTGCGTTTTATTCTCATTTGTGCATAACTCACGTATTAATGAAGATATTGAAATATTGAAAACGGAAAAATATGAAATCGTGACTAAAAGATCAAAGAAAAAAAAGAAAAGAAATGAAAAAAGAAAAGAAAGACTTTGTTTTTATCATATCAATTGCGCTATAACTGTTTATAACATGGTTATTGATGATCAAAGTTATAAAGCCATTAATACAATAAAGCAAAATAAAAATCAGAGGTTAAAATCCTGCCATTTCGTACAGAAGAGTAATTCTCCCCACTGTACCCAATGCATAACCAACCCATTATTCCAGCTATTACTAGGGTACTATTTTTCATTATCATATATATGTACATATTACATCCTCTACCCCATCTTATAATAACGGTCTACGATACATCATCAACTAATGCAGTGTTCCGGATGATTGTGTAGACATGATATATGGCATGTTTCAGGCCAGCCGGAGGTAATAGAATGGATCCAGGGGGAACCGGAAGTGTATGAAGAGTTCCGGATTGCTGCTACCAAAGTGCTCAATAATCACGGGTACGTTACAACCTTTAACTAAGACCACATTTGTAAAGAGATGGCTTTTGTAATGAGTCTTTTTTCGTGGTCTCAAACCTCACAAAAATAAAATCAAAAAACAAACAAAACAAACAACAAACTAAAAAAAAATTGCGAATATTCATAAAAAGATCACATCCCTATTGAGGCCACATGTCCCCTGGGTTCTCTGACATGAAAACTTATATAGATAGAGAGGTTCTGCTGTAATTGGGTTTGCGCATGAGGGATAAACATGTTGAATGTTGAAATGTATATAAACTGTAATAGGAATTTGGGTTTATCCCCAAAAGTATTGAATGTATTTGAATGAAGTTTTGCCAGTCTACATCTAGAAACCTGATATAATATTTATGGTCGAAACCACAACGATTTGACAGATGTTTAATATAGTTTCCTATACATCCCTCGCATCTCATTTCACGGGCACATTTTAATACAGCGCCAAAGTCAGGATCTTACCAAGTAGAAAGTAAAAATCATTATAAATTATGCTGACACAGTAGATCTACAGTAATTAATATGATGTACAAATATGCAGAGATGTACCCAACATCAGTGGGTTTATACGACCATATAAGCTATGTGGGAAACTATAAGAAATACTTTAGTCAACTACATTCATTATTTTTTGGAAATACTAAAGTAATTCCCACAACAACGACTCCCCTAAATACCTAAAAAGACAACAGTTATGATATCGAATATTGGTTTCTCGAGTATTTCACTGTTCTCATAGTTTCGAGACAACGAGTTTCTTCATATTAACCAGGTATTTATATAACAAGGAAAAAAAGAGATACACATATAAGAAAACTACTCTTCAAATATATTAAAAATAAATGTCTCAAACCAATACACAGAACACTTTATAAAACCAATATACATGTAGGTGTATATATCAGTTAAAACGTGCAAAAGATAGAAATGATTTCTGCAATTACGCGATAGATGCTTGACGAAAATATCAGCTCCTGCTTCACACACAATTAAACAGACAAATCAAAGTGTCTCAGCAAATCATTCTCACTCGAGAACACGGCCCTGAGTTATACTGTGCAGTTTTGACTTAGTGTACAAGAGAAACTTTAGGATATAGGTTTCTTTGGCAAGGGATAGGAGTGATTTCCGTAGGGTTTAATGCACATGACCTGTTCACATTTTGCGTGGCGATGATAAAACTATTTCCCCCCAGCAGGGTTGATTAGGGTTGGAGTTTACAACCCTGAAACACACCCAGACAGATCCCCAAACTGGTCATCTATATACATTACGCACACTCACAAATAAGTAAACGCGCACAGCCAAAAGCAAAATGATGATCAAATCGATTCTAACTCCCCACCTTGTTTTTACAGGCTCTTCTCCAGCCAGGGCAATGTGATTGCCAATTTGTATGCGAATCAGCTATGCCCCGAGGTCTGACATGAAAAAGACTGAGGAAGCATCAAGCCCCTCAGCAAATCAACAGAAGAAACAGCAAACCCCCTCCCAGCGCTCGATTCACAGAGGCCGACTATTTATGTGGTAATTCGCCTGCAAAATGGATCTGGTGAAGTGTGGCGCATTCCGCGTTACTAGCGATTATCACATTCGAGTCACGAAAAAGGCAATCCTGGCCGAGTAATTATGTAGCCCGCCTATGTTATAGTGCTAGTGGGTGAGACCTGTATTTATGCCATTCCTGCACACGTGAGAGTGCTTATTACTACAGGACAGGGATACTTCAGGAAGGAAGACGTACGTTTGCTCGTATCAGTGACAAGATTGTAATTATGAAATCTGTCTTGAGAGGCCAGTTTTCGTGTCATTGAGTTTGATTAATATGTCATCTGCCTGTGATGGAAAGATCCCGTGAAAGTGTCTGTTTTGCACGCTGGATAGGATTCACTTTTGATTGATTGAAGAGGCATGGCTGGAAGATGTGTTCAAAATGTTCTTTTGAACCAATTTTTGAAATCAAAATGCTGAAATCGGCATTCAATGTATAGTACAATACAAACTGTGGCGTTTACTTTTCCTCGTAATTATGATTATAATGGCATGAGTTTCTATAAATGCTCATGTCCGTGTAAAATATACATAGACTGTGGCTTATGGAATAACTATTGATTTGACATAATTGTTGATGCTACGCAGTACACACTGCTAGGTAGACCATATCCCGAAAGCGAAACCTTTTCAAAGGGACACTTGAAGATATGTATATGCGAATTAGAACATAGATTAAGCGACTTACACTAATTCAATAACGTGTCTGAAGTCCACAAGATCTTAATGTGGACATCTAGTAGAAGTTCTACTGTATATATGGAGGATGGGCTGGATTTGTGATAAGGTCTTATGGGATTGCTAATTGTATCATCAATTATGTATGCCTCAACCTTTCAAGTGGTCAAATATCAGGGCAGTGGACGTGCGCGCAGAACGCACGCACTCCGGAACATAAAAAATGAAGAAATATATTTCAGGAAATGCTTCCTGAAATAGGCATTTCTTAAGTAGACCCAAATGAGGGTGGTTGTATAATCCAGCTCTAGAGCACTGCACACCCAGTTCGTGTGCACACCCAGTTCGTGTCTTATTTAAATAAAATTGTTAGGCTCCAAACAATTAGCACACAATATTACTACTTTAAACATTATTGCTTTCCCGGTGCCAAAGTGAAAAAATAAAATTTCTAGTAAGATCTAATGTAAATAAACATGTTCAAATCCCCGATTATCGCCACGCACGAACTGGGTGTGCATGCAACGAATTGCACCATATATAATATAATTTTAATGAATCATAACAACTGTGTTTATCATGCGACAATGTAAGTAAGTAGCTTTATTTTGACACATCAAACACTATTGAGTGTTCTTTAATAGCTGCGCTACGATTGTTTAAACAATAAAATGCACGAACTGGGTGTGCAGTGATCTAGAGTCTATGCGGATAATGTATAATAAAGCTGCCTGCATGCATCTACTTGTGTGGCTTTTGGTTATATATCTTCGAGCGCAACAGTTCCTTGACATATAACTTGATTTAATTCTAATATTGCTGTGCGTCTTAAATGGTGAACACAATTACTATTGTCTACAACTCTGGCCAGGGTTATAGCAATTACTGAAAATATAATCAATTATAATTTTCAATTAGAAACCGTTCAAAAACCCGAACATTGTCGACAGCACCACTCTATTTAGAATACAACAGGAAACCCAAAAGCTTCAGAATAAAAGCTTCACTCCTAAAATGCATGCAGTGCCAACTATCTTATTTTGCAATGCAAATAGGCTCGTTTCCAATCACAACTTTTATGCAAAGTTATTATCTGCATCAAAAACTGCATCACATGAGTGTGATTCACGGATAGGTTTATGACACAACAATTCCACTTGACTTGTGATAAAGTAATGTTTTATGATGTTCTCTGCGTTGCTTCTACCCTTTGTTATTGGGTATTTTGCCCCTTTATGCCCCATTTATGTTATATGAGGTTCCTGGTTCAGCACATGACCAAAGATGTTTTGGTTGCTATTATTGTGATTTGCATGTGGGTTGTGTATCTATTTCTTTTCCAGTATTTTTGCGTACTTTGATATTGAAATATCCTGTAGATGGGAATCATTTCAATAGAATCAAGTATATCGGTTCAAACGTCATGTATGTATACACCAATTGGTTTTATAATTACTCGGATTGAGAACACCCGTAACTTTTTTCCTAAGAAACCCTGTATTTTAACTTAATGTGGGTGGTGAATCGAATAATATAAAAAGCAGACATTGACATGGCATGCAGAAAAAGCACAGGAACAGATCTGACGTTTATTGATCTACTTAATGTAATATTAAGATTAATGCAAATGTAATCTAATTACTGTAATGTATTCATGAATGTCAATATTATGCGATATAAATGTACAAATATTGCTCATTATCATGTACTGGTGATATGTTAATAAAATAAATTTAGAGTCCTGATGCAAACGATTATATTATTATATTCTGTGTATTTCTCAACATGAATCACAGGGATTTTGACCTCCTTATAACATCAACATGAGTGTCATGAGCAACAAGTTACATGGACGGGTTTTGTATCCAGATGAATCCATATAGAAAAGGTACATTGATCTGCATTGCATGGATGATGGATCATACTCGATGAATCTCTTGCTGCTTTTATTACATATTTAGACTACCAGTTTGGTAGCGCTAGGCCATAGCAATCTAGTCTATAGACTGCAAGATTAGACTCCATGAATCTATTGATGCACATTAGAACCTCCAATTAAGACCACCACTGTAAAGAGACCATCTCTATAATAGGACCAAATTTAGCGGTGCAATTGTGGCTTCGCGGGAATATCTTTCACACAACCTGTTAGAAGTCTTACAATATCTGTTTTCAATAACTTGTGAACCGAATCAAATAGAACAGGCTGTGCTGTTGTAGATTTCAAATTATTGCAGAACTTTGCATGACATTCACATAAATAAACCCACCATTCATTCAGGACTAATATTCTAATTATGAGTACTTGATTAAGTGGTGTACCTAAATGCTATAGTGGAGACTAGGGGTTTTGGCCAAGATTTTGAATAAACACAACAAAATCGGTTTTGAATAAATTCTCTGAATCTAAATACCAAAATGGCCATTTATTCTCTTTGATTGTAAGAAGATATGATAGGCATATAAGCCCGACATAGATAAGGATGTCGCAATCTCTACTTTCCATAAAGAGACCACAATGAACTTCTGTAAAAGAGATCACATCTCTATTGAGATCACTTGAGGCTGTCCTTCGGTGGTACATGTACACATATGAATCAGCTATGTACCGAATGAATGGTCGGTTACACGGCTACCTACTCCCACACCCATGTGGGAATTCGTACACCGCATTTACAGAAACACTATTTACAGCAATCGTTCGGAGTGCAGCTCTGTACACTGTATCTGTACATTTCCCCGCAAATTTCAGATTGGATTTGGCGCGGAAGTGACATCACACTAGCTGTGGACCGGGAGATCCACGTTAGGGAGTATAGACACTGCCGTCGTAGTTGCAGTCTTCTGCTTTAATTTGGGTGTGGCAAAATTTATATTGGATGGTTCGATCGTGTACGATTGTCATATTTGAATAAGATATTGGTGGTGGGTATGGCCAGTAAACCATGAACTGTTTTGTACATAATTTTCAGTCTTAGAGAACCACGTGCTCTGATGACGTCATTTTGGGCTGTTATAAAACATTGCACAAGCTAAGAGCTATGAAATGATATAGCATAAGTAGCCATAGCAATATCGGTGGCCAAGTAACAGTGGTTACAAAATGCAGGGTGCTCAATTTCACAGATTGCTATTGGTGAGCACCACGTGATGGAGGTAATAGCGAGGACTGCACTATTTTCCATAGTTACCAGAATCAAAATTTCCCTCTGTATTTATCACACGGGCCCAGTCAATCACTGTTGAGTTTATATTTTAACTAACTTGTAATTAAGCCTTGGGAACAACAGTCAGCAAAGCCTATCTACTGCCTTAAACTCAAGAAGACATTGGGGGGGGGGGGGTATGGGGGCATCTGTGCGTGGACTTATTTTAGGCGGCGGCGGTAGCAGCAACTTTCCTATAGCCAAGTTTTAACTAATCATCCACAATACAAACATAAATGATAATGGTTTTCACACACAGAACGATACATTACATTAAATGTGCACAACAGAATTATGTACTACCAGTTGTTTATCTTTGTTTTCAAATTTAACGTTTATTTCTATTTCGATTCATTTATTTCTTCAAGCATACAGTTCATAAGAATAAAATAAGAGATGATAAAAAGACATCATAGGTAAAAAAGTTTATGAAGTAGTGCAGAGAAAACGATGACCATTAATGATATTCTGAAAGAGACCATTATTTAAAAATGGATCTTTTCTGAAAAACCACAGATATTTTTTCTCACTAGTTGATAACAAACGAATGCATACCACAATTACCCAGTTGCAGGTAAAATGATTTGCGATAAATAATTTTTAAAGGAAGTTTATATTTTTTCTGTAATAGTTTTGAATAATAAAACCAATATAATCCCTTACTGAAACATGTTCAATAGGCGGATCATTTACATAAATGGCGGGTACAGAAAGTTTCAACAGATGTTTTGGTTTACAACAGAGTAATTTGGATTTTTTTCCATGATACACAATACAGTAATCTTTTAAATAAGCTACACATTTATATTTGTTTATGAAGGGAAACAGGTAATGGAACTATAAGACAGGTATCATCTGCATACATCAAATGGCTCATCTTAATGCCATTCATTTCATATCTCATACTCACACATTTAAAATAAAACTTAAAAGTCATCCGCGTACAAATTAAAATGAAAAGGTGACAGTATTCAACCCCGTCTAACTCCATTCGAAATATTGAAATTCTTAGAGAACATTACCCCATTTTACACAAAAAAAAACCTGAATAAGATCCCAGTACAATAAAATTCTAACTAAAAGTAAATCTACAGCTCTACATAATTTACACAAACTAACATTGCTTTCATACACAGACCTATGACGTTACAGTAAAATCGTCACAGTACAACCATAGATTTATGCATTACATTTTCGTTCAAATTCTATCACATTTTCACCATGTAACAACAAAAATGCATATAGTTGGAAACTAACTATCTGCAGGAATTAGATATATAAAACACTAACCTAATATAGTATATTAAATACAGACTATCATGATAAATTCCATACACTTGAACACCATCGTCTAAAACAAACTTTTCCCCCATAAAATATCGCAGTTTACGAGCAATCTCAAATATATTACTGGATTAAGTACCAAACTAAAATTATCACTGTAAAGGAATCTAGGAAGTAACAGTCAATACTTCATGTGACAACAAACATGAACAACACCAGAGGCTTCATCCCTGTCCACACTACGATACAGTTAGTCTATACTGATTTATGTCCGAGTATCCCATGTACATGACGAAATCTTGCTCGTGGTGTTGCTCGTACAGTTCTCCCATTGTTGTACTAAACGCTGGCCGGCAATCGTGGACGAACAGATAAATAGTAGTTTTCGGTCGTAAACCTACGATCCTCCTTCTAATAAGTGCCAGAAACTCTGAAACTAGAAAATCTTTGCGAACCAGGAATAGGTCAGTCATCAGAATATCAGGAACTGTGGCCTCTGAACATTTTTGCATGATCACGGGTACTCTTTCTGGGTACTGCATAAGCATTCGTAGAGCATGATCTTTCTTTGTATCAAGGGATTTTGAATACCACACGACTCGGTTTGTCACACAAGTCATGATCGTGTTATCTCAGATTTGTTGTATTTACTTGAGTTATTCAACTGTTCAAGCTTTGATTATTTGGACGATGTCGTCTTTGGTGCATCTATCTTGATTCTAGCCTTTCATACAGTACTTTGCGATCCAAAATTTCACGTCACACGTGCACACTTCACAGGCAAGACGCTCCCAATACATGCAATAGTATATATAGAGACAGATTTGAGTCCTGCGCACATCCTCAGCTTATGACAAATTCATAAATGGAAAATGGTTTAATACATAATCAATACTACTATGTACAAGTACATTAATGATTCAAAAGCAATACAACTGTTTTATAGTCAGCATAAACTGTAAGAGAGATTAAAAACGATACAATGGTAGGCTAAATATTAAAAAGTGATCACGGTTTATATGATTAAAATTTTATAGTTAGTTCGTTGCCCCTGTACTCACCATTCGTGTTTATCAATGGTCAATATATTCTCTTCTGAGCATAGCTTCTAGAATCAATAGGAAATTTCCTCCACATGTTGCTTACAATGTCCACATCATTGTCAGTTATGTTTAATTCACTAAGCCCGGTATATGTTCAGAATCTGTGGAGCTCGGTGGATTTTTTGATTGTTACCGAGTTCCCCTCATCAGCGGTATGGCTCGACGACGTGAACGGGAGCATCAGCATATGTTCAGGCGACTAAACAAACAACGGCCGATCTCCGCAGGTATTTTTCTGCGACATGCTAGCAGCTTCCGGTCGGTGGTCGGCGAGATATCTGCCAGTGCCTAATAGATAACAGACGATAATCGGCCTATCTCGGATGTGGTCTCTGATCACAGGCCGATCACCCTCTGTATACCCCAGCGTTCATCGGTGAAACATTATTTTCAGGAATTTTGTTATTGCATTGGTGTCCTTTTCCCATTGTTGGCCGGCCAATGTGTATATGTGGTGATAAGGATGCTGCTGAGATGAGAGCACGTCGATTTTTAACTTCCACGTCAAATTTTCCCCAAGCTAGCACCAAACGCCGGCCGGAGCTTGCGGGAGTCCGGGCGGCGTTTTGTGAAAGTCGCATCAGTGGAACATCCGAACTTCATCGGCCGAATTATGTTGTGTGTCGCAAGTCGTCAAATGTGTTTCATTGGTCCCTGTGTTGAATCTAAGTGTAAAGTAATCCACGAAGTAACAGTTAATACTCCATGTGATGTGGCAACAGTCATGAACAATAATGTAGATTGATTAATTCCAATCTATGATTCATTCTATCATAGGCAGAACCATGATTTTTTGGGAGGGGGGGCACTGGAATTTATGGGCTTGTACTCGCGAAAGGTTGCAGAGATGCCAAATATCGCATGGAAATGACATTTTCAGGATATAAAATTGGTGTTAGTGAGGGATGGGGATGGGGTGGGGTGGGGAATGTGGGTTACAAATTGGAGCATATCCCCTGTGTGCTCTGTATCTGCTTGTGTTCGGTAGGTGCTAATTTTTTACGGCCATGTAGCCAGGATTTGGTAAATTCGACTACCCACCTGAACAGTTGTGACGAATGCTAAAGAAACTAATCTCTGAACAAACTTTCCAGCGAAAATCCCTAGCTTTTATTCAATACAAGGTATCTCTGACCACAGTGCAGTTTTTTTTTTGAGCTTGATGTTTGTGAAACAGAAACCACGGAAGATTCCGCTTTACGGTAAGGCCAAGCTAGTGGGACAATCTGACCTCTGATGTCATGAACCTCAGATCAATTATATCTGACATGATAAAAGAGATTCCCCGGTTGAAGATATGTGGAATTACTTCAAAGTTGGTTTACTCAAGTCAATAGTTGTCCACATCCCACGCAACTCAGCTCAAGCTAAACAAGACGTCCCATATGGAAGCGTGATCGAGCTCACAGAAAGAAGATGAAAAGTAGATCTACAAAAGATGCTGCAAAGCTTAAAAAGCTAAAAACTGAAGTACAACGCCAACTACAAAGGTCGTATTGGGACTACGTGGGGGATATCGTTGAACCAAACCACGAGCTCAATGGATATAACCGTTTCTATACGTTTATAAAGCATCGCCGCTGTGACAATAAGGCTATCACCTCTCTGAAGAAGGATGGTATTCTCTACACAGAGGATAAGAACAAGGCAAATATCTTGAACAAACAGTTACAAGTTGCGTTCTCAGCGCCTACACAATACACCACAGAGGATTTCCACCGTAGGTGTCCTATGCCTACAACTCCATATCCGGATATAGAACCGCCTGTGATAGAAGTGGCTGGTGTTGAAAAACTCCTGCGAGATCTGAAGCCAAACAAAGCATCTGGTCCCCTCGAGTCCTCAAACAACTGTACAGATAGGTTGCACCGATCCTCACCTTCATATTCAGCAAATTTCTCAACTCTGGAATTGTCTCGTCGGATTGGAAATCTGCAAATGTAGCTCCCACCTACAAAAAAGGACAGAAATACAACGCGATCAACTACCAACCAATGTCTATAACTTCCATCTGCTGCAAAGTTATGGAACATATCGTTGTGAGGCATATCATGAACCATGGAGATCGACACGACATCTTCTACAAGCTCCAACACGGATTCCGCCGGGGTTTATTGTGTGAAACCCAGCTGATAGATTTTGTAGATGAGATCACAAAAAACCTAGATGAAAACAGACACACCAACATCATAGTAATGGTAATGGTAATGGTAAATCACAGCCTACTTTTTCATAAACTGGACCACTGTGGTATTCGAGGAAAGCTTCCTCACGAACAGGTCACAGCAAGTCGTGGTAGGAGTTGAAAAGTCGGACACCGTCCCCGTCGGCTCAGGCGTCCCACAAGGTTCTGTCGTGTGGTCATCACTCTTTCTTTATGTTATCAATAACATTCAAAATAGACTGCACTCGAAGGACCGCCTATTCGCCGATGGTACCATCATCTATCTAGTGATTACATCACCAGCTAGCTGATGCAGCAAAACTGCAGGACGACCTAGATGTACTCACCATCTGGGAGGAACGCTGGATGATGGCTTTTCATCCAGGTAAATGCAGTCTTGACAGTGTCTAAGATGCGCAAATGTTTGACCACGTAGATTCTGCGAAATACCAAGGTATCCACCTGGACTGTAAATTAAACTGGCACCACCATGTTCTGTCAGTATGTAAGAAGGCAAATCGGATTATCGGTTTCCTGAGGCGTAACCTAAACATAGCCTCCACGTCTGTTAAAGCGCTGGCATACATGAGTCTGGCCAGACCTACCATAGAGTATGCGAGCGCTGTCTGGGATCCTTTCATGGCTTGTGATATCAGACGAATCGAGATGGTTCAGCGACGTGTTGCCCGTTACGTGCTCAACAAGTATCACAGCACGTCCAGCGTTACGGATATGCTGATCTCACTCAACTGGCCTACCCTGCATTATCGCTGTCACGACGCTCGATTGACTATGATGTTTGATCTCCTTTGATAGCGCTGACCAGTTAATACGTCCATCCCACCCGACGAGAAGAAGTCATCCAATGTCGTTCCAGCACCTCGGTAGTAGGACTGATGCTAGGAAGTTTTCATTTTATCCTAGAACAATAGTAGATTGGAATGATCTTCTCCACCCAGTGTCAACAGCTGAGAGCTTTGAAAGCTTCAAGACTCTCCTTTCCGCCAATAAAATCATGCAAGCTTTTATAAACAAATCATAAAAATAAAAATAAATCTTTTATTTTTAACGCTGCATACTTCGCCTGCCAATAGTCGTCAGCGAGTTGACGTTGGGCAGTATCACGTAGATGTAGCGAACAATTGAAAACTCTCCGGGGTATTTACAATATGTCTATATTTGATGTTCTTTGCGGAGCACTAACACGGCTGTCATAGCATCTATTGGTACATTGAACAGACGTAAGGAATGTGTCTCATGAGATTTGAGCACTGTGAAATTGGGAGTGTGTAAAGATTACTAATATTCAACATAAAAAAGTGGATGCATTTCGAGTATGGTGGTTTGGTAGGACTTTGTAGGAGGCTTTGGTGAGGAGACTGATGAGTGAGAATTCAATGAATGTGAGTATGGACATGGGCTATGCATTGTAAATGTTCATCTACAGTTCAGTTATTGTTTAAATTAATCACATACTGTCACCAGCAGAAAGGTCTTCCAATCGAACTGCGCATCTTTGCTAATAAATCCTAAATTCTGGCACCAACATTTACGGACTGTCAAATTTTACGCTTATTTCTATTTATCTTTTATCTATTTACTTCAGATATAAGAGTCCATGATAATAAAATGAAAGATGACGATAAAAACATCATATTTGAAGTGAATTATCCCATCTCCTGTCTAGTACAGACGAAAAGGTGAAAAAATGACCATTAATCATATTCTGAATGAGACAATTATTTACAATGGATAATCTTTTCTTGCGTGTGTGTGTGTGTGTGTGTGTGTGTGTGTGTGTGTGTGTGTGTGTGTGTGTGTGTGTGTGTGTGCGTGCGCGCGCGTGCATGCGTGCTTGCATACATTTTTCTAACTTCTGTCGCGCTCTCTCTCCCAATTTGTGAGACCACACTGATACCAGCATCCCACCTTGGGGTCGTGAGTTAGAGTCCCGCCAGGGCGACTTGATATAGTCAAATGGAAGCTTAGGGAGCTATGTCTATCGTTGGTAGAAATATGCTTGCTAAAAAAGACTCGTGTGAGAGGTTTGAATCTTTTCTTAAAAGCCATAGATATTTTTCTCATTAAAACATGCAGACTATAAAGTGTGTTGATAACAAACGAACGCGCAACACGATCACCCAGTTGTACGTGAAATAATTTGCAATAAACATTATTGAAAGCAACTTTATTCTTTTTTTTTAAATACACTGTTTAAAATTGCACCGTAAAGTAAATCCATAGGACCTATAACAATAACCTTTCAATAGATTACGTTAAACAAAATCAGTACACTTGTTGAATTATCTTAGGAGTAAATTGCCTCAGACATACATGTAGAGAGCTTTTATTTGTCGATCTAGGTCCCTTACATCTGTGTTATGTTGAATACTCATAAAAAGACATTTATTTGTTGAAACATGCTCAATAGGCTGATCATTTAGATAAATGGAGGCATTGGAGGGTACAGACAGTTTTAACGGATGTTTTGGTTTACAATAGAGTAAGTTGGATTTTTGTCCATGATACAAAATACAGTAATCTTTTAAATAAAACTACATAATGTATTTGTTTCTGAAGGGAAACAGATGATGGGCTAGACGACACGTATCATCTGCATACATTAAACACCATTCATTTCACATCCCCTACTCACACGATTTAAAATAATACTTAAGTAATCTGTGCACAAATTAAACGAAAAGGTAACTTTTAAACAACTACAATAAATTAGAAATAATATAATCACGTCCAAATTTTCCACAGCTAACAGCTGCCTTGTTCAGGGAACGAATATCGAAGTTTTTAGAGACAGCATTACTCCATCTTACACAAAAAAGCTGATTAAGATCACAGTACAATAAAATTCTAACTAAAAGTAAAGTTACATTTCTATATAATTGACAGATAAACTAACATTGCTTTCATACACAGACCTATACATTACAGTAAAATCGTCATGATACAACCATAGATTTATGCATTACATTTTCTTTCAAATTTTATCACATTTTTCACCATGTAAACAACCAAAAATGTATTTAGTTGGAAACTCTAATTCTATCTGCAGGAAATTAAATATAAAAAAACACTAACCTAATATAGTATACCAAATTCATAGAACCTTTTATGATAAATTCCATACACCATCGGCTAAAACAAGTCTTTTCCATAAAATATCGCAGTTCACGAGCTAGGATACATTACTGTATCTAGTCTAAAACTAAAATCATCAATCTAAAGGAATCAACGAAGTAACTGTCCATACACAACGTGGCAACAGTCATGGACACTACCAAAGGCTTCATCCCTGTCAATAGTAATGGGGTGGTGGTCGATGCACATTGATGTCAGAGTATCCAATGTACATGACGTAATCGTGCTCGTGGTGTTGCTCGTACAGTTCTCCCATGGTTTTACTCAGCTGTGGCAGAATATTGTTGATGAACAGATAAATGGAAGTTTCCGGTCGCAAGCCTTCAATCCTCCTTCTAATAAGTGCCAGAAACTGGGACAAGAGAAAATCTTTGCGAACCAGGATTAGGTCAGTCATGACAATATCAGGACATGTGGCTTCTGGACATTTTAGCATCATCACAGGTACTCTTTCGGGGTACTTCATACGCATTCGTAGACCATATGCTTCCCTTTTATCAGCAGATTTGGAATACCACACAACTTTTTTGTTTCTAACCGAATTCATGATCGTGTTATCTCCGATGCGTTACTTGAGTTGTTCACCTGTTCAAGCTTTGATTATTTGAATGATGGTGTCTTTGGTGCAGCTGTCTTGTTGCTATTCTTTCACACGGTGCTTTGAACTTTACAGGCAAGACACTTCCAGTACAGGCAATAGTATATAGAGACAAATTTGAGCTTTACCTACATCCGCGGCCTATGACAAATGCATAAATGGAAAATGGATTAGTACATAATTAATACTAATGTACAAGTACATGAACGATTAAAAAGTAATACAACTGTTTTATAGTCAGCATAAAATGTAAGAGAGATTAAAAACAATACATGGTAAAATTAAGATTAAAAGTGATCATGGTTTATATTATTACAACTTAATAGTTAGTTCTGTGCTCATGTACTCATCTTTAGCGTTCACATCTTTGTCAGTTAATAGTTGTGTGTCGCAAGTCTACAAATGTGTTTTCATTGGTCCCTGTGCTGAATGTGTGCGAGTTTGAACGTGTCGTCCTGTTTGACCAACATAGCACGCCTTGCAGCGTGGACAAGTAAGTTTGTCCACCACTCCACTTTTGAGCAATTTTTCCACCTGTGGTTTCAGTGATGGGAGAAAACTTTTCAATTGTCTGAGGTTCATTATCGATACATGGAGCATCAATGTTATGCAGCGATTTTGCATCACTTTCTGTCACCTTTCCGCTATATTTTACAATAAATGACTCTTTTCCTTGTTTGGTTTGATACCCTTCTTGCGTCTTTTTTTGCATGCCATCATCTTCCGCTTTGTTATCTGAACGTATGATAACCATCAGTGGCTGTCTTATTATAGGTTCACAACATGGGCTGGTATTTTTTTTTTTCTCAATATGGATCTTGCTTTTTCCTAGCTTGTATGAAAAAGGGGCAAAGTCAGGCACGTAGTCAGGATTTTGGCTAGGGGGGTTCAGAATGAGATTTTTGATGGAATTGAGAAGGCAAGCACCAACGGTGCGCAGCTGAGTCTAGGGGTGTCTGGGGGCATCCCCCACAGGAAAAAATACAATGAAAATGGTCCATTTTGGTGACACTTTAGCCTTTTTCCCATCTAATTTATTATGTCTTTAATAGATTCCAGAACCTGGTGTAACCTGGTCTGGACTCACCCCTGATATAGGATGGAAGTTTGAGGATTGGAATGTCAAAACACTGCGAAATAGTTCCTGATAAAATTTATTTATTGCAATTGTTGGTATCTTGTGAAATGCCAGATATGCACTATAACAAAACTTAAATATGAACAACTAGGATGAATCTCACACATTATGTATACGTATGTGCATTGAAAGCTACAGTGCACTGTCCTGATTATGCAACAATAAGAACTGAACTAATAATAATGTACTGAACTGAAATACATAAAGTCTTTAATGTTCTTACTTGCTTGGGGGTTCAGTCTGGATGCGTGGGGGGTCAGTTCAAAAGGGGTGGGGGTTCAGTTTGGATAAGGGTGTGGCGTGTGTGCGTGTGTGCGCGCTGCGTGCGTGCGTGCGTCGTGCGTGCGTGTGTGCAAACATTCCAGATATCAAATGGTGTGTCAACTTTGTAAATCGCTCAATCGAAGACCATAGAAAACGTCAAAGGTCGACAACATTTCCCCCCCAAAAGTTTGTTTCGGATTCTAGTAGGAGAAACAAGTTTTCTATGAAGCGTGGGAAAAACAGTTTGATAAGAAAAGTCTCATAAAAATTGTTTGTTAATGGTCTAAAAATATTTGTCTGACTTGAGATAAAAAATAAATTGTTTGATTTGATTAAAGCAAAACAAAAGTTTGTTTTACAAGAAAATCTTTTGTCCCACCCCGCTCCCTCTCGCCAAACACCCTTGTCTCAAGCTTTTACTGTGAAACTGGCAATAGGTAGAAAAGGACGTCTCAGATTCCAACCCATGTGTCCAAAATAAAGCTACTAGGTCCAAATTCAAATGTTACAAAGTCTAGATCTGGATTTTTTTCTAAGTTGGCAGGCCCATATTTGCACCATACCAGCCCTCGAGAAACCATTGATTTCAGATGGATTGAAACCATTTCTATGGCTAGAGAAATTCTCATCAACGCCTCTCTAATGTGAACAGTGTACACAGTCAGCCTCTTTCTCAGATAGGGGTTAATTTGCACTACCAGCAATTTGATTTACACCTAAAAAGGAAACAAAATTGCTCCACTGTTTCAAAATCTTGTGTCGTCTGGTGTATATATATTACAGATATCTACATAATGCAGCCAGATCCCATGGAAGTGCTCAATCTTATGAAATTCTTCAACTCCTAATCTCTAAGTTAGCATAGCAGACACATGAACGCAGTTAAACATTTGAGCTTCCACGTCTACTCGCAATACTCTGAGGTGTCATGTAGAAACAAGGCAATTTCTTTCATGATGAGATTTTGCTCTTTTATGGTGTAGATTTCGGCGTCTGCTTCGATTGAAACTGCTGGCAATAGGACGAGCGCATGCTCTCTAACTGCTGATTTGAGTTACCATTTAGGTTGAGTAATTGCAAGCTATGATTTATTCAGGCATTTATTAGGCAGTTCCAGGATTTTTTTGGGGTGTGCGTGCGTGCGTGCGTGCGTGCGTGCGTGCGTGTGTGTGTGTGTGTGTGTGTGTGTGTGTGTGTGTGTGTGTGTGTGTTGTGGGGGTGTGGGGGTGTGGGGGGCGGATTTTATGAGCTCTACAGTCACGAAGGCTTGCGGACATACCAAAAATGCCATGGATTGGGGGGTGAGGGGTGGGGGTTACCAATGCGGGCATAGCATAATGGTCTGTATCTGCTTGTGTTCGGTAGGTGTTCATTTTCTACGGACATGTAGCCAGGATTTGGTAGATTCGACTACCCATCTGAACAGGTGTGACGAATGCTAAAGAAATTAATCTATGAACGCTTGAAAACTCCCTGGGGTATTTACAACATATGACTTTATTTGACTTTATTTGATGTCTTTGGGGAGCACTAACACGGCTGTCATAGCATCTATAGAGACATCGTGCGGACATAAGGAATGTGTCTCATGAGATCAGTGACCGAAATTGTGAAATAGGGAGTGTGCAAAGAATACTACAATTCAACATAAACAAGCATGTACAGTTCAAGTATGGTGGATGTAGGACTTCGTGGGAGTGTTGGTTGTGGGGTATGAGTGATAATGAGTGAAAAATTAATGAGTCTGTACACGGACATGGGATTGTAAATGTTCATCTATCATTTGGTTATTTTTTTTATATCGATCATATGTCTACTATCACCAGCAGAAAGGTATTTCAATCGAGCTGAGCATCTTTGCTAATAAATCCTAAATTTTGGCACCAACATTTACAGCCTGTCAGCAGGGAACAGCCAAAGCTCAGAAGGTCATGAAACCTAAGTCCATTCAGTTTATCATATCATCTCACATCTGACATGGATTAGCGATTAAGCCGTATCCATTGCCAAACTGCTCGGGGTTTATCGATACGAAAAAGTGTCAAACCACGACGAGCAAAAGACATTGGTAATGAGTGAAATGTGCACTTATGTTGATTATTCAAAATATTTCCACGTGCTCATGGCTGATGTACACCCGATTAGGGGTGAAATTATTGCAAGTAGATTAACAATCCAATATGATTAGAAAATATTTTTATGTAATTTATTTTCTATTTTGTATTAAGATACCATAATTAGCCATGAGTTCTTACTGAAAAAAAATCTATATACTATTATTTCTCAAAACCATAAAATATCCATCATTTTAAGAATTTTGCAGATATTTCAGAAATGGGAAGCACTGATGATGGCAATGTGATATCGTCGAAACACCCGGAAACATTCTTACAGTAAATATAATGTAGATCTGATAAAGAAATGTCTTAAATGAAAGGATGGATATGAAATAATAATGATGCTATTTAAATAAATAAGTCGTGTGCATAATGTGAAGCCAAACTTGCTACATCTAGCAATAGCATAATATTAAGCTTCTTTCTTTACACAATTGAGAATCACTGATTGATGATATAAACTTGCAGTTCAATCCCATATGGTAAGGACCAGTTGATCATGTGTTGCTTTTTCCCTACATGTTGATAAGTGGAGGCTTTTTACATCACCATATTTGCGTTATTCATCCATAGGCAGAGTGGCATGTGGGGTGTATGCCCCCCCCTTTCACCCCCATTATTTCATGTTCATCGTTTTTGACATCTCCCCGAGCTTACACGAGTACGAAACCCATGAAATCCAGTGGTTGCAGTCCCTTAAAATCTGGATCTGCTAATGCTTATTGATAAGACAATACCTCACCACCTCAAGGCGCTCTAAACATACCACTCAAAGTGGAAATCTCCATTAATAAGAGACCAGTTCTCTCTTGAGACCAGTTGTGGTGAATCCCCCGAGTGGTCCTAATGAATAGAGAGGTTTCACTGTCTATTAGTGACATGATTTGGGCGTAAATCCACGCCAGTATGCAAGATTGGAGTATGACAACATAATGAAGTCTGATAGTTAAAAAAATAAACAAACAAAACGAACAATTATCATATCTTTTTGTACAGCTGAAGATCAAGTGAAAATTGTTAAAACCTGCTAGTCCTAATAGATATAATACTATTGCTAGTGACTAATAGCATGCAATGGTGGAAGATAGGCGCGAATCATCACATATTGAGCATGGGAGATATATTGCTTTGTATAAGGTCTATGTGATAGGCTCTTATTCTTTAATCAATCAAATATCTTTTAAATGCATTACGCAACAAATTTATTGGAGTCACGTCGCCCACAGAAAAGCGATGGTGGAAATTTCCACTTAGCAGATGGATGCCACCCATTACATGTTCAAACGCATCAGTTTTGACACATTCTCAATGGTAATAAGATTGTCTGTAAAAGCAAATGGTGTCTGTTCCAATATAGTGTTACCCGAGAGACGACAAAGATCGACTTTGAATTAGAATAGAAGCTATCATCATTGATGGCGGATGTTTGTGATTGGACTTTATTGAGGATGCACATTCGAATATTGCAATATCATGTTTTCTCTCTGCTCATGCTTTAGCAATGAATAAAAAACGTGTGTGTGTATATGTACGTGTGACGGTGTTGAATGGAAGCTATAACAGATCTAGGTTATTATACAATTAATTTATATAATAACTACCTTCCAATAACCTGTAATCTGTATATCTTCAGCCAAAGTTTTCTTTACGTATCAATTTTTTATAAACAAATTCTAAATTTGATTTGACTGAGACACCACATATAGGTGACTGAGTGAGATTGCCATCTGAAGGATCCAAATTGTATAATTTTATATTTGTGATACAATGAAAATATTAAAAAAAAAATCTCATTTTTCACACAAATCAAAAAGTGGATCGATATCAATATATATAGATTTAATGTACAAAGCAAAATTAAATTGGACGCGTTAGGGCAAGAATGCCAACAGCGCTGATATGCATTTTGATCTCCCCATTCACAGCTTTTTATTACGACATAAACATTTATTTGAGCATCCTGGGAATGAGAACAATGGGATTAAAGTCGAAATGCGTCACGCACGATAGATTGGATTTTATGTGTCTGAGATGGAGAAGAAAAACAAGAGTAGATACACTGCCTATCTGCTGGGAATAGGATAAAACAAAATTGAATTACGTTTCATCTCATAAACACATGGGAGTTTTACAATCTTTATTCAGACAATTGGATGGGATGATAGCACATGGTTTCTTCATCAAAATGTAACGCGGAAGTGAAATACATGAATAGCACTATCCATGCAATGCTCCCCCCTCCCCCTCCCCACTACCTGAAACCTGAATGCCTACTGGAGACGAGGAGTGGGGTTGGGGGTGTAGGGTACTTCGCACCAAGCACACAGAACTAAACCATTTAGCACAATACTAAATATTCTTGAACACTGATTGGTGCAAATCATGGACAAACAGCAGGAAATATAATTCAATTCTTAATTTCATAGCGTCGATATATGTAGGATTCCATGGCGAAGTATGCAGTATAGGGCTTTCTTGAAATTTTAAATCAAGTAAAACAAAAATAATTTCTTAAAAAGCAGTTTAAATTTGGATGCATATGCCATGATTAAGTCAAAAAGGACACGGTTGGGGGTTGCAAGGCAAAAATTGAAAAACAAAAACTAACCACAAACCAACAACTTTTATTTGTAGAAAAATGGGATTACAAGAGATGTCAGAACACGAGTGCAAGGAATGACACATCTGTCATGTTTATGGACATAGGTCTTGTTCAACCCATGAGCCGTGGTCTCTCTAATGAGAATGTACTGGGTAAGAACACGTCCTCGTCTATTAGCGATGTCGACCCGTACAGTTGTACTCGGTAACACTCGTTGAAAAAAAATGACCCAGTTGCTTGAAACTTTAAAACAAAGGGAACAACGTTTAAACAATAGTATATTATTGATTCATTTGCTGAACTTTGAAAATCTTAAAGCTTTGGATCATTCGTCACGGTGTAATCATTGATTTCTTCTGTTCTGAGGTCAATCCATATTATTTGCAATGCCAGAAGATAACGTTAAGAATAAGTTATCACTCTTCTATTATCACGTTTCAAGAATACGGCTCAGTTCCCGGGCAGTCGTAGGGAGGTGGTGGTGGTGGTGTGTTGGTGGTGTGTGTGTGTGTGTGTGGTGTGTGTGTGTGTGTGTGTGTGTGTGTGTGTGTGTGTGTGTGTGTGTGTGTGTGTGTGTGTGTGTGTGTGTGTGTGTGTGTGTGTCGGGGGGCGGGGGGGGCGTGGGGAAGGGTGAGCGTATTATTTTGTATTGGCTTGCAGATGACGTCACATAGTGGCATTCTGTGAGCACGTGTGACGAGGAGGCTCTGATGAAAAGTGACTGAGGTAATGTGTAAAGTTTGAAATTATTTAGCCAATAAGTTTTCTAAGAATATATTTATCTCAAAAATTAATCTTATCACTTATAAATGTTATTGGAACCGATGAATCCATTACATCCATTTGTCATTGCTGTATTAATAGTTTAAAAAGAATATACAATATCAGTTATTTATTGCACATAGTGATATATTAATTCATGACACATAATAGAGTAAATGAGGTTCTAGTTCACTTTAACTCTACTGTGTATTCCATGTTTCTAAGTTGCTGTCCATCTTTTTGTAGATTACACAATACTGGGACCATAATTCAGATGTGATTTGCTGGTCATGATACCTTCTTACAAGTTCCTGCACAAGTTCTGTCAGAACTTGCTGTTTGTCTTCTGTGTTGCGGTTAGAATCTAGACCTGCTAATATTGTTGGAGCATAAGTGCTCCGAATTATATGATTGAGAAAGCTTTGGACACCTTGAGGATAAGTAATTTCTACGTCAAATGATTCTAAAGAAATTAATCTGAGTCCTTGTTTGTATGCTGCACTGTTAGGGTTTCTCACAGGCTCTATCATGTCTGTCTCAGATCGAAAATAACACGGAAAATTAATGTTACTGAATTCATCTTTCGTTATGGTACCATTAATAATCATAGATTGAAAAGATGATTCCATGTTCTTATGTATCACAAATGAACCATAGAGTTGGGATAATACTAAAACACCACCTTTAACAAGTTCTTTAGCTCTATGAGCTAGGAATAAATCCAAATCTTCCTTGGCCTGATTGTGATATGCAGTCTGTTCCATTCCACACATAAAAGTGATTTTTTTATTTGAATCGGAACCTTTGAAAGCCAATGTATTGCAGTAAAACACATGGCAAAGTGAAGAGAGTTTTCACTGAAACAAGACTCGTAGAAGCTGGTTCCACATCCATAAATGTGTACACCATCTTGATTAGCAAAGCTTTTCTGCATGTTTACAAACAATTTGGAGAAGTCATTATTTGGGATGTCATTGAAAAATATAGAGAACTTGATTTCATGATTAGCTTTCATTTTGATAATATCCATCACTTCCATGAAAAGAGGGACTGAGTTGATACCATCAGCGGCCCCAAAGTCACACATCACCACAGGCTGGCCCTCCGAAGGTGGTTGCACCATCTTTCCAGCTTCTTTAATATATGGCAGGAATGATTGGCAGAGTTGATACTGCGCACCTTTCCCACCATACGACTTTACTAATCCTTTTCAATTCACCAGGCATAAAGTCTCGCTGCATGCTGGATGTTTATTTATTCGAAAAGATAAAATCACAAGACTTTACCAAAACGCTACCACTACATGTATCATAAGTATTGCTACGGACCTTCTCCTTAGTCATAGCAAGCCTTTCATAGTGTATGGAGTCAATATACCTTATCACCAAGTTTGTTTCTTGACTACAGATGTTATTTTAAGAATACGTTTTATCAAACCAAAACTTCCAAGATGGCTATAGAGGCATACAGTAAGAAGCTGCAACTGATAGATTTGGGGCCACTATTAGTGTTCTCACATCATATGAAGGTGAATACGATCTCGTGGTAGGAGACACAACTCGGCTTTTGCCGTGGTCTGAATCCCCACCAGCACCAGTGCGAGTTCCATCCGGGGCCATCAATCTGGTGCCTGGATGAGACCCCTATAGTCTCAGGAACATATTCACAACGAGGATAAAGCATTGAGAGTGCCTCAACCCTGAACGATGGAAAAGAACAAATCTGACTTCTTCAGGAGTGTCAGGCTAGTATTCAAAGCTTTACTAAGTTGGATTGTATACCCGCATTTCACCGCTCATTAACGTAGCGGTTTTGTAAATTCCACACCTTTTCGACCAATTAGCCGTACTCAGCCGTACTTTAGCTGCACTTGTCCAGACTTGTTGTGGCAATCTTCTTGAAAATGCTGCACTCTGTCCAATTGCGTCTGCAGTGGCCATCCGACATAGCATTTCAATGTTTCTTGCAACTTTGAGCATCAAATCTAATCAGTCCAGATGGGTCGAATGGGGATTCTCCCACAGTGATTGATCGCTATCACCTTTTATCATCTCTCAACATCTTTGGCCGGTCCATAGCCTCATATGTTTCCTTTGTGACTGACTGTCCTGTGAATCAGTCAATGCAATGTGTCCAGAGGTGGATCGATCTAGGGTACACATTTCAGGGCAGCACCGACCATAGTGACCTTGTTCACCATTGCCAGCACCATGCCCCTTATTGAGTAGTAGAAGGTGTTTCATAATTGCAATTCTGCACCTGCAAAGCTTTACCTCTGAAAGGATAATCCTTTTCCCAGTGTTCTGGAACCCCAAGTCTTCGGAAGTGATCCTGTTCTGGAGCTCCAGTGCTCCGGAATGGGCTATACTGTTCCAGAACTCAGAAGTTTGGAACTCAGAACTGAGAAATAGTGTGGCTGTCCTGAGCTCAACAGCTTCAGAATAGATGTTGTTACGGAGCTCAGAGGCTCTAGAATTGATGTCCCTTTTCCGGTGCTCCAGAGATCTAGAGGAATGACTCCTACCCTTGTTCCGAAACATGAAAGTCCCTAACATATTGTTCAGAAAGTCTGGAACTTCGGGATGAACTGGGTGAATTGTACTGGTCCTGAGCACTAAAGCTTTCGAAAGTGACAATCCAAAATCAATGCGGAGGCCAGTGGCTCTGAAAGATGCAGTTTGTACAAGTTTGGGAATCTGCAGCTCTGGAAGCAACTTGTTGGAGTGCACTGTTCCTGAGATTTGAAGGTCCGGAATCTAGCAAATGTAGCAGTTCCAAGTCATCGCGGAGCATACTACTACCAGAGGTCTGGTTTCAGCGCTGTACCCTGACAAATGAGGAAGATATACTTGAGTTGCAAGGCCCATCCATGTCATACAGGTCCACGAGAGTAGCTCGATGTATGTCAGGTTCCTTTTTTGGGTCATCTGCCCATTACTAGAGATAGTTATCAGTTCATGGGGATCCGGCAAGTTAATCAGAGGTAGCCCTGGGGTGTGCTCCAGCACTCGCAGGGGTCGTAACCCCAATTTACTACTTGCTGTGGGTCCAGTAAAACCTACCGGACTCGTTGTAACATGGATAAGGTGATCCCTTAGGACAGTGGGTCTGCCTTGAGGGGAAGATGTTGGAGTCAGAGCACTAAGGCTAGGTGGGACTGGCGAGGACCTGTCCGTGCTCACTATTACACAAGTACGGTGGCCTTGTTGTACACTGATTTGCCTGTTTGAATCTAACAATGCATCACCTCCGTGGCTTACTGGTTCATAATCCAATGTTTCCTGTCCGTTGGCGGTTTACATTTAACTAACATCTTGGTTCTCACCCTATAGTGATCACAAGATCATCAGTTAGAGTAGACGGGAGTCAGCCATCGTTCAAACATCAGCAAAAGCAACTAGATCAAAAGTGCTCAGAGAGCACAACGTCGCTAAAGCAACATTGACCCAAGTGCAATAAAGATGTTCACTTTGCAATAAAAGCAGAAAAAAGTTACTTGATGCGTGACTTACCCTACATCTGCATGTACGTTCTTGGCATTGGACTGCAGGCGCTTTCTAAACATGGCTAAAGTAAATATCTCTTGCCCATGAGTCGATATTAATATGGTAACGATGTGCTCTCTGAGCACTTTTATTCCAATATAACCACTATGCCAATTCGATGGTCATGTTTCGAACAGTATTGAAACTATAGTGGAAAAATAGAAAAGAAAAATAATTAAAATGGCCCTCTGAAAGGTAAACTCTAATTGGCAAAGTGCCAAAATTGAATACAGTTAATGTTCAGTAGGCATGTAAGCATTGTACAAAGTTTGAATGCTTTCTCACAAGCATCAACAAAACTATTGCAGAAAATGTTGAAAATGGACCCAAAATGGCACTATGGAAAGCACACTTTAATTGGCAAAGTGCCCAAAATCAAATCACTTTGGTGTCGTGTCATACCAAATAGTTGTGTAAAGTTTGAACGAAATAGGGCAAAGCGTAAAAGCTCTAGCTTGTCCGGAGACAAACATACATACATAGATACATACATAGTTACAAACAAACGAAACACAAGGCTTTCGCTTCAGCTGCTGAAGCGACGCAATGAATACAAATTTGATACAAGGAAAGATCAGTATGAACGAATGTCTGTAATGGATGTTTTGACTGTATCAATCACAATGATTCATTATTATAGACAATGATATTTCATTCAATGATTTTGATCATCTTGGACTTCATTTATAAGTGAATAACAAAAGGTCGATCAGACCTCTTTGGTGTGGACCATTGTAGACCTAATTTGAATTTTTACAAGGAACATGTGAAGGGTGCCAAGGTAAAAGATTGAAGTGGCCGAAGGGTGGTTTAAACAAGTGCTAAGAATTTAAAAAAAAAATCAGAATGATTTATGACCTTGGGGTCAACTTTTGTGAAGTGCCGTAAAATCTGCTACAAAAAAGCGAACATGCTATATATTGAGATCTTCGAATTTGAGATCTTCAAATTTAAAACCAAGTAAAACATTTTAAAAATAAAAATCAGATTGAATTAAGAGAAACATATGCCATGATTATGGTAATAGACATGACAAAACTGACCCCGACCCAACAACTTTTCTTTGTATACCACATCCTAAGAAAAAAATGGGATTACAAGATATGACAGAACACGAGTACAACGAATGACACACCTGTCATGTTTATGGACATAGGTCTTGTTCAGCCCATGAGCCGTGGTCTCTAATGAGAATTAACTGGGTAAGAACGCGTCAACACCTATTAGCGATGCCGACCCGTACTGTGCAGACATATTACACAGGTACACTTGTACTTGATAACATTAATTGGAAATATACAAAAAAAACTACCCTGTTGCTTGGAACTTTGAAACAAATGCAATAAAATTATAACAATAGTATATTATTGATTCATCTGCTGAACTTTGAAATTCTTAAAGCTTTATATCACTTATCATCATGCTATACTTGATTTCTTTTTTTCAATCGATTTTTTTACAATGATGTGATATGCTGTCATGAAGTAGAGTCGTGCAGTCGTGAGGTGTTGTCGTTTCATGGTCTTTTTCCTACTGCATTAGCTTTGAAATGGCTTCACATATTTTGTCCTGTGTGGTGTGACGTGGCTATGATGAAGGATGACATTGAGGTCACGTTTGAAATTATTAGCCATTAAGTATTATAAAAAATAGATTTACCAGAAAATTAATCAATTATATCATAACTATTGAAATCCAATGAATCTATTACAATCATGTTTATGTTTTTTAGAAATAATTTGAAATAATTTTACAATGGTAGTGTAGAAAAGGTCATTTATTGGACAATAGCGTACACGTGTGTCGCGTTTTTACTTTCATGGAATACAATACATATATATTGCATTTAGCTTTGTTAGGGGTTTCGGGATTCTGTGCATAGATTGATAAAGTGAATTTGTATTTACACATACTTTAACAAAAAAGCAACAGGCCCAACCAGAAAAAAAAAAATTATCAATCATCAGTAATCATGATGGTAATATAAGTACCCACTTACCTAAACACCTACCTCTCTTTGATTAAGGTTCAACTTAATGAAAAGGCTACGGGTATAGATGTAGGACCACGTATTTGACACACAATTTATGCTCATATAATAGATACAATAAGACTTATTCATGGGATTAATAAATTATTTATTCATTTCAAAGTAAACATAATTTAAGTAAACACCTTTATTACCAATGAGTCAATTTTATCTGTAGCAATGCTGCTCTCCTGAGCAATTTTTTATCTGGCTGGCAGAGTGCAAAAAGTTGGACACGGTTGATGGTCATGACTCGATGAACTTTGTATCAAAGTTGGAAGTCATACTTCAAGCTGCATTGAAACTAATGAGGAAAATACCAAAAGATACCCCCGAAAGGGCCCCTTTGGAAAGCACACTTTTTTTGAACATTTGTTAGAATTGGACCCATGTGATGGTAAACAGTGTATCAAATCTGGGGTTACGGTTTACGTTGTATGCAACTATTGCAGAAAATGTGGAGATTTTTACATAAAATAGATTTCTGAAAGGGACACTTTATTTTTGCATTGTGACTTATGGCGAGCACGCCTAGTTATGTAATTATGAAAATAAAGACAGATGAATGTTGTTAATTGTCAGCATTGAAGATGCTGACGACTTTATTGAGTAATTAGTTGGTGTACAAAAAACGACAACCCAGATTAGTATAACAATATACAGGTAAAGAAACAATTCACATAGATGGAATATTGATAATATTAACCTTATCCAAGTCACTATGCGTAGTATATATACAGAGATTACAACAAAACAAATTTACAAATGATGTTTAAAGAAACAACATCGTACTAAAAGAGGTCTGCTTTAAAAACCTCCCTTAAAACCTCAATGGGAAAAGGGGGGAGGAAAAGCATGACACATAGATAACCTAACTAATTACAAACTTGAATACCTAGAAAAATTAAATACAATAATAATGCAATACACTAAAATTACATAAAACACACACACAAACTTAAAAGGGTGGTGGTGGGGAAGACGGAGGCAAAATTATACAAGTGCTTCCACCGGATTCTAAACACAGACTGATCAGTAAAGGTATACTGACCACTACAGTATTTGGAAACTTGGTTACGTCAGAATAAACATTACAAGTGAAAAGAGGTCATTATTGACCAGCAGAATACAACCAATATCCACCAGTGAAGTGAGGTCACTGGTGGGTAAAAAATAAAACAATACCATAAGCAAATTGCAAAAAGATTTTTTATATTGATAAAAAAATGATATTTCGCAAAGCACCCAGAATCGAATAATTTTGGAATCACCCATACCTAAATGTTCTGTTAATTGTTTTTTGTCAGATTCTGTATTTTTGTGGAGACTTATTTTGAATCACAGAAAAACGGATTTTAAAATTTCAAATATTTTATTAAATAGTTCCTTATTAGATAGTTCCTACGTTTCAACACAACACGTTTCAACACAATAGTGTCCTCTTCAGGGAAAATATAATACAATTCAAAATTAAAATTACATTGATCTACCGATATGGAGATCGCTGGGAGATCGCTGGGTTCAACAATATTTTGACATCGTTGCATATCGCTAGATAAAATCGACGACACACCGGGCCAACAGCAGGTATCGCACGTTTACCGTTCCAACGCCTACCGGGAAATGTCGCACAATGAGAAGGTCAGTTCTACCGATTATCGGCGGGATGTCAGGCGATCATTGAGGGGCATACGGCCGATGATGGGACGATGTTCAGATATTGGTCGATTATCATCCGGTAATCTGTCAACATCTGGTGGGTGCTCTGTAGGTATTCTAAGGATAATTGGTCGAGTGTATTAAGCCTGGTAGGTGGTATATACATGAGTACACAAGCTACACCCTCAATCCACTTTCCGTCATGGCTTTACCATTTGCACCTCGACGGCTCAGATTAGCTCTATTACAGCAACAACTTGGAGTGGCACGTAATCAAGAATACCTTATATTGGCTGGAATAATTGTGGCAATAGAACTAGATCGGCCTCCTAGGAGAAGAAAGAGGTGGTGGGTGAGAATGGATCTTGAGAAGAAGACTATTCGGCCAGTATGAAAATTGAGAGAAGAAGACTATTCTTTTCCTTTTACCTTTTCCTTTGCCACTACAAAGGGTTGTCTTTACCTGTTTTTGTCGAGGAGGCATTGTTCACGTAAAAATACACAGACACAGTTAATTCATAAAACGAGAAAACGACAATGACCGCAAAATGGAAATACCGGCGTTTTATATGCACGCTCAGACGGTGTGCGAGCGACGTTTTACGTTACATTTTCTAATCGACCGGAGGTCGGTCGATATTCATTTGACATCTACCGACACTGTGTCGGCATCCGATCGCTGTCTGTTCAACAAAAGATGGCACCGATATGTCTGCTTATTCATCAGGCATCGATCTGTGTTCGACAGTACGTGCACCGAACATCGATCAATGCATGACAGATGCATTAGCGATGCGTGGGCGATGTGAGGCATCGGCGGATGCATCGCTAATTTTTAACTCCAAGTTAAAATTCACCGATGCCATCAACGATGTGTCACCGACCCCCATTTGCCGAGCGATGATCGCCGATAATCGACCGGCAGATGGTGAAAAGTGCATCGCTAGCACATCGCTGAGGGATCTTTTTCAAATGTGACTGGGGTTTACTAGGTATGGAGTTTCTTTGAAATATCAACGTTAAACCACATAGATTTTATTATAAGGTACAAACAACATGTTATTTTAATGATACCCCATCTTATTCCTCCCGCACAAGTACCTCACATTAAATCCCGTGGAAATACGGTGCTGACACGGTTGACTACAGGCTGTTTCAAATATATTATGTGGGCATATTAGCTATTGCATATGCGCATGACGATACAAATGGTGAAACATTCTATAGAAGCTACGGAAACACACGAGACCCATACGATGTCTGCCAGACGGGCATTGTTACACTTATTCACTTCATCCGTAATAAAGTATCAAGGGATTATCGGGCGATTTTAGTTATGGTCAGTGGTAACTATGAGTGGATTATGCAAGATTTCTGAGGATTCTGTAAGATTTAATGGAATACATTTGATTTTCGAAATGCAATAAGTATTAATAACTACCCACAAATCTTATCAAACCCTGTGAAAACCTAGGGAGTACGGATTTAATCATGGTTTGAGGTCAATATGCATGAATCAATGCCCGAATTTGTTGAATATTGCCCGAGCTTGCGAGGGCAATATTCAACAAAAGTGATGGGCATTTTGAGATTCAAATATTGGAATATTGAAAAAACATGACATATATTCATTATACCACGATTAACCTTCACAAACAGATTTTATTAGATGGGAAAAGCTCCACATTGGCCACACCGAATGAGAAGTCATATTACCTTCTGCTGGTTTTGCACACATTATTAGCATTATCCGGTTTAACATTTGTTTAAGCAATTTTAATCACTGAAGCTAATAACACTAGGTTTATCACAGTTACAAAGCATCGTTTTTACTTACAAATTATTTCTGAACAATCAAAAGATTCGTTCAACTATTACGACGAATTTCAATACAGCGATACTAGTCTAAACAGTTCACGGTTGGCTGCATTAATATGCTCCCTAATCCGGTTCAAATTTAACTATTAGTACTAGTAGTATGGGGAATTAATATTGTCGTGGCTGTTTTCTAACTGTGTGTATGAAAATCTGTGTGGTAACGTAAAATATAGTTGATTTTATTTTTTAATCGACGGCTTCAAAATGGCGGACGCTTCTACTGTCAGAGGGCAAAATTCACCCATGGTTCATCGAGTAATTATCCCCGGCTGACTTTGGCTCTCAGCCAATCAGAGAACAGTATTCAAGGGTGTGTCCTAGATTGCCATGTGTTTAACTGCAATACATTGGCTCTCAAAAGTTCCGACCCAACTAAAAAATCACTTTTTGTGTGGCATGGAAGTAAGGAGGAGCAGACTGCATATTGCAATCAAGCCAGAGAGGACTTGGATATATTCCTAGCTCATAGAGCCAAAGAACTGGTTAAAGGTGGTGTTTTAGTAGCATCTCAGGCGTGTCTTTCATTTGTTTTCCAAGAGAACATGGAATCATCGTTTCAATCTTTGATTATTAATGGTACCATAACAAAAGATGAATTCCACAACATGAACCTGCCCGCTTTTTGCGATCCGGAGACAGAATTGGTAGAGCCTGTGAGAAACCCTCACAGCGCAGCATACAAACAAGGGCCTCAGACTTGTGTCTTGCAAATCTTTTGACACAGTAATTAATCATGCACAAGGTGTTGAACGCTTTCTCCATCATTTGATTCGGAGCACTTTTGCTCCAACAATATTAGCAGGTCTAGATTCTAACCGCACCACAGACCACAAACAGCACATTCTGACAGAACTCGTCCAAGAGCTTGTAAGAAGGTATCATGACCAACAAATCACATCTGAATTATGGCCCCAAAATTGTGTGATCTATAAAAAAATATGAACAACTCCTTTATACCTCTTTATCGTTATTGTGTCACTTCAGCTGCTGGAGCACAGCCTTGTGTTTCGTTCGTTTGTAGCTAACTATCTATGTATGTCTCCGAACAAGCTAGAGGGTTTACGGATGAACCGATTTTGTTCAAACTTTACACAACTATGTTGTATGACACGACACAAAAGTGGTTCGATTTTGGGCACTTTGTCAATTAAAGTGTGCTTTAAGACAGGGCCATCTTTGGTTCATTTTCAACATTTTCTGCAACAGGTTAGCTTATGCTTGTAAGAAAGCATGGAAAACTTGGTACAATGCTTAAATGCCTACGGAATATCAACTGTATTCAATTTTGGCACTTTGCCAATTAAAGTTTACCTTCCAGAGAGGCATTTTAGTTATATCTTATTATATTTTCCAACCATAGGTTCAATACTCTTTGATATATGATTAGAAAATTGGCATAGTGGTTATATTAGATTAAAATTCGACTCGTGGACAATGCATATTTACCTTAGCCATGTTTAGAAAGCATCTGGAATCCGATGCCAAGAACATAGATTTAGGGGAAATCACACATCAAGTAAGAGACCTTTTTCTGTTTTAATGCTTTCAATGCAAAGCAAACATCTTTATTGCCCATGAGTCAACGTTGTTGTAACGCCGCTGTGCTCTCTGACTACTTTTGATCTAATTTTTAATTGCTGATTAATAGTTTGATGACAGCTCTGTAGCCAACCCATCGTACGTAGGCTGGGGCGCCGACATTTTTCGGCTCCCCTAGCCTACTCTCAGTGTGTAAGCGAGGGTGCAGATGGAAATATCTATAACAGTATAACATTAGGGCATTAGCTTACCATTTTAATAAGAAATATATGAAGACTATATTATCTAGTGATAGGATAGGACTCGGGTGGGAAATTGCCATTCTTCATTTGGTCTGTAGTGAATGAATACCGAATCAAGAATAATCAGAGGAAAGGTATTGAACACCTTTGTATTCTGGTGAACAAGCTCACTTAGTTATTAGAAAGTGACATGACATAGGTTCTTCATCACTAAGCTACACCGACACACTGGTAATCTATAGAAATTGCAATAAAATCGAAAAATCGCTCAGAAATATTATCAACTTTGCCCCGGCCGCCATATTGTCAGTGGGAACATGCTACTCCGCAACGCACACGAGATTTAGGCACACATTGTCACGGCTGCTGAAAAATAGCAGTTTGTTCAGACCACGCACCGTTTTTAAAGCCGCTGTTGAGGAAAAATCGAAATCAAATATGCACCGTTACAATTGTCAATGAGAATGATAACAACATCGGAGATTTCTAACATATCCGGTCATTTTGTGGGCTTTAATCGCCGTTCGTTGCTGTGGGTTTTTCGCCTTAACATGATCATATGTATTGTTGAAGCTCAAACCATTGGTTAGTAACATGTTATGTAAAAAGCAAATAAAAAACATAACAGAACACGTCGTCGCTAGCACAACATTGACTTATGGACAGTTAAAATATATACTGAAACAATGTATACTCGCTAGAACAATGTTGACTTATAGACAATAAAGATGTTAACTAAAATGTTTTCGAAATCATGAGTAAAAGTACACAATTACAATATACTAGCGGGTATGTCATCAGTCAGAAATAACATGCCACTGTCTAATATTGGCCCATCATGCAATGATTGATCATGTAGCCGCAAATAGCAAATAACACCATGTAGACTTTTGCAGCTGATATAATGATCTGTAATTGTGCATTCAATACTAAAAAAAGAATGTTGAAAATGGACCATAATGGTCCTGTGGAAAGCACAGTTTATTTGGCAGAGTCCCCCAAAATCCAATCACTTTGGTGTTGCGTCATACCACATAGCTGTGTAAAGTTTGAACAAAATTTGTTCATCGGTAAACCCTCAGAGACACACATAGTGGTCGAATTGACAGTAGTCGAAATGACTTTACAAGTGTAACATCGAAAGGAAATCTGTGGTAGATTATATCATGGTACCGGTAACAGATTTTTTTTTTTTTAAATGTTGTAAAAGATTTTCTGTTGAAAGAAAGTGTATTAGATAGTAAAAATAGTTATAAGTATAACTGTATTCCAAATGATTTTTACTAGATGAAGAGGGTAGAAAGTATTTGGAAAGTATGATAGTAAACATAACATTATGTAAGGAAAATCAGGAAAATGTTGACAGTTTATATAGTGTGCTATTAACAGGATTGGTAAAGGAATTTGATAGAAGAATACCTATAAGACCTAAGCGTGGCATTAATAAACAAGTTAAAGTCAGACATCCATTCTGGAACTCTGAGCTTGAAAATAAATGGCAGGAGGTTTGTAGGGCTGAAAAAATTATTAAGGAAATGTACAAATAGGCTGCAAAAACGAAACCTGCGTCATGAGTATAAGTGTGCACAAGATACGTTTGATAAATATTTTAGGAAATGTAAACGGTTATTTCAAAGGGAAAAAAGTCTTGAGATTGAGGAGGTCTGTACATCAGACCCAAATGCCTTCTGGGAATATGTAAAAAGACTGGGGCCAAGAAAAAATAAGCCTATACCTATGGAAGTATATGATAATGATGGTTCGATTAATTGTAACACAAACTATGTTCTTGAGCACTGGAAGGAGTCTTTTAGTACTCTACTTAATACAGGGGTAGGCGTTCCTGATAATTTGAATTTCAAAGATACAGTTAATGATTTTGTAAAACTAAAGGAGCGAGAAATGGAAGACCCTCTTTTTGAAAGTAATGTCAATATGAATAAGGTGATAAGTGAAGAAGAGGTAATAAAAATTACCAAGCGTTTGAAATTAAAAAAGTCTAAAGGTATTGATGAAATCCCAAATGAAGTTTTAAAATGTCAGGGTATTGTTCCTTTGTTGGTTAATTTGTTTAACTTATGTTTTGATACTGGGCTAATACCAACACCTTGGTACCAATCCATTGTCCACCCTCTGCATAAATCGCCAGAAACAGACCCAAGAATACCAAGTCATTATAGAGGGATTAGTTTGATTAGTTGTGTGTCTAAAGTTTTTACAGCCATTCTGGCGTACAGGGTGAGTAACTTTTTACAAGAGAATGGGCTTTTAGCGGAAGAACAGGGAGGTTTCCGCAATGGACGATCATGTATTGATCAAGCTTTTATTTTACACACGGTCGCAAAAAATTCAATATTAAAAGGACGAGAACTATTGGGATGTTTTATTGACTTTAAGAAGGCTTTTGATGGTCTAGATAGGATGTTTTTGAAGTACAAATTATTAAAAAGTGGCATAACTGGGAGAATGTATAATATAATTAAATCAATTTATGACCCACTTAAAACTCAAAGTTGCATTAGACTGAACAATAACCTGACAGATTGGTTTGAGACTGGCAGAGGAGTAAAACAAGGTGACTCATTGTCTCCTGTTTTATTTCTGATTTTCATCAATGACCTGGCAGAAGAGTTAAAATCTTTGAATTTTGGTGTAAGTTATTTTGGCCAAAAAATACCAATATTAATGTATGCAGATGATGTAGTTATATTATCAGAAAGTAATGATGAACTGCAAAAAATGTTAGATTTTGTTTACACTTGGTGCAACAAATGGCAAATGGCTGTTAATATGGAAAAAACAAAAATAGTTTGTTTTCGAAAAAAAGATAAGGCTCGAAATAGTAATGTATTCAAGTATGGGGAAAAGACAGTTGATTATGTAAAATGTTATAAGTATTTAGGCATTTATTTTGATGAGCATTTAGATTTTGAAGAGCATGGATCAAGATTATCGACTGCGGGTAGTAGAGCACTTGGGGCATTAATCAGTAAGATGAAAATGGGTGAGTGTATGACATACGAGAGTTATTCAAAATGTTTCCATAGCTGTGTTCTTCCCATAATTGAATACGGAACTGAAATTACAGGTATTTATAAGATGGATAATCTAGATAAGGTTGTTGATAAAGCAGCTAGGGCATTTTTAGGTGTTCATAAATTTTGTACAATTGTTTCAATGTATAAAGATCTAGGATGGGTTTCAAATGAATGTAAACGAAAGCTGAACGTTCTTAGATATTGGAATAGATTGTTGCTTATGTCTGACACTAGACTCACAAAGAAAGTATTTAATGATATGTATAATCACCCATACAGGGGTAGTTGGTGTTATTATATAAAGAATGTATTGAGGCAATTAGACATGAATGATATTTATATGGAGAAACAAGAATGCGATTTACAATTGTGTAAGGATAAACTAGAGAATGCACATAATGATACACTGTTAAGATTTATCGATAAGAAACCAAAATTGAGACTATATAAACAAATAATGTGTAAAGAGGGTGTAGAAAAATATGTTAAATTGAACTTATCTTCCGCAGAAAGATCAATGGTGGCCCAATTTCGAATGGGTATTTTACCAATTCGTATAGAAACAGGTCGTTTTACTAATCTTAAAATCACACAAAGATTATGTCAGATATGCAATGATGATAAAATTGAGGACGAGATTCACTTCATTTTTCATTGTCCAGTTTACAACTTATCTAGACAAGAATTTTATAATAGTATTGAAAACGATATTCCTAACTTTCAGAATATGACGGATATTGGAAAGTTGTCTTTACTTAGTTCCAAACATATAAGAAAATTTGCAAAATATCTTTTGAAAATCTTCCATGAAAGAAAAAATTGTGAATACAAAGATAAATAAATGTTCAACTTTTCATTCCACTATTGGTCAATCTGCTTGATAATTATTTTTATTTATATATATTATTTGTATATATTATTGTATATATGTTATGACAATTGAGCCCATAGGGCTGGGTGTTACATGTATAAATATGTATTTTGCAACTATATCATAATTACAAATGTAACATTTGTCAATAGAACCAATAATTGTTTAAATTGGTGTCACTTGCTCATCCTCTTTCTTTGTTACAAACATATTTTTCTCCGCCCTCTTTGATACAACAATTATACATATACTCAGGGGTAAATAAATTGACATTCGACACAATCAAGCAAATAAGGTTTCAGTTCAACATGTATAGCGCCACATTCCCTCTTGTCATGTTGGGAAAATGTATGGCTGGTGTGATTCAAGTGGAAAAACGCCATTACAAGGGTTAAGCGAACCATCTGTCTAAATTATGGTGGCGATCAACAAGGCTAAATTCATGAGATCTTGCAACCACCAAAAGTCCACAGTTTGAACCCAATGACACTGGGTTGAGTAATTGCTTGAGGGCTAGGAGAAAGCTGCTTCTTTCATCATCTTCTTTTTTTGTGTGCAAATTGTACCATATTTTATAATTTGCTGAACTTGTAGTATAACCACTTACAGTCCATGGGTGGAAAAAGAGGTAAGCAGGTAATTTTGATAGAACTATTATGTAGTGTGTTATAATTTTGAATGAACAGTGTTTACCCTTCATTCACAGGAACAGTTTTATGCTCCCTTTTACTACATTTGCATACATTGCGATTGCATGTACCGTATGTAACGCAAGACCAATTATCAATTATCAACCAAACCAATATTTCCCCACAGCAAACATCATTCGAAGAAGAAAATGCAACCTATATTTGGAAAAAGAACTCAGATGCAATTTCCACTTAACCCTGCTGTGGCCCCAATGAATGCGAAACTCATTTGTTGTGGCACATATTGAATGGAGCAAAATTGTTACTAATAGGAAATCCATGTCTCTCTGCACTTCAACAGACAACCTTTCCGTTGCAATAGAAATTAAGTCTTCGTTACTGAAAATCAAGCTCCGAGAACATCTATTGGTGGCATAACATGCCATTCAGAGTTTCAAATTTGAAAAGTCATGGTGAAACTCATTTAATACAAATTGTGGTTCGTTTTAGAGCCTGTATTTTAAAGAAAAATTGTAATTGCGTTCACTGCCAGAATACACAACGCCTATCTACACCAGACATTTTAGGCCATTCATTGAATTGCGTTTTAATCTCCCTGTGGAGTATGCAGCGGTTGCGTCTTTTAATAAGATATTTTAGATATGTAGGAATGCATTTTATATCTTATGAAATTGCCAGTGTAAAGTGAGTGAAATTATTGCATAATCAATTATTAACTGTCAACTGTTGTATCTCTTCATTTCAACATCCGTTTTTCAACCATTTTCAAAGTATATGTACTACTTTAAATGGACTGGGCATTATAGTTTCCATTTTCAAAGTAAAACACTTTCCCAACAATGATTAATCTGCTAGCTTCACTGTCTGGTCAGCACCATGGGGTCTACCAGCAGCCTTGGTGATCAGAGATATGGACAATATACGTAATTAAAGGCGTGATATCACCGAAGAGAAGCTGTGAATAAACAAGACAAGTGTATTGGTAAAGCTACACGTGATTGTACATCTTTAATTCAATAAACATCCAGCATGCAGTGAGATTTTATTTGAAAGGAATGATAGAGTCGTATGGTGGGATAGGCCTGCTCAGTCAACTGTCAATCATATCAAATAAGAGAAGCTGCAGAGATGGTGCAACCACCCTCAAAGAGCCAGCCTGTGGTGATGTGATGGATGCTATCAAATTGAAATCTGATAAATGGGCCTTAGCATGGTTAGATTGGGGGGGGGAGGTATGTACACTGTATACAAACACTATTCTGATAAAATATGAAAGGGTAACTAACTGATGGAACACAACTGGATCCAGGGCATCCGTTTTAGGCTGGATTTATGCTGTAGTAAATGTGGTGTGGTGTGCTGTGGTAAAATATACAACATGAGTAACCCATGGACACTTGATATACAGGGCTTATCAGTTACCACTACAAATACTAAACAAAATCTATAGTGTATCAGGTAAATCAGCATTAGCTTAATATAGCTAATGACAAACTTGTGGTGCATTTGTGTGCTTTTTCCGAACTCGAATATACGAGCTTCCCATATGGTAAATTCACCCGAATGGGCACTCCCAGTCGTACATACCAGTTGTGAACTTTTTCAGTAGACCGAGCTTCCGACGGTTAAATACCATGATAGACTCATGATGTCCGCTCGAGTGAATTTTCCATATTGGAAGCTCTTATCTTTACGAGTTCGAAAGAAGCACGAGAACACACCATTACCGACCAAAGAAGCTATGGATTTTCTCATTCAATAACGATCAACAATCTCAATTATAGCATTCACAGCATATCCCTGTGGGGCCCCTTCACACTAAACGAGTACAAAACTAATATGGAAGAGCGAATTCATGATTTCAAAAACAAACAATCGTTGTTTTACGTCGAGGGTGGCATGTTTAAGCCTCGTAATGTTTGCTTCCCTCCAGTGAAGGGACTTCATCAGGAATCGCATAATTGGAGATTGCATCAAGGTCTTTGCAATGTCATTATAGGACACGGCTGGCAATTATATAGGGATATATTGGGGGTAGAGATCAACATTGGTCAAGGCAATTGTGTTTGGATAGAATTTCAGCATTGGCAAATGTGACAATTATCAACCAACACACGCAAGGAGCGAGTGTTTATAGTGATTGCGTTGGTGCGGATTGGTTGAGTGTGAAGTTTGGCTCGGTTAGTGAAGGAATAAAAGCATTTTTCCCACACTAGCTTTAGGTAAATACATATAAAACACCCTAACCCCATAAAAAGAAACGAAAACAGGAAAAGAAGAAGAAAAAACATGATAAGAGCATGATAAGGAAACAAACAAAACAAAATAAAATTAACAGCAAAGGATTAAAAAGATACACATAAAACAACAAAACTTATAGGAATCATTTCGTTCATTGTCGGTCTACCGGAATCTCTTTCACACTACAAATAAAACATCAAACAAGTAACTGTTGAAGTGAATAATAAGCCTGAAATAAACCATGATGAAAATCGGGGAGTAATCAAGAAAAAACGTTACAGTTTGAGAGGTTGACCTTCCCACATAAAACAATCGGGCCATTGACAAAAAAATATTAGAAAATGCCGAAATCTTTTGTTTTGTCAAAACTGAAATGAGAGTCTAAAAAAGACAAAAAAAAAAAAAAAAAAAAAACACACACGAAATTTCTACATACCAGCATATGGCACACTTATAAAACAGACGTACAGACTCTTTTTGAGGAGGAAAGAGTGAGCAGTCTTGCCCCAGCAGCCCACCCTCGCTCTACCATTAAAGGGAAAGGGGCGGTGTGCCCTTGGTGTGACACTGTCCAGATGACTGAGTCTTGATAGCTGTGCGGCATGTATCATCCTCGAATGAGCTTTCAAAGCTTAATTTCGCCAGCTGTAAAATTTCTATTTCCTCGTAGCCATACGTGGTAAATAGGGTGGAAATAGAATATTCATCCATATGCATGATTTGTGATCTTGGACCAGTAATATTTTCAACCAAAATGTAAAACTGTTGGGAATTGGCGCATGGATATTTCTTTGTGATTGGCATAACAACTTTACATTTGGTGTTTTGTGAACATTATGTGAATGAAACTGTTAACTTATAGTAATTGTAGTTTACCTCAATCTTGCCCGTCTCCATAATACGCTGTATTATATATTTTGTTTATCAAAATATTGGAATTCAATACAACATAAAAGACTGTTAAACCGATCGCTCACTATGAAACTAAAGGTCGAGCGTTTGCATTATGATATACAGAGTTTCAACTGCACATTTAGTCACATATATTCATGGAAATATTGCTTACTTTTTGGAGATATATTAAAATTATCACATTCTAAGATAAACACTTATCTAAAGCTTACACTTTACAATTAAGAAAAAAAAAACAATTTTCGTAAAAATCTACGGACACGTCCAGGAAGAAAGGTCGGGATGGGGTCGGTTATTAAAAAAGTTCACGGACCCCATATTCCAAAAATTTTTGGTTTTCACCTCTTCCCATGTTGATTATATTTGTGTCCTATTCGTATTTGGTACACTGTTTTTCAGTTTTTATTTCTTCATGGTGTACTAATTGTGGATGCCTACTCTCACTACACCAACGAAGAGGGTAGGAAGACGGGCTACAAGTTTGAAGTATTGCAACTTCTGCCTGTATGCAGCACTATCACTCTTACATTCAAAGATACCATTCCATCTAACACAATATATTTGTTTCTATAATAGCGCCACTCAGCAATAGACCACAGCATCACATATCAAACATAGAAATATGTAAAATGAGTATAATTTATATAATCTTGATACAATTGATCCCTAGCTGCCATTGAATACTAGATAGCATATTTACTTTTCTGCACTTAAATCAACCTGATAGTTAAAAGAAAATTTACAAAATTTACTATAATCACACTAGTGAGAGGCCTCAACGTCTGGACTTCACCTGTATATATTTAATGCACCACTTTTCACAATGCGACCACAAATTAGTAGACGTATTATGTTTAGACATGCCAATCAAAAAAATAATTGGCAAAGTGATTTTGTAACGGTTGAAGTCCATGAAGTCACCAACCATTGAACCACTGGGGCACAGCTGTACATACATATTCAATAAAGCATTTGTTAAATGGTGGTTTTATACTACTTATTCTGTGTATTTGGAGACCATAAAACTTTGGTTAATTTAGTTTATTCCGACGTTTCGACACGTAAGCTTGATCTTTACATTTTTGTAAATTGTTAAAATATTCCCTGAAGAGGACACTTACGTGTCGAAACGTCGGAAAAAACTAAATTAACCAAAATTTTATTGTCTCCAAACAAACAGAATAAGTAGTATAAAAACCAACAATGAGACCATCTGTGTCATCTAAAATTAAACAAATTGCAAATTTGTTAAATGATTGAGCATATTAGACCCATACATCACATGTTTAGATACTTCAATCAGCAAACTCAGCAATATACACTTTTTTCTGTAATGGCCGACAATTTTGGCCTATGAAATGTTTCCCCCAAAATTGCCGGAGTCGGAGCCTAGCCAAGATGTAATCTGGCAATAGTACCACCGTGAATTCCTAAAACTACCCTGTGTTCCAAGAATGGTCCAGGTACCTCGTGACGGCTATTTGATTATTGCAGTATTTAATACCTACGTTCAAGTTTGAGCTTATAGGGCAACGGTTCCAGAATGAAACCCATATCTATATCTCTTGTATCACGAAATGCTTGGTCAGAAGAGAACGGTAGTACAGAGAACTTCTGCATGACCATGGTGAGGATGAGGAACATGCGTGACATGGCGAATGTCTCCCCTGGACAAACTCTTGCTCCAGCTCCAAATCCCACCAAGTTCTTTCTGTTCGGGTGATCTGCTAGTACAAGGTCTCCAGAAGAATCAAGATACCTGCAATGTATATATGTCTCCCTTTTTCTAGTTACACGACCTTTGTAATTGTAAAATGCGAAGAGGCACGCGGACGTACGTTGTGAGTTGTTCTTGCCTCAACATTGATGATTACCTTCATGGCTATAAATATCATGCTTAGTAATATTAAGTAAAATTTCACCTTTCTGGCAAAAATTGGAATGGTCGATCCCACAGAGAGTCATCATGGTGCAGCCCCCAGGCATTGACCCAGACCTCCGTGCCCTTTGGAATTACCCGTCCATCAAGAACAGTGTCTCTGATCGTCCGATGTGGTACAAGCACGGGATTGATTGTGACGAAACGCATCATTTCTAAAAGAGTTGCCTTTGTGTAAGGCATTCTGTCTCGATCTTCTAATTTTATAGGGTCAGTCCCCACAACACGGGCAATTTCTTCTTGAATGTTCTTTTGTACATTGACATTCTGTACGAGCACATTAAACAAATATGTTAAGCTTGTGCTTGTGGTAGCAGTACCTGCAGTATATGCCTCAAACAATGTCCACATCGTTCTATCATCATCAAACACATGGCTGTCTCCTTGCTGATGCTCTACTAGCTTTGAGAATAAGGAGCCCTGTGAAACATTTCCCATATTTGAGTCATTTGCATTTTCCTGGTGAAGTTCTTGTCTTTTCAAATCAACATACAATGATCTTAATTTAACGTTGAGCGTCTGTACATCTGTATACAGCGGTAGCTTGAAAACTCTTAACAATGGTAATCTGTCCAAAAGAAATCCTTGAAATTGCATACAACGGGCAAAAATCGAGTAATCCAGCTTGACCAGTTCCTTGATTCTATTACGAATTTCTTTCCTCTGAGACCTTTCGTTTAGGAGTATAGGATTTAGTATTCCAAACGTCAAATCAACTAAGAATTCCATTGGATCTAGTCCTTCTTTATCATCATATTTATTGCTGATTAAATCTATCCATTCGTTGGTGCACCGCACTGTAAGTTCTTCGATTCTCTTTAATCCTGGTCCATATGCCTTCAACGTAGTAATGAGTAGTTTCTTTTGAAGCCTCCACTCTTGTGTAGGGTTATCAGACAACATGGACTTTCCACCGCATGTCCTTTCTCTCATTATAAACGAATGAGTTCGTCCACTGAAGTCTTTGTCTCTCAATACTAATACTTCATGGATCTGTTTACTTCCGGTAACTACAACAACCGGTTTAAGGCCAAACCAAATATGGTAGACTGGACCATAGATTTTAGCCCATTCTAGCAGCTGTATATGGAGTTTCTTGCTCTTCATCTGATGCAGGTTTCCCACAATGGGTAATTTTTTAGGTCCAGGTAGATTCAACGGTTTTTTCTTGAACATTATCACAGTAGTAATGCATAAAATTGCAATGGTGATCATCCAAAATACTATAATTTCCATATTTTCCATTACACATCGTTACCAACACTAAAACTTTAATGGCGGTATGATGACATTAACATAGATCAACATACTAACCAAAATCGAAAAGCGTCTGCAGGATTTATCAGAGTGAATTATGCATTTGGTATGGTAATGAGGCCTAGGACAGGACGTCGGCCAACGTAGCAATAAAGAACAACAAAACTACCAATGTTTTATAGTTATAAACTATGCCAGGGGGGAGCAGCAGAAAGGTTTTAAACTATGCCGGGGGAACATTAGAAAAGTTTTTAAACTATGCTATGGTTGGGGGGGGCGAAACAATTTAAACTATGCCAGGGGGAGGACCAAAACAGTTTTTATGGCAGGAAATTTTATTTTGCCGAAGATGCAGCGGCCATAATTCTGATCCGCATATTTTAGACCATGCACATCTTTCTGATGTTAAACTATAACACGCATAATAGAATGACAGCTTCTGCATCTATTTTTTTTCTCTTGTACCCACTTCTATCGTCTAGAAAATGTTCACCTATGCCAAGGGGGAGGGCCAGAAAAGTTTCAACCATCGAGTTTGGAATATTACCGACACCCCCCAATACTTTATGAACACTCCCTAAGAGGCTTGAAGCGTCCATTGCAAATAAAATCAATCTGTATAATAAGCTTTAACTATAAACCAATGGCACAATTTTTCTTATCATTTAATGATAGCAATGCCCCCAGTAAACGTACGCCAGTAATAAAATAACACGGGAAAGGCAGCTAACCACACGACTGGGGCTGAGATGAGAAAAACTCACTTCGCGTGAACTCGTTCGCTGCGCTCGCTCGTTAATACTGTCAAACTCCACACGTATAAGGGAGAGATTTTCTGATCTCTCACCCCCATTCGCGTAACACCGTGTAATTATCAATTCTCTGGCTGCAATACAACGTTACTAAAAGTGTCTCAAAATAAATCTCCTAGAAGGGACCTTTTACTAGCTCCCACAAGACTTAGTGTCCCCGATAACAAGGTTTTATTGTATAGTAAGAAAGTTCCATAATTAACATTGCTAACAATTTACTGTTGCCATATTAATTCATGCAATAAAGGAAACCCTATGAAATGGTGTTGATTGATGAAGGTAAGTCCTTCAAGTGTATTCAATGTCAGAATGATAAGTAAGGTCTCTAGAAATGCTATATGCCAAAGTTCCCTTAGCAGTAAAAATAAAAGGTGCGTAGAACATTAATTGGGCGTTAAAGTGTTTATGTTAACACAAGAGCGTAGCCGCATGTTCATGCAATTTTGCTACCATTCATTCGTGAATGAGAATAAGTTAATCTCTCTCAACACCCGCTACAAAACGGCGATTTACAGTTGGTATCCACGCGTCTCGAACACGGACAGGTTGATTGTATGGGAAAATCGATTTAATAGTTAGTAGCACAGCAATTACTACATTTTATTTATAGCAATAATGATACCTAATTAAACATCGATAAGTCTAACTTCGAATTAAGCGGATATGCGTTAAACTTTATGGGTCAGTTCTGGTGTTTTTAAAATATGGAAACTGCAAAGAACGTATTGGAAACAATAATATGAATGCAGTCACGCGGAACTACATGCCGTCAGTTCTGACAACTACTGATAAACAAGTACTGACAAAAAGCTCTTATAAAAATGAATGTTATATCATCACAGTACTCCAGGCCTCTTACATGTACGTGGAAGCCTTCCAAGTGAAATTTCATTACATCAACTTGGTATTTGTATCATGCAGTCGATCAATATAGATATACAGCCGCTAATAAGTATAAAGAATCACGATGTCTAAGAGACTAATCTCTCAGTAGAGTATTTACAGCCGGGATTAGAGCATGTGCAACGAATTCACTGCTTGTGCTTTATGTTTTGTGCGATACATGGATTAGGTCTGACTAGATTTGATCACATCATGATGTAATACCCTGGAAGTACTTGTGCAGCAGACTCAGGATACAGGATTTATTTTGTGCAAAAGCTTGTTTTATTGCTGTAGTATATTTAGTTTATAGTTGGGAGCGTTAGGAATGCATTACAAAAGATAGCATATCCATGGTCTTAGTGGGATTCTGTGAAGTCCAGTAAGTTTTGCTCTGTTTTCGTTTCTTCTATTATCAGAAGTTCTATATAGAATGTTTGTTACTTGCTTGTATTAAATATGAACAAAATATAATTGTGAATATGAAGGATTCAGTCAAAAGAGTAGATATGTTCGAAATATACTTTACGTAAGATATATTATTTATGGTTCTCTTATTCACCTTTTTTAGAGCTGACTCAAATTAAAGGATCTATCGCGATTGAGGAAACACGAAAATTACAATGGGTGCTCCTTTAAGTACGCCTCATGTTAAAAAAGAAGCTGGCTATAAGAAAAACCCAAAACATAGCAGACAATTATTGAAGGTAATGTGGATTTGAACTAATGTTTTCAACTGCTTCCCTCTTTACTTTGCATATATACCAAGAATTTTAGTAAACCAGTGTAGGCACAAAGGAACATATTTAACATGTATTTCAATATTTAAATTTCACCAATTTCAGACCTTTCAATTTTCAGAACTACATTACATTATTAGAACTTATCTTCATTTGATGACTCAAATTAATAGATAACTCAAACAAGCAGTTCATGTTACTGTAATAAGGTAGATAATTCTGATATTCTGAAATTTCATATAACTACTTGTTTTACTGCCTTGGTTGATGTTCGTGTTAAACAGATTCTACTGTATTAGGTCCCTGGTTACTGTTGGGAGTCTGGCCTTGTAAATAAGCTTGGAATGAAATGCTTATTGGTCCTGATGTAATAATATATAAAATATTTCCGTAAAAACTGATTTATTGTCAAAGCTATATGCACAGCTTTTCTCATAGATTATTTTTCATGTATTTTAACACATTGGACAAAGTTTTGCAGTGGAAAATTGTAAATACACATGTATCACAAATGAATATTGTTATTTAACTCTTAAATACACAATTTTTAAGTTAAGAAATTATTTAGAACTGTTATGGAGACTATGCACTTTAATTGTAAATGATTGGCAAGCAATAGCATGAAAAATAATTGGTGAATACAGACTTGAAAGTGTACTGAAGTTGGACCCTGATTTACGCAATTACCTGATGTTGAAGTGCACCAGTGATAGGCTCTAATGTTAAGATAGTTAGAATATCTCTCTTAAAAGCATTACTGTTTAGCAGGATGTCATTTACCATGATCTATGGGTGTAAGAAAAAGCTAGGAGAGAGTGGTGATTGAAAAACTTCTTGATTTGTTTAGGTGGGGAAGGGTCATGAAAGTGTAGGGTGCACTTAATGGAAGTCCCTGAAAATTGGTACTAATTTTAAGGGCTGGGAGCAGAAATTCTCCTTAGTCAGAGGCCTGAAAAACATAACCAAATGGTTATATTTTTTCATACCCCACTGAGCCATAATAAATGGTAGCCCCTTATATAAAATAATCAAGGATATACTTATAATATCCTTGATATAATGATTTAAGACACTTTACACTAATTGATTTTTAAGAGTTGATGAGGCCTATTTATCTGATTATCTAAATTGTATTTGATCGCACTTATAAAACGTTCTTCCTTTGGAGGATAATAGATTTGAAACATTGATCAGGTTTATATTTTCTTTTAGTAAGTGCCATATTTTTATGACCATATATTTCTTGTAAACAGAAAATTGTTACACACGCACAGACATATATATATGTGTGTATGCTTTTTTTATTCACTGTGTTTCATATTTTTACCAAATATTGGATGGATGACTATTGGTATTTTGAAGATTCAATCTTTGATATATAGCTCATTGAAATAAGATCAGTAAAATATCTAAATTTCCACCCCCTTGTTTTATCACCCAGTAAATTTAAAACTAGGGTCACATCACCTATTTCTGTTTAACCCCCCATTGATAAATCAATGTCACTGTACTGGGATGAGGTTTATATAAACAATTTTACCAACTAAACCAAGAAAGTATCAACATTTCATCTGGTTATATAAGACAATTTTCTATGAAATATATAACATTTTGTAGAAAACTGACGAAGCATGTAAGAAGATTGATTAATAAAAATGAATCTTTTAAAGTTATTCAAATGCACCAAGCAGAACTAGGGGCACATCACTTAGTTCTGTTAACATTGATAAACCAATGTCACAGTGCTGGGGTGTTCAAATGGTTTTCTTATCAGCAATAGTCTATTATTATCTATTTAAGATGAATAGAAAAATGCTTTATTATGATTTAAAGTGGAAAGAAATGTTAATCGCCATATGCATTTCAGTTTAGTGATAGTAGACTGTAGCACTTCAAAGTTTGCAATTATTTTAATAAAAAATAACACATTTTTTAGATATAAAACAACACCTCAATCTTTCAATAAAAAGCTGATATTTTTTTTGGCACACTCTAATTAGCATTCATGTTGAAGAGCATTTAACGTAGATGTTAAGTTAAGTTAACCACCTATACATGGGAAAATCAGTTGCTAATATTCGCGAATATTTCGTTTAGGCTGTGGAAGCTGGTGATGCACTTGGAATTGAAGCACTTCTTCAGAATCAGGAAGTGGATATTAATATCCAAGATGATAATGGCAACTCTCCACTTCATATCGCAGCCGAGATGCTTCAGATGGGAACGGTAAGAAGGCTCAGCGTTATGGAGCAATTATGCCGTGTAAACATGGGAATCAGGATGACAGCGATAGTGCCATGATAACGTTAATGATGCGTGATAAGGAATATTACTGTTATTGGAAGGAGTCTGGAATAGGATCATGTTATGGGGAATTAGGATGTTAAGTGAAATTAATGTTACCGTACAATGCTGATTGAATTGAGATGAAATGAATGCATTCAATGCTGATATGCTTGCAGCGAGTTCATGGAGTAATATTTTCTGTCATATAATAAAATATGTTACTGAATATCAAAATAAGAATTATAGGAATGATACGCTATTTTCTTGCCAGATCTGCATTGTAATTTTTATTATTTCTATTGATTTCCATAAAAGTATTAAATATCCTATATATTTTGCTTACAGCGCAAGGTTTCATCATTTATAGTGTATAGTTTTATTTGTCACCTGTACTCTTGATAGTGAAATTTTGTTTTTAAAACTTAAATTTTTTATTTTATCAATATAAACGTTTTAGAGCTCCTAAAGGCTCCTTTTCAAATTAAAACACCAAAAGCAATGAAATACAAGTAAAATATGCTGTGCAAGATTAACAGTTTAACAATGTATGTAGTACTAATTAAAAGAGCTTTTAATTGGGTACTACATATATTGTTAAACTGTTAATCTTGCACTGTATATTGCACTGTATATTGTACTGTATATACCTAATTAAGATCTTTTAGTTAGTGTTGTAAACCTGTTAATCTTGCACTGCATGTTTTACTTGTATTTCATTTATTTTTGTGTTTTAATTTGAATAGGAGCCCTTAGGGGCAAAACCCACAGCAACGGATAGCCGCTGTACGGCTACCATACGGCAAATCTGCCATACAGCAATTATAAACCCCCAGTGACGGATCATATAAGATGAGCTGGAATTAGAACACCTGATTATTATGAATCTTACATAAATATTATGAATCTTAGTATTATTATTGTCATTATTAACGACAAGAAAAAGTATAGTCTCTGAAAACAGTAAACACCATCTCTGCAAACGTCTGTCTATGTCACTATACAAAGAAGTAGATCTACATGAACGCCGCCAAACATACATGTGAACGTAACTATAAACATAGAGACCTTGTCGTATGTGATGGTTATCTGAGTTTAAATTCAAACACACAGGATCATTGTAAGATGTGTAGTTATTTGAAACACTATATTCAATTGACTTAATAAACACATAACTAGTAAAGGATTAATTACAGGTGTGCTAAGGTGATTTGCCGTAAGACTCTATTTGGAATCTGTCAGTATAGGTTTTGCCCAATAGAAAAGTCACTAATGCAATCCACACGATGCCGTACGGCACCATAAGATTCCGTACGGCTGGTTCGCGTCAATTTCCCCCCTAGGTGATCGAGAAATCTGACGTACAGCAGTGGTTATGGTGCTGTACGTCAAAATTTCACTGTGGGTTTAATCCTATATAAAATGCATTGGAGCTCTCATCACGAAGTTGCCGTACGGCTGCCGTACGTCACTATGGGTTTTGCCACTTAGAAGCTCGAAAACGTTTATATTAAGAAGTAAAAGATTTAAGGTTTAAAAACAAAATTTCATTTTATCAAGAGTACAGCGGACAAATAAAACTATACACTATGAACAATGTTCCATGAACATAAATACTAAAGTGAGGGGCACATTCCACCTTGCGGGCATGTTCGCCGCAAGGCGTGTTGAGGTCTGCGGCGTCTACGACATTTTCCGCATCCATTGACAACAGTACGGTTGTGGGCACATACGCGCGGGCTTCGTGCGTTAGGAGTGTGTCGGGACTGGGAATGGTTCTTTTGAGGTGGCCGTGAGATCAACATGCATCAAATGTGCATTGTACTCATGTATAACTTACGCTCTACGCATGTTGGGACTACTAAAGTGCGGCATTCGCACGTTTGTGGCAGAGAACGCACTGTGCCCGTGCTGTATCTGTACCGACAACGTGCGGGTAAATCCTTTGCGTTTAACGTAAGGTCTCCGCACTGCCTCCTTACGGTCAGACCATGACTTAGGGTGGTCGTAGAAGTTTGGAATGCCAAACTTCTGCGGCCACCGTACGGCCTTGAAAAAACGTACGTTTGCCGCACTGCACACTCACGGATCATTACGATCTCCTTGCGTTTTTGGTCGTAGACTGGCTGTAGACCCACCTTGCGGTGGAATGCGCCCTAGGCATTACATGCAAATGGCATTTTTTTCGGTCTGTGAGAGCCTACATTGGGAATTAGGTCTCATAATTAGAACAGCAGTACTTTTAATTTGCATACATACCGGTATGGCTAGTCACCTAAGTGATACAGTAATGTGTATGCAAATCAAAAATGTGAACAAACTTTGATGTTCTAGTCGTGGGATCTAATCCCCAATTTTGGAATATTCGAAATGTCTCAGACTGAAAAAATGCATTTTTATGTAAGTGTTCACTATTATGTAAGCCAATCTGAATAATAAAAAATACAACGCAGATCTTGCAAAAATAGAGCGTATCATTCCGATAACCTTTATTTTGATATTTAGTACCATTCTTTAGTTATGATAGAAAATGTTACTCCCTTGAACTTGCTGTCACATTAGTCATCTAATATTAAGCATATACATGTACATTACTAAGCAAATGAACTGCTGACCCAATCTTGTTCAGAACTCTGATGTGTGCGCAATTTTTGGCACTCGCTTTTTTACAGATAAATTGCATGACACCTTGCAGTTAAGCCGCCTATGCTAAGTAATCAAGTTGCCTTGAAATGTTTTTTATTTAAAGCAAAAACGTAGTCATTTGTTGCTATACAATTAAGGTGTAGAAATATTCTATTCACTGCCTTTTATTCCAAAACTCTAAACAATAATAATAATACAAAACTAGTTTTCGAGATCCTTAGTCTCCTTTTCAATAACAACTAATGAAATTAAATTACTGAACTTACATATCAATAACTATGTCAAATTTACATAAATCCCCTCAAGTATTTTACATTATTAAATTTCTATTTTTCTATGTCTTAACACTCTATATAAATCCATCTCCTTTAAACTAAAACTATATTGTTAAATTCATTACAATTGAAACAACTACACAATAAGGATTAAAAACAAAACATAGTAAGAGCTCCTTTAAGGTATCCACACAATGTACACTAAATTTGTTCTACAATTTATATATACAACCATAAAGTACAGTGCAACGTACAATCTCTTGTCTCTACTCTAACAAATTTTGAAATGTCATTCGCCTGATACCAGGTTGGTAATGGTCTAGTCTGCTATTGAGCATCTTATCTGCACTGCATCTTGCAATTTCCACCCCCTCCCTAGTCTGTCTTTCTAAAGGTTTCTTGTATGACTGTATTATGTTCATTTTGAATTTTGCATCTTGGTTCACATGTGATTCCCGAATGTGTTTTGCAAAGGCATTATTCATATGTCTATCATTACTGTGGTTCCTTATTGCCTCCAAATGCTGCCTTCCCCTAATGTACCCAGATCTGCCAGACTCCCCTATATATATCACTTCTTTTCCCCCCTCACTACATGTCAAACACTTCCCTTTATAAACAATCCCCTCTCTATTGCAATCTCCTTTACCCCCAAATTTGTGAATCATACAATCCTCTCTTCCACAATCCTTATTTTCTTTTAGTCCTGGCAACAAATCTCTAACTTTTATTCCTGCCTTCTCTACCACTTTTATACTAAGTCCCCCTTCCTCTTTCTGCTTACTTATTATTCTTCTGAGCCTTTTTACTAATTCACTGTTTGGTGTCGGTGGGCAGAATAATATTGTATCATACGGTTTATACCACGATGACTTTGTCCTTGCTTTCTTCCTTTTCCTTAGTTCCGACTCATATCCTTTTGGTCTATACAGTGGGCAACTTCCAGTTCTATCACGTTCCACTTGTCTTTCATAGCACTCTACACCCCTCTTTATTACTTCTAATCTTATTTTTTCTGAATACCCACTAATTTTCATTCTTAAACTAAACTCTGATAGAAACTTATCCTTGACAGATACATTTATCCTCCTACTTGTGT